>PVLA01000680.1:388446-483784 GCA_004027455.1 Hydrochoerus hydrochaeris | reverse complement strand
TCCAGGAAGACAATATGTAATGTATCAACTAGTGATTTCTTACTGTTCATTTTTTTTGAAATTCTGTATTATTTCTACCCTTTTTTTTGGTTTTGCTTTATTTTCCCCTCTCTTTAAATAAAATTTTAAAAAATTACCCAGCCTCATGGATTCCGATAGAGAAATGTAAAATAGACCAAGACACATACGTAGGTTAGAGTGACTTTCAAGAAGTGTTGAATGTTATTAAGCATTATTAAATTGTGAATACAGGAACAGTGCCTCCAACAGCCCTAGAGATCATTTTAAGTGGCCTAGTGGTTTTATCTTCAAAAGTAAATTCGACACATCAAAAATATCATTTCTAGAGCCAGGCATGGTGGCACGCCTATGTAATCCCAGCACTCAGGAAACTGAGGCAGGAGGATCGGTGTGAATTCAAGACCAGCCTTGGGTTACACAGTGAGCTCAAGGTTAGCCTGAACTTCATAGTGAGACCCTGTCTCAAACACACACACACACACACACACACACACACACGTGCACACACGCACACACACGCACAAATCATTTCTACTTAAATATAAAAACCACTAAGTTGCTTTTGTATATAAATCTTCAAATATGGTGACTACTTTATACACACATTTTACTTTGGACAACCATATTCCAAGCTCTTGACAGCCACCTGTGGCCGGGGCTGCCATTTTGGACACTGAATTCTAGTTTCTTGTTCCATTCGCACCCTGCTTACAGCCAGCCCAGCAGGGAGAAAGTCCCTAGGGTCTTGTCTCTTTCAAGCCTCCCTTTGCTGGTTAATTAAATCTCTAAGCAACGGCTGAGTCACTTGCAACCGCAGAGACAATTTAAGAAATCTGTCTCAAAGCCAAGGACACAGCTCCCCACCTACAAGAAGGGAGGCAAGTCCTTTGGGCTCAATGCCATGAAGGAGAAAAAGACTGCCCTGAATCAGGTGCTCTTATGTGGGAGGGAAGGAGGTAAGTCATTGCCACAGGGGTGGGCGGAAGCTGAGGGAAGAAGTGGTTCCCCTGGGGTCCTGTCTGCCTTCCAGAGCTACTGCTAAGTTAGATCCACAATGCTTTTCCCACTCAGGCCCCACAGGCTGCCCATCAGGCAGGTCCTGATCATTTTCACTTTACAGAAGAGGAAACCAAGGCAGAGAGGTTAGGAACTTGTCTGAGGTCACTTAGTAATCCACAGAGGGGTGCTAACACTCCAGGCTTCTGGACTGTGAACGCCTAACTCCTAACCACCGGGATGTGTTAGGACAGTCTCACACCATCTCCCCCGGTACCTGAGAATCTGCGTGGACTTTTGCATAAAAGTTGTACTGGAGGTTTGGTGTTCACATATAATATTTTATAATATACATGGCTGAATGGTCTATTTTCAGGCAAATTTGAAGATCTAAAACAATATCACTGCTTCCCAGTAAAGTTTCTTAACTGTTTCTTGATCTTTCTCTTTGCTATGCCTTTCTGGTGAACTATTTCTGGTGAACTCCTAGGGGAAAAAAACCTGTAGGACATCGAAGGGACTGGGAGACTCAGAGAGCAAAACAGTAGGAGGTAAATGCCAGGCATCAGTGGAGTTGGCTAGCTACACGGGAACTGGGGTGTCCGTGGCATCCGCTTTGGGGTGGGAGAGGGGGAAATGTCCAAAAATCTTGTCTGTCTCAAAATATCCTACCAACTTCAGTCTTGATTAGTGACCTGTTCCCACGATGAGATTCATCTTACCAGCGGGAAAGCATTTTCCCCAATTCAGCAGGGCCCAGTGGGCGGCCAGGAGAGGCAGTTCGGGCTGCAGTCTCCGGTGCCATATTGACCTTAGCCACAGCCCGGTCTGCCGCTTTCCAGCTGTGGCACATTGGACAGTCACACTGAAAGTTCTCTGCTTTAGATTGGATGCATTTTTAAACTGGATATAAAAATAACTTTACCTGCCAGGGTTTCCAGGAGGATCAGAGACAACAAGGAACGTGAAGTGCCTGCAGAAGCAGCGCTCACTAGTTCAATGGAGCACAGAGCTTGAAGGCCCCGCACAGCGGCCCCGCACCAGGGCCTCCCTTCAGAATCACTGGGAAAGTTTGTTCAAATACAAGGGTCCAAGCCTTGTGCCCCATGGGAAACCCTGGGGGACAAAACAGACTTATTTTCCCAAGAGGGGGAGGGGTTACAAACAAGTCCCAATTGTCACCCTTCTCAGCTGGCGCTGTGTACCAGAATATTAAGTCCCTACCCATTTTGTGCCAAAAGTACTAAGAGGCCAAGAGATGTGGTGGAAAAGGCATGGGCTCTGGAGTCAGATGGGCCTGTGCGGACACTCTAACCCCGTCACTTGCTGGCTGCATGACCTCTGAGCCTCAGTTTACCCATCTCTGTAGTAGAGATCACTGTGGTTTTCTCTGAGCTTGGGATGAGGATTGATTGCAGCCTAGCAGTGCCCAAGGTCAGCTGGTGTGATCAAGATGGAACAGTGGACCCCCAGGCCCCCGAGATGGGGACAGAGCTCCTGGAGGGCCCTGGCTGGGGCATGCTCCAGCCATGCACCTGGCAGTGGGTGGAACGGAATTCTGCAGGAGGAACAGCTGCAGGCCATCAGTGGGCAGAGTGCTGGGGACTGCAGCTGACTCACAGATGTCAATACAGGAGAAGCCAGGTGACAGTGGGGAGGGATCCATTGGTGGATTCCTCACTGAAAAACAAGCTCCTGTTCTTTTCAGGTAGCTAGGAGCCACTGTCTTAGCCTAAGGGTTATTTCCTCCCCTTCAGAGGGATAAAAACATGGGACTCAGGCTGAGCCCTTTAGAAGAGGGAGGTAGGAATCCTACAACGATCACGTGAGTGCTATGTACAAACCACGAGGACCAGCACCTGGCCTACTGGGGGAGGGTAGTGGTAGCGCAGTGTGCCCTCGCAGCCTACCAGGGGAAGGGTCTCTGACATCGCTCTCCATGCCCTTCCTGATTTGCAGCCTTGCAATGGGATGATTTATTCTCAGCCTTAAATGCACAGATTTGCACACAGTAGGATGCAATACCATGCCAGGCCTCATCTACAGAGACGACAGACACACTGATTTTCCCCAGCCTGTTTCTCATGTTCTACCCAGCGGAGGCTCCTCTCTGTCAGGGTCACCACACTTGTGCCCTCTCCCAAGACGTGACCAGGTATTACCAAGAGCTTTCTAGCTCAAGACATTCCAGCGGGACTTGGGGAATGGGAGCAGAGCAGGAGGGCTTAGAAGACAAACTTAGCCCTGAGGGACTTGTTTGTAACTTGCTCCTACCTCACATCCTGGCTCCTCTTGTATTTGAGTTCTCATCAGCGTTTGGCCTGTATTCTGGATGTTGTTGCTTCAATTCCGTTTCTGGAAGCACATCCCCCACCTCTCTCGGGTGTGCTAGAAGGCAGGTCCCCTCCTGTCTTACTTCTCTTTATGTCCCCAGCTCTTAGCCATGACTGGGGACAGTGTGGAGAGCCTCGTTACAGCCCTGGGTCTGAGACATGGGTTGGACGTAAAGGCTAGTTCTGTGCATCTCCAGCCTGACTGGACAGAGGGCGAATGGGAGGTGGTGCGAGGAGAAGAATGAACAGCTCACTAGTTCCTCTCTCAGGCCAGGGAAATACCCGAGCTTTGGAACCTAAAACCTAAATTCAAGAGACAGACCTTCCGCTTCCCAAGTGCACCTCCTCTAGGCCACTTACCTGAGCTACGGGGAACTCCATTTAAGCATTTGTTTCCTGGAAAACATAATAAGATGGTAGGATTCATGAAAATGCTCTTTAAAGAAGTACAAGAATATGAATAACAGTTATTATGTTTCATAAAGTGGCTTCCTGGTGGGTTCTGATTGTTGCGGTTTAAATGCATAAAGCGCCTACTGTGTGCGGGTGGTTTCAAGAAGCACATGCCCCCCGATACGAAGAGCGTTGTCAAAGAAGCACAAAGCAGGGAAATTTTCACTGACAGCCTGGCGTGTTGAGTGCTTTCCTTTTGCAAGCGCAGCCCGTACCCTTCTTTGGGGTTTAAACTGTAACACGTGAAGTCATCCCTTTTGACCGCAGGATGCCTGGGGCTGTTCTGTGAATGGTCTGCTTCTTCGGGTGCCCTCATTCACACCCCATGGTGCTGGCCACCAGCTTCAGGAATCTTGAGAAATAATCAAGTATAATCTGTGTTGGAGCTATGCAAGGCCCCCAAAGACCGTGGTCTCAGATATCAGTGTTCATTCTAATAGCTGCTGACACACAAGGAAGAATAATAGTGTTAGCTGAAATTTGCCCTTGCTAATAGGCCTGGTACTACTCTTCCTAGAGATTTACATATGGTGCTCATTGAATGTGTCTGAGAACCCTCCCAGGTAGGTTGTATCTTTCTCGTTTTTACAAACCCTGAAGCACAGGAGTTGTAGGTTATTTGCCCCTGGCCCTTGCTGTTTGAGCAGTGAAGCAAAGACATGGACCTGGCTGGTCTAGCACCAAAGGACAATGACCATGCTGCCAAGCCCAAGGTCAGTGCCCCAGATGCCCACAGAGCCTGCCCAGGAGCAGGGGCAGCACTTTCTAAATAACAAGTTGTGTGAGCTCTGAGCCTCTCACTGACCACTGCCTCTTCCTCAAGTTGGCCCCCACAGATAGATTTTTAGGAATTACCTAAGAGTTAAGGGTAGGAAAGCCTTTCATGATTCAGTCTTTCATTGTACTTCTCGTTAAAGAACAACCTTAAAAAGTAGTAAAATCATGATTGCCTAGAAATACAAAATGAGCATGTGCTAAGTAAGGATTTTTATTATGAGATGACAGCACATGTTATTAGAAGAAGAACTGCAGGCAGTTTACACTGAACAGAGTTTAACTGAACAAAGGACAATGAATTGGGCAGAAGTACACCATTCAGAGAACTCTGCCTGCAACACCATCAGGCAACATTTTGTGGCCAGAAGATTGACTGGTTACAGCTCAACTTTGGCATATTCAAATATGATCTGAGTAGTTTGCAGCCTGTGATTGGCTGAAGCTCAGCTACTGTGATTGGCTGAGACTTGGGCATTTGTTACAAAGTCTACTTCTGGGGCTGGGAGTGTAGCTTAGTGTGGAGCACACACTTAGCATGCCCAAAGCCCCCGGTCCAGTAAGAAGCACCAAAATACAATGATAATAATTAACTAAGCTCTTACCTTAGGCTTTTAATTAGTCTGCATACTGAGATGGAGTTCATAAGGATTCGAGCAATTACGGAGGCATCCTTAGGCCAAAATTAGTTTAACAACCTTGCAACTGTTTCAAAGGAATCCGAAGGACCAACACCTTTATAGATCAAAAATATTGAAATGAATGCAAAACAGGTTTTTCCAGGGTGGAGAAAGGCTGTATGGACAAAACTGGTTTGCAACTTTATAGATAAGAATTATTTTGCATGGCTATCTGTTCTCACCCTTTACAATGTGGTAAAATAGAAAGTAATAAAAGTCTAGAATCAGATAATCCTGATGGGCGTGCTCCACATACTTCTGTGGGAGATAGCCAATACTTCTTTTTTTTTTTTTTTTAGCTTATTTAAAATTTATTTACATTCTGCACTGTTAAAATCTTTACATGTAAGAATACAAACTCCGGGGTGTGGTGGTGCACGCCTGCAATCCCAGCACTTGTGAAGCTGAGGCTGGGAAGCTGCAGAGTTTGAGGCCAACCTGGGCTACATAAGCAAGTTTAAGGCCAGCTTAAGCTACACAGGGAGACCCTGTCTTAAAAAAAAAAAAAAAAAAAAATATATATATATATATATATATATATATATATATATACATACATACACACACACACACAGAGACATACACACAAGCTCAACACTTCATTTTTACATCTTTTCCTTGCTCCTATGACTTTTTTTCCTCATCTTACTGACACTAAATATGTGTAATTTATGTTCTGGTTTGAGCAGCTATCAGATGATAGCTGAGGTATTTGTAATTTGATGCCTCTGTTTGTTGTATCTTTGAACTCTCATGGTGCTTTGTTTCCCTATAAATTTTGTATTTTTTTTAACTGTGAGTTTATATTGTGGAAAACATGAAAAACTCCCAAGTTGGCATCAAGATTATCTTCAGCTGAAGAAACTGTAAAATCCACAAGATCCACCAATTCAAGAAACAAGGTTTTTTTCCCCCTCTATGCCGAGCATTGAACCCAGGGCCTTCATGCTGACTTACACTCCCCAGCCCTATTTTATGTTTTATTTTGAGGCGGGACCTTGCTAAATCTCTGAATTGCTCATCCTAGAATTGAACTTGCAATCTACCTGTCTCAGCCTGACAGAGTGCTGGAACTGCAGGTGTACACTACCACACCCAGCTGAAACAAACTTTCTTATAGTGTCCTTTGTCCTACTGAACGCAACAACTTCTGGAAATATGCCTGCTATAAATTCCTCAGGTCAGATCTCCTCCTTGAAGGGAGAATCACCCCTGCCCCAAATCATTGCTCCACGGAAGTTTACAGCCTTGAGCGAAATGACAAAAATTACCCATATCAAGATGGAGTCACTAGGGTCAAACCGTAACACAGGGAGCCAGACACTGACATGGTTCACACCTGTCATGACAGCTACTCAGAAGGGTGAGGCAGGAGGATCTCATGTTTGCCAATGGTCTTCCTTTCAGAACAGCTCACACAAACTCCTTTTTGTCTTTAAAATCTCCTCCTCCACCCCACATTTGTGGATATGCCTATGACCGCCCACGTAGCACTTAGAACCCACTTGTAATCTACTATTCCCAAATCTTCTCCTTGCTTTGATGATTAGTTTTTGCTGCTCATTTTAGATCAACAAGACAGAAAGGCCTTCCATAACTATATATATAAATGTTATCACAAACTTTATTTTCTCTTGTCTGTTCTGAAAACTCATTTGCCTTTCCCTGAGGTGACTGGTTCTCTGTGGACGCATTTCTCCTCCTCCCTTCACCTACCAAGATCGTATGTGAGCCCCAGATCCAGCCGCCCCTTCGGAGTTGCTCACCATGGGTCCCTTCCGTGTGCTGCGTCCACAAATATACTCTAGTGTTTTCTGCTGTTAATCTGGCCTTTGCTGGCTTAAGTTGTTGGCCACAGCTGCTGAATAAAAGCGTGTTAGAGGAAAAGGTTTTCCTCCCCTATAGTATCTGTTAGAAATTTAACAGCTGGAAAATCTTCAGGCCTGCTGGGGGTGGTGCATTCACCCGGAGAAATTTCCATTTGCCTTATCTAGGGGCTCGGAATGATATACAGAGTCCACCAAAATAATGTACACACACTTCAGGAAAAGAAAAACTTGTATAAATATTTTAATACTAAATTTATTGAGACATCATGAGATTAATACAAGTTCCCTTTGGCCTCTACAATGGCAAGAGCTGCTCAGAGTGGCAGCCGTGAGCTTCTAGACGGTGGTTAGTACGGCAAACTGTTGCTTGGGTCACTAGGTCACTGAGATTGCTGCACACACATTTTCAATTTCTTCTCTAAGGGCTGCATTGTAAGTGGGTTTTCTGTGATATACAGCACCTTCCAGGGCCTCATGTAAGGGTGACGCTCTCTGTTGAAAAAAATTGTACTAAAAAATTTGTGTATTATTTTTCTTTTCCTGAGGTGTATATACACATTATTTGTGGGGGGGCGCACATGTACTTGGTATGTCCAGGTCAGTTTAGGTAAAATTCTTACCTTGAGATTTTTCAGATTATGCACATAGAATGAATTTGGACCCAAACTTGAGTGGGGATTGGCTTACAGGGACACACAGCTCAGGGGGACTTTTTACTTTCCCACTTAAAGGAGAGCCAAGAGGTCCCACTCCCACCACCTTTCAACCATTAGAAGTCCCAATTCTAGGCCAAGATCTCAGGTCTTACCCATCAGCGTCTCTGGGCCCTGTGGGCTCCAGAAATTGATAGATACCCCTGAGAGTTCTTCTCTCGCTAGCATTCACTGACCTCTAATTTTGTGTTATTGTTTTTTGTTTGCTTGTTGGCTTTTTGGTGTGTGTGTGTGTAAACTCACCTCTTCAGATCAAGCCCCACCTCCCAGCAGACACTCAGCCACGGACCACTTCACTGATAAGTACAGCATCCCCATGATCCAAATACCCTCCAGAAGTCCCATCTCTGGGTACGTGGGTGTTTGGGTGGACATTTCAGATCTAATCCATAGCATTCCACCCATAGCCCCCTCCCAACTAACGTGCATCTCGTTTTGAAAAATACGTTCAGACCATGTCTTACAATTTCCAAAGTGTTAGTAAATTCAGCATTGCTGACAAGTGCAAGTCCAAATTTTCCTCTAAGACCTAAGGCAAACTTGTGGCTGTGAGTTCCTGTGAAAATCCAAAGAAAGTTAAGCACTGCTGACATACAGTGTCGTGGGATGAACATTCACATTCCAAAAGGCGGTAGAAAGAAATTGGACCAAAGCAAGACTTAAGCCCAATGCAGCAAACATAAATCCCACAACTCTAGAAGGCATGAACTGCCCCAACCCCATGGCACCAATGGCTGTAGCCCTCATGGCCTCTCTCTTGGGTGGACTCTGCTCAGTGCCTGTGGCTTTCTTCAGATGTTTCATGCTCCTGGCTTCTCCAGCTTCCTGCAGTGTCCACTGCACATTCAGCATCACACACTGACCTCTCAGGGGCAAGCTGTCTCCAGATTCTACCTCCCAACAGAACACTCAGGTTCAAACTCACCCGTGGAAGAAACCATAGCCCCTCTCTGATCCAACCACCCTCCAAAAGTTCTGCCTCTGAGTGCATTAGAGCTTTGGGAAACATTCTAGATCCACAGCTCTTGCACGGCAGCTCAACAATCCACCTTAAAAGTGTAAAAAGTATTTTCAAGTATGCTTTGGATTTGGTACTGACAGAATTTTTCAGAGTATCTAGAATTGAAAGTCAAAGTAGTAGCGTATTTCTAAGGTAGTAGTTTAAGGTAATAAACCTAGAATTTGAGCTAATTCATTCAAAGTGGCTACCATGCTGCAGTGTCTGACTAAACCAGGGTAATCAAGATTCTGTCCTTGTCCTTGGAGGAAGAGCCCTGGTCCCATCTCCTTCTGGAAGACACAACTGAATTAAATTTCCACTCTGCTGCTTATCAGCTGTATTAATACAAGTGCATTTCTTAACCTAGAAGGAGGTCGATACTGCATGGACTGCATGAGGAGTAAGCTATACCCTGGATGTCACTTAGGATGAATTTTGATGCAAGTAACAGAGCTCCCAACTTAACATGGTTTAAGCATTAAGATATCATATCACATATTAGCACAGAGGTATCTAGCTCCAGGTCTCCCGGCTCTGCCAATATTCATTCTCAGGGTAACAAGATGACTGCAGCAATTTCAGACGCAAATACCTAGAGAGAAAGACCGTCCCTTCTTTTGTCTCTTTCCCAAAACCTCTGCCAACCTCCTCCCACAAGACTTTTCTTTCTGCTTCATTGGCCAGAGCTGTGTACGTGACCTTTTGTAAACTAGTCCTTGGCAAGGGGAATGGAAATATCACGACTGGCTTAGGCTAATCAATCCTTGCCTTTGGAACTGCAGATGAGATCATCTCCTCCAAGAGAAAGAATAGATGAACAGTATAGGAGTCTATGCACAAAGCTGCAAGGAGAAAAGAGAAACAGAAGCCAAGTAGGCCACCAGCAGGTTCCCTTCTACAAGAGATTAGCACCAAGTGGGCATAGGTCTGAGAAATATTGGTCACTGGTTCTCTCAACTGCGCTTTAACCTCACTGACACCAACTAATTTGAGGGCACCATCTTCATGTGCCTCTTCCCTTAGAAATCAAGTTGTTTATCAGGCGTCATGAAAGTATTCTCCAATCCCCCCAGGTGACAGTCTCTAGAAGTACATGCTGCCACTCAGCCAAGTGGGTGTCGGGGAATTGGTTATTGTCCCCCTGCTCTGTAGCGACAAGAGGCCACTGGTGGTGTTCTCTTCTGTGCTGGCAGATCCTACAGAGCCTTCTTCTCCAACTGACAAAGAAAAATCTCCTCAGATGGAGCCTACAGGCACCTGGGAAGCAGGTAACGCTCAGCCCTCTCCTTTTATTTCAAAGGGAAAATCGTAAACAAGAAAGTAAAATAAGAAACGCACAAAGTCAGACTCACACAGACAGAAGTAGGAAAACATACTTCCGCAAAGACAGGAAGGATAAAAGGAGGCAAAGGGAGAAACATCCCTCCATGCCCTGGAGTTCTAGGGAATCAATATTTTTAAAACTCCTTTAAATGTAAAGATCGCTTCTTTTTCCTATTCTTCCTAACAGCCCTCCTTTCAGCAGTTTCTCTGTCCCTCTGGAGGCAGAGAATGAGCAAAGGGTCACCTCCCGAAGAAGCACCCCGGCTCCCTCTTCTCCCTGCCTCCATCCCACCCTGGGAATCTCGGGATACAGGAAACACGTTCAGATAAGACAACCCCAGTTACTGCAAAGCCTTAAGGTTTTCCTCTGGGGGTTTACAACAGCATGGCCTTTGACCTCCCAGTAAAAGAGATTTACTCAGCAATATGACATCTTTTATGTAATCTCAGCATCAGGCAAATCCCTTCATCTGTCTCCTCTGAGACTTCTCAGCCACACACTGTTGAAGGCAGGAGTGAAGGCAATGTTTAAAGTTATGTCTCTGTGTGTGGATGAATGTATCCAGGACAGAACATCATTTCAGATGGTGACATCTGTGCAGCTCCAAAATTTAAAAAAAAAAAAAAACGGAAAAACAGAGGTGCTTTGCCTGCAGGGAAGTGGTGAGGGCTGAGAGAAGGGAGGTGCTATGGCTTGAAGTCCACTTTTAAACTTGCGCTGACCCCTAGTTGCCGTGGTATGGGCAGGAGTGGGTTTTTATGGAGAAAGTGGGTTCATAGTGAGTTTGGTCCCCTCTTCCTGCTCGCTCTTCACCCCCATCTCACACATGCTCACTGGCCCTTTCACCACATTTCCATGTAGCAAGAAGGTTATCACCAGAGGTGGCCCCTGGACCCTGGACTTCCCAGCCTCCAGAACTGCAAATGGAATAACCTTTACTGTTTATAAGGTATCCAGTCTGTGGTACTGTGTTACGGCAGCAGCATTTGGACTAGGAGGAATTTCCAAAGTCCCCGCCTTGCTTCAGCAGCCCCTTGAGGCACTGCCCCAAGCAGTTTCCCAGGATGGCTGGGTGACTGTGGCTGGCAGATCTTTAGCACTAAGACACGAAGGTCCTGCTCTTTCTCAAGAAGAAAGACTCGTTCCTCCTCCTAGATTCACACCGCAGCCCAACACACCTCTTGCAGACATGAAGTAGAAGGGGAAAAAAATCCCTTTTCTAACCTCATTTCTCCTTTACAGTTTTGGGTAAAAAATTTAACAGAGAACAGTACAGAGAACAATACAAGGAACACCTATCACTCATAATTGGAAAATTATAATTCGACATATTTGTTGCGGGTAAGTTTTTAAACGAAGGAAGTAAAACCTGGCAGGTGATGTTCTCTTAGCTCCTCTCCCCAGTCCTATTTCCTCCTGTTTCTCCCCAGATAAACCCTGCCATGACTAAGTAACTCCTCTCCCAAAAATATCACGCCCTAACCTTTGCACTCTGTAAATGTCTCCTCACATGACAAAAGGATTTTGTGTGTGTGATTAAATGAAGGATTTTGAGATGGGGAGATTATTCTGGACTAGCCAGCTGGGTCCAAAGGTCTTAATTAGACCTTTGGAGGGAGGCAGGAGGGCCAGAGTCAGGGAGCAGAGGTGACCACATTGCAGGAAGTGGTGACAGCAGAGGCTGGTATAATGCCTCTGTCTAAGTCCAACTTTGCTGCTATAACTGAGTACCTGAGTCTGGGTAATGTAAGAAGAACAGAGGGTTATTTCTTACTGTTCTGGAGGCTGAGAAGTCCTAAGTCCTGGGGTGCTTGTGGCAAGGGACTGCTTGCTGCATCACCTCACTGTGGAAGGCAGCACATGGGCTGGGGGCTCATTGCCAGGCATGAGCTTTCATGATCAAGAATCCACTCCTGTGATAGCAGCATTAATCCACTCACCAGGGCAGAACGCTCCTAATTTAATAAACTTTTAAGGATCCCACCTCCACTCAACGGCACTGGGGATTAAGTTTCTGGCATGCAATCTTGGAGGCGCACATTCAAACCACAGCGGTGGCCAGAAGCCAAGAACTGCGGGCAGCCTCTTGAAACTATCAAAGGCAAAATGATTCTCTCCGGGGCCCTCCAGAAGGAGCACAGCCCTGCTGACCCATGGTGAATTCCTGGCCTCAGGAATGTGTAGCACATGTGTGTTGTTTCAAGCAGCTAACTTTGTTAGAGCACCAGCAGGAAACTCATATGTCATCATACTGGGTGAGTTTCTCTCTGGCCATTATTTTTTTACTTGGACAGACATTGAGAAAGTAAGTTTATTTCATGTGTTTTGTTTTATATGTTTTCTACACTTGCTTGATGTTTTTGAGAGTATCCATCAGGTGCATAAATATCTAGCTCATCCAATCTGATCCTTGGTAGTATTTTGTCATATGATTATAACACAGTTTATTTATTTAGGTCTCTAAAGTGAGCATTAAGATATTTCCAGTTTTTCAAGGCCATGAACATCCTTACACAGATTTCCATTTATATACTTGATCCACTAGAATATATAGATAGATAGATAGATAGATACATAGATACATAGATAGATAGATACAGTTTTCGGGTTCTGGTTTTTCTCCAGCCTCCAGGCTGCAGAATGAAGTTCACGTCTTTAGCATATGAGCCCCATACTGCAGGGAAGGAACAGAACTGAACAAAGCAAGGGAAGGAAAGCTTTCCTGTTTACCTTCATTCTCTGCTGTTGCTTGAATTTGTTACAGGCCTAGTGCCATAATTAAAAAACTTCATCGAAGCATTCTCCTTGATGGAGATAAAAACTGGCAATCCTTGGATGGAGTAGAGATATGATTTGTTTGACCCACACATAGTTTTCAACATATGGCAATGTTCCCTAATGCATTAAATAACTAGGAGATGTCATGTAAAAATTCAAAACTCCAGCATCTCTTGGCAAAGCAGAAGGTCGGGCACCTGGCACCTGCATTTTCACTGATGACATTGGGCCGGAGCCAAGGCCGCACCCCTTAGGCAGAGCAGTGCTCCCGCCTCTCTGTGGCTTTCACCCTCCCACTATTACTCATTTATTTTATCTCCTGGTCCCCTGTAGCTATTTGAGTTTGACACTCCCACTAGAATTGCCAGATTAAAAATAATAATAATAATAAAAACAGGATTTGCAGGGCTGGGGATGTTGCTCAGTGGTAGAGCGTTTGTCTAACACACATGAAGCCCTGTTCAATTCAAGTACCACAAAAAAGGAAAAGCAATAACAAAACACGACTATGGCCAGGAGGTAAAATAAGGGTGTGCAGGGGTAAGACGGTGTATTTGTTTTCTTTCAAAACAAAACCCCCACCAACCTCTCAAAACACAATAACTAAGTCATCCGAGGTGGCCTTAACAAAATCCCACAGATGGAGTGGCTTGAACAATACCCCTTGCCCACCATCCTTCAAGCTGAGTGGTCTGTGGTCAAGGTGCTGGCCAATTTGGTATCTGGTGAGGGCTTTCTGCCTTCCAAATGCGTCTTCCCCTGACCTGATTTACAGGGACACTAATCCAATTCAACCTCTAATCCAATAAACTCCCAAACTCGCCTCCTAATGCCGCCAAATTAAGAGGCAGAGTTTCAACCTACGAATTTTTAAGGACATAAGCGTTTGGTCCACAGTAATCCAAACTCGTATTAGAGTTCATGAGCCTGTGGGTTGGGTGCGTGGTTCTTCTCGCCTGGACCAGTTTGGGGGGTTAGGGCTAAGTGTTTAGGGTAGCCTCTCTCCTATGTCTTGGGCCTCACACAGGGGCCTTGGGCCCAGCCCCAGCCTCTTGTCTTGTAGAACCTCCTCTCCTCAGGCTGGTGGGGCCTTCCTTGCTCACACGGTAGCAGAAGTTTCTTAACATGAATTTCTGCTTGTGTCACATTTACAGTCTTCCTCTAGGCCAGAGAAGATCGTGTAACTAAGCCCAGATTCAATGCATAGAAAAATAGCTCCTACTGCTCATCAGGAAGAGGGACAAAGTCACATTGCAAAGGAACACGTGTGCAGGGAGACAAGAAGAGATCGGAGGCTGTGATCGCGACCGTCTAACCAGTTGATGATGAGAATCCAGCTGCCAGTGTGCTAAGGTGCTTCAAAACCCATCTTCATTCTAGAAGAATCTACTTACTTCCAACCCCGGTCTGCACATACCAATAAGTGTAGACTCCTCTTATAGGGGAAGGGTCCTTCCTGAAGCCCCTTCCTAAAATCACTTCCTTCAAGGAGCCTTTCCTGACTCTCCACACCAGGCCAGGTCTCCCAGGCCACACACAGCATCTGCACGGGGGCTGCACTTGCACCTCCGCTGTCCAGAATTACTATGTTGTGCAATTACTTGTTTAATAGCGTCTGTCTCCCTCTCATCGAAAGCGCTCCAGGGCACAGTCTGAGTCTACGTTGGTCTCTACTGAGCTCCCAGAATCTGGCACGGGGCTCAGCATACAGCAGGTGCTCGGCTATGGAGAAATAAACAAAGGACTAGGAGCGCTCGGCCTCTGTGTGTCTGGCTCACAGCAGGCCTGCCTGAGCAGAAGGCAGGGAGAACTTGCTGGTGGGGAAGTGGAGATTAGGCGGCATGGGATGACTCAAGTGTAGCTCTGGGCCAAATGGAATGAAATGCCAGATGCTAAACTGTACATGTCAGGGAGGGACCAGGCTGGGCCACATCTGGGGTCAGCACTTGGGCTGGGTCCAAAGGAGGAACAGGGTCTATATGCAGTGAAATTGGGAAAGGAGACTAATAGGTCACAGTCATGGATTTGACCTTGTGCAGCTCTTATTAGACTCACACCCCCAATAAGCTATTGATCCCGATAGACCACGGGCAGGAGATCGGTGGAGATGAGTCGGAGAAACCGCTCCTCCCATCCTCGAAACGGCCAAGAAGATTCTGTTTAGAGGAGATGGCAAAACCGAGTCAAACAGCCCCGAGCCCTGACATCTGCTTCTACTCTTGTGGAAACATTGTGGTCTGGAAGTTCTCTCTCTCTCACTCATCATCTCTTTCACTTTTAACTGTTTATTATGAAAACTCCCAAACATACACAAAGAGGAGAGCATGAGAAATCCCATCAGCAACTCCAGCAAGCATCGGGCCTTTACCATATTTGTCTTCTTGCGCTCTCTTCCAAGATCGTCTACTTTTTATGACAGTGTTTTAGAGCAAACCTCAGATCATAGGTCATAATGCCCCAAATCCTTCCATATGCATCTGTGAAAGAAATGAGTACCTTCTTACATAATCACAAAACTTTTCCACATCCAACAAAATAAAGGATAATTCTTCAGTATCGTTTCATACTCAGTCCATATTCAAAATTTCTGGATTATCGAAAAAATATCTCTTTGTAGTTGATTCATTAGAGTCAAGATCTAAAGAAGATCCACATGTTAGTGCCGTGTCTCTTAAATCTTTATTAATCTAGACCACGGACATTGTTTAACTGGGGCTTCCCTTTGCTGACAGCTGGCCTCAGCCCTCGTGGCCTTGATTCTGCCCCTAGCCTGGCAGGCGCTGAGAGACCAGGACTGTGATTGATGCTGAGAGAGGGGCGGGAGACCTGCAGAGTCCTGAGATTTTAGGAGGAGAAATTCCTAATCTGCTTCAGGAGAAACAGATTAGAGTTAAGAGACTCTTCAGAACTGGAGTTGACCAGCGAACTCTAACACCTAAGAATGACAAGAATTTCCCCAGATTGTAAGAGGCAGATTCCTGTGGGCAAGAGAGGGATGCCAGAGGAAGAAAATCAGGAGGACTCTGATAGACAACACAAAAACACAGGCCGGAGCGGGTACCTCATGTGCAAGGCCAATGCAAAAGAAAAAGCCCAGAGTCCTAGTTCAAAAATTGTTAGCAAGTTCAAGCTGGCGAGAGTAATGCATTAAACCTGCCTGGGATTCTGGGGAGCCCTCTTTCTCTCTGCTCACCACCCATGAATTTGGTGGCCTGTGCCACCCTGTGCATAGGGGCCAAGTCCAGGAGGCCCCAGGGTGTTGTCCTGCAAGGCAATGCTTGCTGATGCATGTCGTCAGAGTTGCATTTTAGAGCACACAGAGGCAGTGGAATCTTTCCTTTACCCAGTAGTCATACGAGCATCTCCGGGTAACGAATGGCTTCCCAAGGGTCACAGACAAATGTACATAATTCCCAGCTGTGGTTAGAGTGAGTCAGAAACCTGTAGCTTCTATACAAGTCTGTATTAACATGGACCCTAAAGCCAGTAAACCTGGCTTCATTTTCAGTCCTTTTACTCACTGGCTGCATTTATTTCCTTAACTATTAAGTAGTGTTGATAAAAGTACTGACCTTTGGTGATTTTTGTTGTCAGTTGGTTCGGTTTTGCGGTCCTGAGGCTGGAACCAAGGCCTTGTGCATACTAAGCAGGTGTTCTACCACTGAGTTCCACCCCAGCCCTCCAAAGGGTTATTTGAGAATTAAATTAGTTCATGTTTGCTGGGCTGCATCAAGCATTACAGATTCATCAAAACAAAACTAATCTGGAGGCCAGGGCTCCGCAGGTTCTGTCTTAATCTGTTTTCTGTTGATAGAATAGACTGCTCAAGCCTGGATAATTCATAAGAAAAAGAGAATTATTTTGTTTCATGGCCCGGAAGACTGAGAAGACCATGAGCAAGATGCCAGAATCTTCTGTGCTTTGCTTTGCCGCAGAAAGCAGAGGGGCAAACAGGTGCTCGCGGGAGAAAGGAGGGGCCCAACCCCCAGGGTCACGCACCCATTCCCGTGAGAAGGACGTGGACTTGTGATGAGCCCTTCCCCAGTGACCCGCCTCAACACCTTCCAACAGTGGGGAAATAGGGGACACATAGACCTTGGGGACCTACCCAAGCCACTGAAGGTTCAAAAGGATGTCTAGTGATGGTGGCACCCACAGGACCACAAATACCTCTGCTCTTCCAGCGGAGAGGGTCTGTGCTTCCTGATCTTGTCGCCTTACAACTTACACAATGGTTGTTTACTCTCTAAATGCTTCTTTAGCACCTACTGTATGCTAGCTGCCCACGGAAGGGAAATTGAACTGGGGATTATCCCTGTCCCTACGGTGCCGGTCATCTAGCACCTGCAAAGTCAGTCCTGCCCAGATCTGGGGCCAGGCCTGTCCCAGGGAGAGGAGGAGGAGACACCTCAGCCTGTAGCCCACGGTGTGGAAGCTTGTCAGCCAGTGAGCACGATTTGATGGCAGAATCCTACAAATCTGCTTTGTAATACTATTTGGACCAAACCCCTGCCTTGAATAATTTAGTGTTCCCTCTCTGAGATCCAACGTTATACTTCCGAACACGGACACCTCCAGCCTGCATCCCTGTCCTTGCTGCTGAAACCCTCGTGATGCCGTTATTGCTTGACTGTCCCTGCCTCTGGCTTGGAGGACCTCTCAGGGCTTTAGGCTTGGTTTGTATCATCCTTGTGATCTAGTTGCATTGGCCTTCCAATGTGTGTCCACCTTTCCAGAGACAGTCCCTGGTCTTGCCCTCATGGCCTGAACACCTGCTACCCCTTGACCTCAAACAACTACATGGATTTAGATTTCTGTCCCCCCAGAACTCAAGTCTGGAATCTGAAGGATACAGGCCTGAAGGCTCTGGGAACCCTTACCAATGGCGGTCTAATGTGGAAACCAGCTCTTCCTTCAACTTCCAAAATTCTTGAGTCTCTTCCAAGGCCTCTGAGGGGCAGTTTGTGACAGGGTGGCCATAGGAAGGCGAGGCAGGGTCTTTGCAGTGGGGAGAGAGTGATGGATGCAGAGGGAAGCTGCTTTCCTCTGCGCCAGCTCCAATCCCAGGGCCATTTTGAAAGCCACTCCACTGGCTGCCTGGGACACTGCCTGGCATTCCACTGTCCTGGCTGAAGACATCTGTGCACCTGGATTCCTCAGGGACTGATGGCAAAAGTGGCAGATGGGAGGCTGAGGGAGAGTCCTTTAGACATCCTTCTTCTTCACCTGATCTGCATTTTAGAATTTTTGAAATGGTGATATTGGGGGAAAGAAAAAGCTTTTCCAAAGTTGCTTTGCAAGAAGCCATGTATCTTCATTTCCCCTTTTTGGTCACTGAGTCATGACAATTTAGGGAACTGCTGGTCCTGCTGATGAAATACGAGAATAGCAGTGAGCCAGGCCCTCACGGCTTCGCCAAGAAAACCAGAGAGGACTTCAGTGCGTAAACCTGGGGTTGCCTCTGAATCCTTTGGCGCTGAGAAGGGAGCGCAGAGCCTGACCTGGGAAGACGCCAGGCAGGAGGACAGACAATGGGGATGGTGGCCAGGGCACGACGCCAGACTTTTTATCCTGTCGGCCATTATGTCCCGGCAACTTCCAAATATACAACATTCATCTTACAGAGAGTCTCAGCTTCTGAGGTGGGCACAAGTGGAGTCAGCCTTCAGGCTAAAATTCTTATATAAACTAAGAGATTTAGAAACAATCCATACTGACATCTTAAAGGACCAACCAACAAATTTATTAATTAACAGTTAATTTTTTTAAAAAATCAAAGGCCAGTGGAAAGGAGGGACAAAGTAAAAAGTATCAGTGTCCTGAAGCACATTATAGTTTAGTAGAACAAAATTTTAAATTCTGGGAGGGGAAAAATTCAGGAAGACAGAAGTAATGATTTACAGGCAATAGAGGACACGTTGTTCTGAGGGACTGACATGTTTCCTGTGCAGAGTTGAAGAACACTTGGAAAAAAGTGGAATTTGAGGTTGGCCTGGCCGGTTGGTGGATTTAGACTATGGGACTCCTTCTGGGTGCCTGAAGAAGTGGGAACACAAAGATGAACACTTTACAGCTCTGTCACCAAGGACATGCTCGCAATCTAGCATGGTGAGCCCTGTGAGAATGGAGAACAGAGGAGCGCCCCAGAAAAGGGTGTGACATTCATGTGACTGAGAAGATAAGCAGGAGGCGTGGTGTGTGTGTGTGTGTGTGTGAGAGAGAGAGAGAGAGAGAGAGTTCTAGGTGGATGCCACTAAGGTCGTAGCATTTGCACGGAATCCAAAGCCTCAGTTCTCTGTGGACCTGGAAGAAGAACATTCTAGACTGGAGGAACAGGCAGTGCAAAGGCTGAAAGTCAGCATGAGAATTCAGAGATGTCTGTGTGACAGGGACAGAGGTGTGGTGACAGGACATCTGTACCAAACAGGCAGGATGGAGATCACCAGGACCTGTGTGTGTGCTTTGTCACGTTAGGGGCTGAGAACCGGCCACGATCTAGAGATCAACGGGACAATGCTTCCACTTCGGAAAAGTTACTCCTGGGGAACAGGGGCCAGAGGAAATGAGACCAGCTGTGGGACGAGGTGGATTAGCTGGAGGTGAACAAGCAGAGACTTTAAAGCCAGGAAATCATCAGAGCAGCCCTGGACACTCCCAGGCCTGTGGTGTATGAGAGACAAAGCGCTGTTTAGCATTAGGAAGACCTTTGAGAGCAAATGTCCTGTGAAAGCTGTTTATGCTTTAAACTCCTTGTCCACTGCTCGATTCTCTCCTCTCAGAAGCGCTTCTCATCCTGGAGCTGTGAAAATGGCTGTCACTTCTGTAGCCTGCTGAATTCAGAGGAAACAGTTTCCTTTTCCTCTCCATCAGGATGGATTTTGTCTCACGGGACACATCAGCATTGACGGCAACTTTCTGTCTTCCTGTGCTCCCCGGCCGGCTGCAGACTGTGTCGTCCCTGGTACCGGGAGGGAAAGTCTGTGATTGTCACAATACCGTGAATTTTCTGTAAATATTTGAGATCAGCTGGCACAGTTGTGTTTGTATAAAAAGAAAATTTCAGGGCAGTTGACTCACTGCGGCAAAGGGACACTTTGGCCACTGTATAATGGCTCATCCTGGCCTGCTCAAGTCCTCTCTCTACACGAAGGTTTTACAAAGTAGCTCTGTCTTCCAGAAAAGCTGGGCTTTTCTTACAGAAAAAGGGCCCCTGGAGGAAGCGACATGTGTTCTAATGGCCAATCCCTGGGAGACTGTTAACAATACCTGCATCCTCCTAACATTGCACATTTCTCTAATATTTATACTTTACACACTAAGACTAAAGCACAGTTTGGTCTGGGCTGGGTGATTCCATGGAGGGTCTGCCAGGCTGGCTGCGTGGCTTAGATTTGGCCATGGGCACAGGCACCAAAGGGCAAATGAGGTGAGGTCCCTCTTGAAATTCCAATGAAGACCAGCTGGCTGGGCACACCCTAACCTCTGCTCTCCCTGGCCCGGGTCAGAAAGAGAACTGGGTGAGAGGACAGATAGCTCCCAGCAGCTCCCACTCTCTTAAATTGTATCTGTGCGTCAGTACTGGGGACTTCAGATGCCATGCGACCTTGATAAGCAGCCCTCTGGGAAGAAAACACCACTAAACCTTTCAGCTATGATTTCTCTCCAGCCCTCACTAGTGAGTTGGAGCAGCAATGGTAGTAACTTTTATACTAAACAGAAAACATTTTCTCAGCTGCTCCTGTCAAAATTACTGGCCTTGGGCTGGGCGTGTAGCTCAGTGGTAGAGAACTTGCCTAGCATGGGTGAGGCTCTGGGTTTGAGCGCCTCCCCACTCAGACTGCCTTGTAGCTTCAGTCTGCAGGCCCATAAGGTGAGGCCACATTGTCCTTCTGCTCTTCCTGTTTCAGTGGCATTTCCTGCATTCTCGGAGGCCTTTTGTCACCTAGCAAAGTTGAAAAGATCCTTGTGACAGTTGTTTGATGGTCCCTGTCACCAGCCTTTCAAGTAAACATTGCATTTCAGGGCTTTCCCTAGAGGCTCTAAGTGGAGGGTGGCAGTTAAGAGTGGTGTGTTGGTCAGCTTTTTGTCTCTGTGACAAAATACCTGAGAAAATCGAATTAGAGAAAATGTTTATCTGGGCTAGAGTTTCAGAGGGTTCAGGCCATAGCGTATGGCTCCATAGCCCTGTGCCTGAGATGAAACGGAACATCCCAGCAGAAGGCAGGGCAGGGGAAAGATGCTCTCACCTCACGGCAGCCAGGAAGCAGACAGAAGGAGAGCTGGAGAGAGACAGGATAAGATGTAGCCCCAAGAGCGTAGCCCCATGACCCATTCCTTTCAACGAGGCCCCACTTCTGAAGTTTCATCACCTCCCTATAAAGCCATCAAATTATGACCCACTGATGGACTAATCCATCACAGACATCACAGCCCTCATGACCCGGTCACCTTCCAAAAGCCCCACTTCTGACACTGCCGAGCGTTCCTCACGGGAGCCTTTGGCGGACAGGCCGAATCCAAATCCTAATACATAGGGAGTCTAGAACCAGATCAAAGCAGTCTGGGATCTGGCTCTGCTGGTTCCTAGCTGCGTGCCTGGGGTAAGAACTTCGCCTTGCCGAGCCCCGGCTTCTCCCTCTGTAAAGGTCATGGGGACGGCAGTGCTGCTCTGTGGACTGGGAGAAAACGCATGGTAGCACCAGCTGGCACATGAGAAACGGTATCTACGGTTATTTATTATATGTGATGGGCACACACATACTCCAGTGGCCTTCACACCATGCTCACACGTGGAGCAAGCCGTCAGTCTTTGGCATTTGTTTGTTTGTTTGGGGTATTTTTTGGTGCCTGGGATCCAACTCACAACCTCCACCTTGCCAGATAGGTGCTTGTGCTGCTGAGCTAAATCCCTGGCCCTGTCAGTTTTTATTATGAAAAATGTCAAACAAGGCAGTAAAGTTGAAAGAAATACAACACCTAGATTGTACAATCATTTACATGTATATCATAGATGTGGAGAAACTTCGAAGACCATATTGTTACTGAAATCGGTTGTGCAAACCACTGGCTGCCAGATAGAAATGACTCCAGACCCCCCAGGCCGCACCGATAAAGCAGGCCCTGTGATCTGGTCGCATCATTTGGTTTGTTAATTAGCTTTGCTACTTAATTCCTTGAGGATAGGGACAGTGCTTTTATCTATTTCTCCTGACACAGCACTTAATACACAGGTGACCCTTAAGTGTGACTTACCCTCTTTGACTTGGGGATGGTGGCTCTCTTCAGTGGCCAAGCTGCCTTCTTCCTGCGGTCTCCTTCCCCACTTCCCATGAGGTCACAGCCCTCATGACCCAGTCCCTTCCCTGCCTGAGTGCTACTGGGCCCCTCGGACTCAACTAACTTTGATCTTCTCCCCATTATCCCAGAGATGAGATTGACATGTGACATTATTAAGAATGTAATCTAAATGGGCCTGGTGACACAGGCATGTAATCCCAAGACTCTCGGAGGCTGAGGCAGGAAGATAGCAAGTTAGAGACCAGCCTCAGCAATGCAGTGACGTTTTTGTTTGACTCAAAATTTAAAAGGGGCTGAGGATATAGCATAATGCAAAGCCCATGGGTTCAAACCCAAGACTCACACACACACCTGCACACGCACGCGTGCGACACAGAGTAATCTGTAGCAGATCGTGTTTTCCTCCAAACTCACAGAATTTCCCAGTACCCTAGAAAGCAGCTCTCGCATGCCTTCCACATGCAGTGGTGAAATTCCTAACCACGAAATGCATGGTGAGGAACACGTGCTCTGTGGAGGGGGCTGGCATGGCACCGTCAGGGCATCATCTGCCAAGGGAGGGAGCACTGGCGCTTTCTGCCCAAGGCCTGAGGAGCTACCCTTCAATACAGCCAACCATGACCCAGGGCTTCAGGGTCAAATGCTGGCTTCCGTTCCGTTCCGTATAGAGAGAACAATAGCTACGCTGGCCACACAGCACAGTCTACACCGTGAACTTTCTCTATGCTTCGTCTCTAACATTTTGAGTTCAACAAAAATGTGACTCACACAATGAGCTAAAAAAAAAAAAAAAAAACTGAGAAGATGCAGAGAATAAACAAGAATCTCCAGCTGACCAGCGTGGTGGACCGGCTCATTTTCATTCCAGGCTGACCGCTTCGGTTTGCTCGTCTGTCACCTCTCCTTGCTGAGCCCTTGGCTTCTGTTCAAAATACACAAGGCCATTTAATTATTAAGCCGAGGAAAACATTATCCGGGAAGTTGCCCCGCTGCGCTCCTGCGTGTGTGTGTGTGGGGGGGGGGCACACGTGGGTGCTTTCTTGATTATCTGGCCGTGTGGCTTCCCCGTTTATTTTTCTGGACTCCTGCTCCTCTCTGCTGGAGGAGGTGTCTATAGGGTGAACCCCTGAGGCCTCTGGGGCTGGGCCCCCTCCCGGGATGTGAGTGGAAATGTTTGTCAGCTGTGCAGGGATCGTGCACACAAGAAGTCCCTGACCTTGGCCATGGAGTGGAGCCAGTATCTGTGACCAGGAAAAGGTTGAGTGTTTGTGTTTGAGGTCAGTTTTATGCCCAGCTGTCAGCAGGGAATACTTTATAGGACTTGTTGATGGCCCAGGGCTCCAGGAACTATCACAATTATTTAGCCAACAATTTTAATGAGTCCAAATAAACTCATTCTATTTTTATATTAATAACAGGGAGAGGGAAGTTGGAAGATTAAATACAGAGGAGGGTGGATTTTAGCTTCACTGCCCAGAGCCACTGGGAATTTTTCTGCAGAATCAGGTCCAGCCTGTTATTATTCCCTTCATCCTAGGGCTGTTATACTTCCCTCCTCCTCCTCTTCCTCCTCCTCCTCCTTCTTTCTTTTCTTCCTTTCTTCTTTACTTTCTCAATTCCAATTTTTCTCTCGCTTTCTTTCCTCCTGCCTTTCCTTCCTTCAGCATGCATGCACCAGACACAGCCCTAAGTCCTAGGGACACAGAGATGAACACATGGCCTGGGCCCTCCTGGAACTCAGTGTAGTGTGGGTGGCAGAGGGAGACAGATCATTAGAATACAATGGGCAATGGCAGAGGTAAGCGCAGGGTACAGGCCGAGGAGGTGACCCCCACCTCCAAGGGGCCCCTAATCTAGCTTGGCTTGGGAGAGAAGGTGGGAAGCTTCCAGGAGGGGATAATTGGGTCGGTGACTAGGGTGGGGCTTCAGGATGAGAAGGGCCCAGCTGTCAATGTATTCAAGTGGTGTAAGAGGCTTGGGAGGCCTGGGGATGGGGTCTCCATGGGTGGAGGACCTCAGATGTGGATGTGTAGCTAGGACTCCTGGCCTCCTTCAGAATGAGGCCTATTGTATGCTACAAGTCTTGCTGAGAGCCCCAGACCCTGGAGGAGTTCTTTGGGCCAGCACAAATGCAAATGGCCATGAGAGTTCTTATACCCTCTAAGGGCAGAGCCCCGACACTGGCTGCCCCCAAATACTTCAAGTGGGACCTTAGTCTCAGGAAGGTGCCAAGAGTCTGTCCAGAGAAGCTTAGCCCCTGTTCCTTGGTAGTCTCAGCCCTACAGGAGAAAGGGCACCTATGTACCAGAAAGACATGAGGGCCATGTCCGAGAATACTGGCTCCGCGTGTTGACCACTACTGTGTGTTCAGCCTGCTCAGTGACAGGGCTGTTCATGCATTATTTACTTTAACCCTGGCAGTGACTACAAGATGACACATAGTGATGCTGGCTACACTAATGCCTCCCATTTTATAGATGGGGAAATCAAAGTTTGGAAAAGTCACAGGTGCCAAGGAGAGAGGAGGAACTGAAGAGACAGAGACAGAGACAGATCTGGTCTCTCTACCTGTATCATACAGTCACATTTGAGTCCAGTTCATCCTAACTCTTGGACCCATGCTCTTAAGGGTTCCCTTTGCTGTGACTCGCCAGGGAAGCTCATCTTTCACCTGACTTTGGGACCACAGCCCTTTGGGGATGGCAACTTTGAGAGGTCCTAGAGAGCAATGAACTGCATCCCTATCACACTACTGATTGTGAAGATGCATAATTAAAATGTTTTCATTCCTACGAAGTATAAGCTTAGTGCATTTAAACAGTATTAGCCAAGAACATAAAACCTGGGAGGGAAAACTATAGATGAAGAAACAGATTCTTTGAAGTCCGTTAGTTTTGTAGTTGTTTTGGACTGAATTTTGCGTGTCCCCAAAATTCCTAAGTTCATGTCCTGATCTCTACCATGATGTAATGCAGAAGGCCTCTGGGAGGTAGCTGGGTTCAGATGCAATCTCGAGGTAGAGCCCTGATGGATGGATAAGCGTCCTTTTAACAGAAGTAGAGATCAGATCTCTCTGTGTGTATCTCTCTCTGTCTCTGCCTCTGTCTCTCTCTCTCTCTGTGCATAGTATGCTGAATTAATAGGGAGATTTCTGATCTCATGACAAAAGATATTGAGTTGGTAATAGTTTTGAAAAATACAACCAGGCGTGGTGGCACACTTCTGTAATCCCAGCACTCAAGAGGCTGAGGCAGGAGGATCATTGCAAATTCAAGACCAGCCTGGACTACACAGTGAGCTCAAGGCCAGTCTAAACTGCATAGTGAGACCCTGTCTCAAACAAACAAACAAACAAATAACAACAACAACAAAGGAGAGTCAGGGAGTTGGACCACAGGTCCGGGTGGGCGGGCGTATGTGACAGGTGCCAAGCCAGTTCCACCCATTTTTTACCCTGAATTCTGCTTTCTTTCTGCACCTGATCTTTGCACCTTTGCATGACTATAAATCCATGTGCTTCCTCTCTTGGGGGCACTTGCATTTCCAAGCCTTTTTCTCTGTGTTCAAGATGAGACATTCTTTGTTAAAGAAGCTAACTAGTCTCCTGGTGGCCGGTTCTTTTATGTACCTGGCTGCCAGAAAGTCACAGCCCAGCAGGTGTCACATCACCTGCCACTTCCAGGCTCACAAATGACACCCTGGGGGAGGGGAGCACCAGGAAGAGGCCACCAGGAGAGTCTGCGGTGTTGGCAGGGGCCCAGCCCAGAGGTCTGCTGCTGCCTGGGGTCTCCCTTGGCACAACTGCCTCTGTGGCTTCGGAAGTTAAAATGAGGCAGCTGCAGCCTGGGACATGCTGGTGACTTCTGCTGCATCCCGACAGGCGTGGAGAGTGCCCTGCGTGGGGAGTGTGACTCACAGTCTTGGTCAGGACTCTGGGCCCAGGATTCACAAGTTTCCAAAATTAGCAACCAGCACATACACCCACGGAGCAGCTGGACACTTCCCATTCAAAACCCTCGATGGGATAAACACAGGGAGAAAGGGAAGGTTAAAGAACTGCTGATGGTCGCAGCTTTCCTAGGTAGTCTGGAATACATCTTCCTCTCCTGGATTTATGTTTCTCTTTGGGAGAATAGAGTCCTCCTTGTTTCGCTGTTTAGTGCCTGTGCATTCCACTCATCCATCCAGGGTTTGGGTCCTAGTGGGGGTGGGGCTGGAACCAAGGACCTGGAACCAAGTGCTCCACCTCTGAGCTGCACCCCAGTCAAGAACTTTTCCTGGACTCCTTCCTTGTGCCTGCTGCCGGGAGACACCCAGGAGAAGGTGCTCTTTACTTCCCTGAAGCTGCCCACTCAGCGGCGAGCACAGGTCAGGGACTTGATCTCTCGTTCTGTGATGTCCTCGTCTGCGAGATGAAGATAACATTCCTGATTCGTTAGGGCATGTGTACTTGGCTTCCTTTGGGGCAGCTGACCCCTGGCAGACATTTAATTAATATTCACGGTTAGAAACACCCAGTGTGGGTCTAAGATTCTCAGTGTCCCGGTGTACCTGCTGATTCCACTGTCACAGCACTGTCCTGTGGGCTTAGAGCCCCACTGGTGCCATAGCTGGGAACTTCGGCACAGTGGGGACGGGACTGGCCTTGGTCAGACCTCAGTAGCTCAACCTAACAGCAGTTGGGCCATCATTTAGTGCCTGAAAAGGATCGTAAAGATCGATCTGAGGCATAATTCAATTTTATAGTCATCATTCGTTTCCTCTTCAGGGTGGGGAATCACTCAGGCAGCTGCACAGTGACATAAAGCCTGGGAACCTCGAGGCGTGTCACTGGTTGTAGTCCAGGGGAAGCCAGATAGCAGCACCTGCACAGCCTGCCTTTAGTGGGGGGACCGTGCTGCCGCCCAGGCCTGCTGCTCCCTGCTGGGGTCTGTCCCCCGAGTCTTGTAGAATGCTTTTAGCTCCATGTGGGCTCCAGAAAGTTGCCATTTATTTCTGTACTTATCCTAACTTTCCCGAGAGCTCCTAGGAAAGACGGGGCAGACCCTTCTGTGGGAGCTGGGTTGCTCTTGGTGGCAGTAGGAGCCAGGGCACAGGGCCATCTTTAAATGGCTTTAAAGCAGACAGCAGCCCCTGGATTCTCAGAGTTCTTTCCAGGTCTCTGATTGTTGGGTCCCAACGACCTGGAGCTAAAGACAGCTTCAAGCTGGGCTGAAAAACTCGCAGAGGGAGAGGGCAAAAGAAAATTAAACATGAGAGGGCTTAGAGAGTGCGCAGGGGAGGTGCCAAAAGCCTTAAAGTGTGTCCAATTGACACTTGGCTTTGTTCAGAATTTTTTTCAGCATTGCAAGATTCATCTGTCTAAAAGGCCCTGAGAAAACAGTCACTCTAGGATTTAAAGCAGCTGGCCAGGGTGGCTAATCAGTGCGGCTTGGAAGCAGCAATGTGGCAGGTGACCAGAGGTTTGGCTCCTGAGCCCCTGCCCTTTGCCGTCCCTGAGTGCCACCTCCAGCAGACCTGATTTGCGCAATCCCAGCTAGTCTTGCTGTTGCCCCCTTTGCTAAGTCCACCAGGCCTTTCCCTGTCACTTTGCAAGGTCTTCTCTCCTCGGTGGGGTGGAGTGGAGCCAAATGGGCCTGGCATGCTGTCCACCACCTGTTGGTTATGCAACTTAAACATATTTAACCTCTCTGGGCTTCAATTTTTTCACCTCTGAAATGGGACCAGGTTCACCCCACTTAGGGAGTTGCTCTAAGAATTGAATGTACGCCTCCATACACAATCCTTTTGCAACTTTAGCTGAAGAGTTTTCGAGGGGGGACGATATGCATAAGCAGGCATCCCATTAAGTTACTCTGAGGTCTTGGACAAGAATGGAGAGAATACAACTACCCGCTTCGAAGTTCTTTTTATCATGATGAACTGAGTTAACAGGTGCGAGAAGCTTGGCGTAGCCACTGGCAGGTGTGCGCACCCCTCCCGGCTGGAAGTGTTATTACTCGGCTGCAGGCCTGGCGGTGAGCAATGCTAAAGAAAAAAGAAAATGGAGCCCTTGTCCCCTGGCACCTTGGGTTCTAGCTTTGCTGCAAGTCTGCAAGACTAGAGGGGCCCCTTCCTGTGCCTCTGCCCTGTCTCCTAGACCTCTCTCCAGCAAACACGAAACTGGGGTACTGGTAGATGCTGGGCAATTAGGCCCAGGTTAGGTCAACAAGTGTCCGGAAGAGATCAAAGACGTAGGAAAGAAGGACCAACAGCATCGACAAGCTTCATCCCTTTACTTGCCTCGGGGTTCTAGGTTCAGGGACATCAAAGAGGGAAGTCAGAGTGGGCGACTGGGACCATCTGAGGAAGGAGACAGGCATCCTACCCCCTGGAAGGGGGTGTCCCCCGCAGCAGAGTGCACCTCTACCTTTTGTCAGCTCTGGCACAGGCCAAAGGAGCCCTAGGTTAGCGCCGGGGGTTGGGGACATTTTCTCAGTCTGCAAACCCAAGAGGGGGCCACAAGCTCCCGGCCCCAGGGTTTGGCTGTGCACACAATGCTTTCTTGCTGTGGAGGCTGCTGGTGCTTTTCCCTCAGGGAAGCCTGCCAGGAGGAAGCGGAGCCAGGCTGCTGGCCCGGCTGTCCGCTGCACCAGGCCAAACCGGCTGTGCTGGGTGTGCAAGGAAAAGACACTCATGAGTGTGCAGAATCCATCACAGGCCGAGCACCTGGTCTGTGCAAAGCACAGTGGAATGGCACAGTGGGGCATAAGGCACAGCCCGGGTGCCCCAGGGTTTCATCAGCCTGCTGGAGGAAACGGCAGGGCTCACACAGCAAACTAATAATAGGATCTTTGAGGTCATCAGCGTGTTCTTGCAGATAGCATTGAGCCCTGAGACTCAGAACTCCTGAGGTTCTGGGTGGAACCTACTCACTAGTGAAGGCGTAATAATGCCTGCTGTAGACTAAGCGCCCCGCTAAAGGCTCTCACTTACTCATTTGGCATTTGTTCTGCACCCTTTATGTAAATGTCCATGTCCTCATTTGCAGCTGGGGAGACTCAGGAGCAGGAAGGTGAGGGCTAAACCAAAGATCACACAGGTGAAAAATGATGGAGGCAGCTCTGGGCTTCAGAAGACCATGCTGTTACCTACCAGAGTAAACCACCTGGGGCTAGGGAGGGGGCTCTGAGAATAAACCTGGAAAAGATTCCTTCCTCTCTCAGATTTCTGGGAGACCACAGGTGACCTCAGCTGGCAGCATTTAACCCACGGCGCTGCCACTGTGCCTGCTCCTACCCTTGATGGTGGCCCCTGGGGAGCCATCTGCTCAGCCTGCCTGTTGCTCTCTACACTGTAAACTCTCTTAGGTAACTGTCTCCTGTCAGACCCCTCACAGGCTTTGGCTTGCTCCCTGCTGGTTACCTTGCAGGGAGAAGGGGGTGCCAGTGCAATCAGCTGTGACCGCAGAGGTAGGGGCTGCGTGCAAGAAAGAATCAGATGGTTCCCTGTGACCCAGGGGAGCTTCTGAGCCCAGAGCAAAGGGACCCAGTGTCTTTACCACCCTGATCAGCTGAATTGTGGCTGGTTGCTCACTCGGAAGCCTTAAAAAACATACTGATTTGCATGAAGTATATTTATAAGATTACTAATACTACTGAACAATAAATCTAGTCAGCTATCCAGCCATAGGGAATTGGTTCAAAAATTCAGGTGCACTGTAATATCAGATTACCACATAGCTACTAAAAGTGATGCTATATATGTACTATTCCATAAAAATGTTTTTAAAGTGTCTATTTTTAACATAAAAAGATGTTAATGTGAAGATCAGGTTGAAAAATAGAATGGAAAGTATGATAATTTTTATAAGAAAAATGTGTTCTTAGTTCATTTTCTGTTGCTAAACCAAATACCATAGACTGGATAATTTATAAAGACTAAAGATTTACTTGGCTCATGATTCTGGACGTTTAATAGCGTGGCTCCAAATCTGCCTGGCATCCCATTGAGTCACTACATGGTAGAGGGAATCACAAGGTGAAACCAAGGAGTAACTCTTGCTAGCTAGCTTGTTCTCTGTTCTCTCTCTCTCTTGAAACAGAGTCGCTTTGTGTAGTTGATGATAATCTTCCTGCCTCGCTCTCCCAAGTGCTGGAGTTACAGGTGTGTGTCACCACACCTGGCTCCTACTTTTTCCTACCTTTTCCTAGAAAGCCACTAACATAACACGGGGCCTCACCCTCATTCAATGCTAATTATTTCTGAGGCCCTGCCTCCAAATGTAATTAATACTGGACTTTGATAATTAACTGTCTAATTCATGAAATTTGAAGGGATACATTCAAACCATGGCATGCTTATGGAAACATATTTTCATTTATGCACAAAATATCAATACAAGTTATCTTTGCTAGAAAGGATTATAGGTTCTTGAAATTATTTTCTTTTTGCTGATTTCCATTTACATTTTTCTACAGAAAATGTGCATTTTTTTTATATAAGAAGCCTATCTTTTTCAGTTCCAATAACGTGTGAGAAATAACCTTTATTTTTTAAAATGGACCAGCTCACCTTCAATACGAAGAAAGAAATGGATTTCTTGTTCTTTCTTCCCCTTTCCCCCATGTTTTTTGGTGGAAAGCAAACGCTGTTCACTGTGGAGAATGATTCTTGGCCAGCGGTTTACCTTTGAGTCAGGAGAAGAGAGTTGAAGGGATTTCCTAGCGTCTCCAGCCCAATTCTCTAAGTAGCAGAAGAGGAAATTGAATGCGGAGAGTCAGCTCATTCTGGGCCTTTGCATCTGTCTGGATGACACCAGGCAGGACAGAGGTCACTGAGCGTGGAGTGTCCACTCAGCGCAGGAAGGTAGACGGCTGGCCCGTCTCTACTCTACAGCTCTGCTGAGTGGGAAGCACTGGATCTGTTCTCTCTTCTCCTCCTCCTCAGCTACAGCACCCCAAGGACTCCTTGGGATGCCCTGGCTCTTCCCTCCACTCATCTTTCTGGAGAGTGGAGTTGTGAGTCCTAAACCCTTGCAGGACTAACTGAGTTGCTGTGCTGGAAACATCACCTGGTCAGCTTTCCCGCAGAACCCCGGCCCCAACAGTGCTAGTCATGACTTTTGTCACATGCATCCAAAACCCCATTTGACTTAGTGTCGGCAAAAGAGAGAAATCATTAATTCATTCATGAAACCCACGGGAAAATTGAGTTTAGGGACTAAGAGGAGGTAAAAAGCACGGGAGGCAGAGGCTTCCTGTGCCGAGCTGCGACTTCAGTCTCTCATCTCTGGCGAGAACCATCAGGCAATGAGAATTCTGAAGAAATCAAAATTAAAATCCTGGCCAGGCACATTCTTTTTCTCCTTTTCCACCAATGTTTTCACATCCATTGGAAAAGAATTGCAGTGAATCTCTCCTTGGCTGGGTCCCTAAAGTGTCACACCTGGGTATTTTAAGACCCAAGTCAAGTTTGAAGAGCTGTGTTCCCTCTTCCCAGCCCTCTCTGCAGAGAATTAAACCTTGGGGGCAACAATCCTGTAATTTCAACTGTATTTATAAATTCCCGATTCTTTATGCAGTGCTTTTCCCCCTACTCTGCGCTTAGCTTGCATGTTGCTATTTTCACAGAGGAAATCAGAGAAAAGAAGCTATAATTATAGGTCAAACACTAATTCTGGAAGCAGCAGAAAGTCCGGGCTCCCTGCCCTCTTCCGGGTCACACCCAGGACACCTCCACTTCTTCCCCTGAGCCTAGGTTCGTTCTGCACCTCTATCCCTGTATCTTTGCTTGCTTTCGTTTGCCTGTCCAGCATATCAGGAGACAAAAAGGGAAAGTTAGGATTGAAAACCAAGGAGTCAAAACTCCTGATCCTCAGGGAGACCTGCCTCTTGGAGATAATTCAAATAGAAAAGAAAAGAAAAAAAAAAAAAAGATTTCAGGTCATTGGCCTTTTTAAAGAGACCTCCGGCAACATTTACTCCTCCGGAAATAGCACAGTCACATGAAATCAAGCCGTGTTCGCTAAAGCCTGCAAAACAAAAGGACGATTTAGAGGTGGCACAGGCTCTGAGAGCCCTCTGTTCAGCGGGTGGGTCAGGGCCTCTGCTTCCCGCTGCCCGGCCACCTTCTGCCCGAGGCCCGCGGGAGGCCTCTGTGTCAAGGTCAGATTGCCTTGGAGGTGCTGCCTCGCTGTTCCCTGCAGAAATGCAGAAAGGTAGCCCGCAGTGCAGAGGAGGCTGGGGCGAAGCGCGGCAGATGTGGCATCGACCGCAGGACAGGCGGCTGGGTCCTCGCTGTGGCCACTGCAGGAGCAGCTGCCAGCCGTGTCCCTCACTCCCCGGAATGGCCACCTCTCGGTCTCCCATTTCTTCTCATTTCCTCCACCTCTCCATCATTCTCTCTCTCTCTCTCTCTCTCTCTCTCTCTCTCTCTCTGTCTCCCCCCTTTCTCCTATTCCCCACTTGTCTCCTCTCCGCACAGCTCAGTTCTGCTAAGGCTCTTCCTGCACCTTTATTGATTAGTCCTGCTGTGACCAAGTTCTGCAGTGTCTACTAATGCTAGGGTTCACGAAGACAGTTACAGACCAGGCCTGGTGTCGCGGTAAAGTTCCCCCCACCTAGGACTCAGACTTCACTGAGGGAAATTTCTCAACCTCATTCTTTAAATCTTCTCTTCTCAGTTGTCCACGAGTTCTTCTAAAAATTCAAAAGGTGCCGTGGTGCACGCCAGTAATCCCAGCACTCTCAGAGACTGAGGCAAGAGGATCATAAATTCAAACCACTTTTTTGGACATCAGGAGTCGAGCTCAGCACCTCATGCTTGCCAGGCAGGCGCTGTGCCACTGAGCTATATCCCCTGGCCCAGTTTAAGCAATTTAGTAACTTAGTGACTTGAGATTGTTTCAAAATAAAAAGGCACTGGAGATGTAGCTCAGTGTGAAGCCCCTGGGTTCTACCCTCAGGACTGCAAAATAAATAAATAAAAAATCAAAAGTCATTTGAAAATATATTATATTTGTGAGCTCCTTATCCTCCTCCAAACCCTTTCATGTCCATTGCACCACTGATGTCACCTTTCAAGGACCTTGGGAGCCGAGCAGAGCAACTGAGGAAACAGAAAACCAAGCAGGGTCAGTAGCATGCCCTGGTCAGCTGGCAAACTATGAATAAAAAAACAAGGACATCAAGGGGGACCCTCTAGCACGTGCGACACCAGCCTGCACCCTGGCTCATCAAACACTGAGCGCTTTGCTGACGGTGGAGTCGGTCACCTGGAACTTCATGGAGCAGATTTCCCCCAGTGTCTAAGTTTCCTTCTTTTATATGAACAATCAAACTGGCACTGGTTTCATTTTCTTTTATGAATGCCAAGAGGCATGCTAAGCAGAAAACAGTTTGCTAGGCAGTTTTTTTTCAAGTGATGACCATACAGAAAACTACTTTAGGCTTCCAGGGAAGTCTGTCAGTCCGTGTATGTTTGTCTGTCTGTCCATCATTCTTTCTCTCTCTCTCCCTCTTTCTCCCCCTCTCTATCTCTCTCTCCCTCTCTCTCTCCTCAGCCCTGTGGGAGGCTATGCTGGAGGTGACAGGTCAGATGATAGGTTTGTGGGAAAAGGAGACCCTGAGACCGATGTGCAGAAACTTGTGCCTTCACTTTAACAGCCTCATCCAAACGCCTGTGTTCAAGGGCCACTCTGGGCTGCTGGGTCCCCCTTTACCTGGGGCCACAGAAAGCCAGGGATCCAGGGCTCAGCCTTGGCCAGTGGCTGACAGGTGTGGAGGATAAACACGCATGCTGAGGTCTGACTTATGCCGTCACAGCCCTGCGGGATTGAGCTCAAATTACCCTCTGTGGGATTTCCACTGAGGCTGCCTCCTTTTTTGAAATCTGCTTATTCTCTGTCCTACTTTCCCACCCCCCTACTGGTTTTTCCTGGAAACACATCCTTACAAAGTCACTTCACAACAATTCCTGTCTTAGAATGTGCCTCTGGGAAAGCCAGCCAAAGGCAAGGTTTTGTTCCTAGGCTTAGCCCAGCCCAAGGGGATCAGAGTAAGTGGGAGGCATAGAACAATGGAGACCAGGTTACCTTCAGGTGCCAGAGAGAGGTGATGAAAAGCTGAAGGCGGTGCTTTCCTGGAGACCAGGAACAGGGGCAGTGATGAGGCAGGGAGAGAGACCGAGTCCCCGGGTCTGCTTGGAATCCGTCCCCTGAGCAAGGAAGGGAAGACTGATGGGAACGAACACCATTTGACGCTGGGGTTTGCAGTCTGTACAATCCCAGAAGATAGAGGCAAGAGAACAACACAGCCACCAGCTTCTTCTTGGTGGCTTTTCAGGAGCAGATGTCCATGGCAGACTCGGTGTCTGAGCCCATGGGAGCCACCATCCGGGACATCCAGAAATAACTGGGAAGGAGAGAAACACAGGCCCATGTTCCGGCATGGATGCACCCTGGCAGCACCATGCTAAGGGAGGAAGCCGGGCACTGCTGGCCACGGCATCCAGGTTCTGTTTATACAAAATGGCCAGCCAGGGGGGCTACAGCTCAGCGACATGAGGGCCTGCCTGGCAAGCTCAAGGTCCTGAGTTTGTTCCCAGCACTCATCTACATATACAATACAATACAACACAATACAATACAATACAATAAATGAAATGGCCAGTGCAGGCAAGACTAGGGACAAAAGCGACCAGTGGCTGCCAGGGGCTGAGGAGGCAATGCTTCCCAGTGCCTCTGTGTGCTGGGCAGCAGCTCCAGCCCCGGGTTGGGCTCCTCCCGGCAGAGTCTGCATTTCACCCGGGGCAGGGGAGGGGTGGGGGGCCGATACTGGCCAGGCCGTGTCCCCAGGCCGGGTGCACGCAGAGGCTGCAGCGCAGGGATGCCGCTTCCTGGTTCCAGAGGGCAGTGTGCCTGCCCTCTTTCTGTGGCCTTGTGCCAGAGATGGCTGCCGTCTCACACAGGCACGTTCTCAAGGTCTCCAAGGTCGGGTGGCATCTGGACCAGAGTGACTGCCTCCGAGGGCGTGTGTGTGTGTGTGTGTGTGTGTGTTCGTGTGACTTCTGTATGGACTCGTGGGTTTGCGCATGTGCCCTAGGGGTTGGCGTGTTTGTGTGCGTGGATGGGTGGGTGTGTGTATTTTGGCAGTTGAAATGGTTTTGTATATATAAAAATCTGTATTTATAGTGAAACAGTCAAACCATAAAGAAACGTATAAGTAAATATTAGTAAGAAACTACCCTATCATCCCTGTAGCAAACATTTTCCCCCTAAATCTCTACACAAACATACATAGTGTAATTTTCCATAAGTGCTCCCCATACAGTGGAGAGCTGTTTTGTAAGTAATGATACTAATATAAGAATGCGCTGTTAGGGAGTGCTTGCTGGGCGTCAGGCCCTGGTCTCAACACGGATCAATGTCACTCAATCATCTAGGAGGCCAGGGCTACCATGATTCCCATTTTTCAGATGGGGAGACTAAGCCCTAGAAAGAGGCGATAATGTGAGTCTCCAGGGAGTAGCCGTGTACCACCAGGGCAGAACCAGCATTTAGGCCCAGCCGACTCCGGGGCATGGTTGTGACCACTGCCTCATAAGAGTTCCTGTCATCAAGGTGCAGGGATTCTGGAAAGAGATGAGGCTGTGCATTGAGTAACGGGGGGCAGCGTGGCTGGGCGAGGGACCCAGAGTTCACCCTCATTCATTCATCATCTACCGAGTGCCTGGCACACCTGGGTCATGAGAGAAATTATGAACAATCCGCAGATCTTCTTGAGATTCGACAGGTTTTGGGGAAGATAAATATACAAATAGATTACTACAAGTCAGAGAAGAAGCCATTCATGTTAACTGGGAAGTTGTGGAGGCACATTTTAATGAGAGAGAGAGACAGAGACAGAGAGACAGAGAGATGGAGAGACAGGGAGACAGAGAGAGATAGAGAGATAGAGAGAGACAGAGACAGAGAGAGATAGAGAGACAGAGGGAGAGATAGGGAGACAGAGAGAGACAGAGAGAGAGAGAGACAGAGGGAGAGACAGGAGAGACAGAGACAAAGAGACAGAGGGAGAGACAGAGACAGAGAGATAGAGATAGGGAGACAGAGATAGACAAAGAGACAGAGAGACAGAGAGAGACAAAGAGAGAGACAGAGACACAGAGAGACAAAGTGACAGAGACAGACAGAGATAGACAGAGAGAGATAGGGAGAGAAGGGAGGGAGGAGAGTGGGGGGGGAGGGGAGGAGGGGCGAGCAGGGTTGCTTCAGCCTGCGGAGTCCCTGGGCTTGACCACTCCGCACAGCTTGGTCTTTTTAAAAACTGTTTCTGTTTGTACATGTTCGTGTCCCTGATTACCCTCCGCGTGGGGAGCTGGGGCACGTACACAACACGTTGAAATTCTTTTTATTTCTCCTTCTTCTGTCCCCCGCCCTCCTCCCTCCCTTCATCTCTTGGTCTTTTGCAAAAGATCGTCTCTTGTTTCCTATTCCAGATCTCTTATCTTGCTCTGTAACTTAGTAATATTTGGGGTTTCTCATATGTGAGAAACCATGCGGTATTGAAGCTTACATGTCTTAAATGTTTTGCTCATTTAAACTTACGGTCTCAGAGTGAGCCCATTTTCCTAAGATGACTCACGTTTACCTTCTTTACAGCAGAGGAGCATTGCACTGTGCACCGTCTAAGCTAGTGTTTTTTTGTTTTGTTTTGTTTTTGTCTTTTTGAGACAGAGTCTCACTATGCAGCTCAGGCTGGTCTTGAGCTCACTTGTAGCCCAGGCTGGTCTCACAATTTAGCACTGGTTCACCCTGCCTCACGTGGCACCAAAGGCTCCGTTATCACCCGCCTAATGGAAGCAATTTTGGCAACAAACAAAGGTCATGTCAGGAATGACATCAACAGCTAACCTGCAGGCTCCTCTGGTGACTTGGGACCTCAGCCCTTTTCTTACGATTCTGAGGTTTTCTAGTTCTTTTTTCTTTTTTGTTTTGAGACTGTGCAGTTCAGGCTGGCCTTGAACTCACTTTGTATCCCAGGCTGGTCTCAAACTCACAGTGATCCTCCTGCCTCAGCCTCCAGAGTGCTGAGATTATAGATGTGCACCACTGCACACGGCCACAATGTAGGCTTTTAAAGCTCCGCGGGTGATTCTAGTTTACCATTCAGATTGGGACCGCATAGTGGGTAAGTACATTGGCACTTGGCTATTACCCACAAGCAGGGCATCTTGGTCAGTTTACTTCTCAATCTTTTTAAGCCCTCAGTTTTCTTCTCTGTAAAATGGGCATGATGATAGCTACCTCCTCATCTTATGATTAAATCAGGCAAGGTAAGAGTTTGCTCACAGTTCTGGTGAAGAATGAGCACTCCCTGGATAAGGGAGCAGTTATATTCATGGCATTGCAGCGCCCGGGAAAGAGACAAGGAGACCCAGAGCTGGGGCAAAAGCGGGGAGATGGCGAGGAGAGCACAGGTCGCGAAGCTACTCCAGGAGTGGAAGGCTGGGGCCTGCTGAGCAGTTAGAGATGGGTGAGGAGAACTGGAGAGCACTCCTGAGGTGGAGCTGGAACAGCTGGAGAGATGTTGGTGGTGTTAACACGGGTTTGGGGATGCGGAGGGACCCTCGGGATAAAGTACCCAGTGAGGGGACGGGGTAAGGGGCAGTGCAAGGCTGGGCACCAGAGGTTGGACAAGAGGACTCAGTGCCAGGAGCCCAGGGCCGTGGGGCGGGTGCGCCCAGCAGGAAGTCGGTGGAATGATAGGGCCGGGCACCGGCAGGGCAGAGCCGAGGCTGTGGGAACAGACGCCGCCTCTCACAGCAAGTGTGTTGGTGAGAAGGGGGGAGGCTGAGTTCCACATCTGGATGGCAGACACTGGAGCGGAAATGGTGGCCCAGTGCCTCCATCACATCCAGTCCCACGCCGGTCCTGGGGTGGTGACAGCATGAGTCACACTCCCTGGGGCATGGTTGCAGGCATACTTTATACCCAGAGGCCCTTTCGGGATACTGGGGACCCACTCCGTGGAGGCCCCCGTCCCTTCCCTCAGACTCTCAGTGACTCGGGAAGCCAGCTGACAACTCTGCCTGGCCTCACCCTCTGCATCAGGACAAAAGGACTCATCAGAGTAGCTCCTGCCCACAGAGGGCTGTGAGCCAGCCTCCCCGTGAGACCTCAGCCAGGGGCAGCCCCGGAGATCTGTACTGTGTCAAAGCTGCAGGACCCGTACTGAAGCTCCCCTCTGACGGTGCTGATTCCCAAAGATTGATTCTTGGGTCGGCAGCAGCACCTGGGAAACTGCTAGAAGAGCACATTCTCAGGGCCCGCCCTAGGCTTCACTGCAGGGTGGGACCCCGAATTCTGTGTGTGTAAAAGTCCTCCAGGTGATCCTGATGTGTATGTGTGAGACTGAGAGCTATGATCCCACATAGTTAACAGGACCGGAAACACCAAGGGCAAGAACCTTCTTCTGTGTGTCTCTCTCCCTAGAATGCAAGCCTGCAGGCTGCAGAGCTCCATAAATGCTATTTCGCAGGTGCTTGTTGAGGATCTAGTTTGTGGAAAGTTCATGTAGCACAGAAATCACAGACACACACACACACACACACACACACACACACACACATGCACCAGACTTCTTTGGGAGTCTTCCCCCGGGAGCAGCCACATAGCCATGTACAAAAGTCAGGTCAAAGGCAGGGCAAGGCGAGGCACAGGGCTGCAGTGATGTGGCTATAAATGACACAAGGCAGCAATCAGCCAACCAGGACACAGGACACGACAGCACAGCTAACCTGCTTTATTATTAGTCAATAGCATTGGAGGAAAAGTAGAAGAGAGACGATTCTAGTTTAAAAACAGTCCAACAGTGGGCTAGGATGCGTCTCTGGGGGAGAAACCTTGCTCAGCCCTGGGGGGATGGGACTGGGGTCCATTCCAAGCCCCCATAAAAAGAGGGAACAAAGCCAAACAAAAAAGTTAAAAGAAAACTCACAGACACCGCTGAATAAAAAGAATGAGTCTGATTCTGGATCCTGATTAAATCCTCACCTCTAAAACTGGTATTTTTAAAAAGATAATTTGGGGAAACTTGAATAGAGACTGAATCAGAGCTGATAAGAAGGGCTTGATATCACTTTTGCCAAGTGTGATAACAGCGTTGTGGCTATGTCTGCAAATGCGCTTGGTTTTTGCTAAAGTATGGGGGGTAAAGTGAGTCAATGTCTAGAATAGAATTTGCTTAAAGATTCTCCAGCCAGAAGAGAGAGAGCAAGTGAGAGTGTGAGAGAGAGAAAGAATAAATAAAATAGGTATGGTGAAACGTGATGACTCCTATGTGTGTGTGTGGGCATGTGGGTGTGGGTGTGGGTGCACATGTGTGCGTCTGAGGCTGGAACCCAGGTCCTCACCCATGTTAGGCAAAGGCTGTATCACTGACCTACACCCTCAGCCCCATTGATGGCTACTAAAGCTGGCTGGTAGTTCAAGGATTGTTTCTAACGTAAGTTTGGAAAGGGTTGTAATAACAGGGTTTGGCATTGCTTGGTCCTAAGGAGCACGGTAGACACCGATGGCGGAGGAGTTCACAGAAGGTGCCAGTAATGAAGACCAGGGCCCTGGCGAAAGTTCCCTGCGGGAGATGGAGCTGTGCACTTCCTTCCTCCTTTCCTCCCTCTCTCCCCTCCTGTGTCTTAGCTTCTCTGATGTTCAGAACCAACTGCAGAATTAAAAGCAGCCAGCCGGGCAGAGCTGCAGAGCGGTTAGGTGTTTGGGCAGGGAGTGGGGTGATTGCTTGGGGGAACGGAGCAGGCAGACAGCAGAGGTGTGCGGCTGCACAGCTGGGGGCCTGGCTGCATCTTAGACTTCGGCAGCCCTGAGGTTTCTGTGCACACAACAGTGAGGCAGTCTAGGCTGGGAAGGCTGAAATGTGAATGTGCTAGGCAGGAAGGCTCAAGTTCCGGAGGTCCGATAAAGGACTCTTACCCTGGTCCAGGCCTGGGGAAGTGATAAGGGCTTGCACTGTACAGGAGTGACAGTTGATGAGTGTGACATTTCAGATGCACCAAGCATCAGCAGAATGCACTGGTGATATTTATGAAGCCAGCAGGGTCGAGGCATGGAGAACTCCAGTGACTGGGTAAATGGTGAGAGATTAGGGTGAGGGGTTATTTTTGAATGTGCAGAACCTGAGGAGAGGACAGAACAATCCTGCTGAGATACTTCCAACAACCTTCCAACAACGGACTATTCTCCACAACGGCCACTTCAGGGGGCAAATGAGGAGACTCAGAATCAGTGGGTCACCTGGTGAGATCTTTTCTCCTTATCCCCGGGGCTTCCCAAAACAAAGCCTGGCGAAAGCTTGAAGAAAACAACACTAGAAAGCTAGTGGTCAGGCAGAGATAAGGGGTGAGGCAATGAATAGGGAGGCAGCCAGGTACCCCACAGGCCCTGGAGAATTCTGGCTCTGCAACCTGCTCTCGGGTGGCTTCTGCTTCCTGCCATGCTGGAAGACCTTCCTCACATTGCTTGGAGCACTTGCACAACTGTACACCTCAGAGGGACGGGAGCCTCAGACCCAGCCCCTGAGGGGATCCCAAGGGCTCAAGATGGCCTCAGTAGGTGCCACTGACTTCCCAGGTCCATATGGCTCAGAACTGGGCGCTGTGCTTCTGTCCTGACCATTTAATCACTGAACAAACAAGAGAAAAAAACAGTTCCATAGGGCAGGATTTCGAGAGCAGAGTTGCTTCAGTTGCCTGTGGAAATCACACCACGTTGTGCAATCAGGCTTTTGGGGTGAAAATGGACACTCGGTCTTGATCTGATGGTCTGACCCATCTGTAAGAAACCCCATTTCAGGGGGCTGGGGATTTAGCTCAGCGGCATAAGCACCTGCCTTGCAAGCACATGGTCATGAGTTCAATCCCTGGTACCGATAAAAACTTAAACCCCATTTTTCCTTGATGAAGTTGCACACAAGGAGACCCCCCCCACCATCACCGCCACCAAACAGATACTAGACAAAGGCCCGATGCTTTGCCATCTTCTAGAGACTGTGCCATTGGCTCTTCTTCCTGATTTGTTAATTTCAGAAAATGACACCCACAGGTCAACAAGACATAAGGTGGGTTTTTCTCAACTGCCTTCCTTCCTGTTAAAAACCTCTCAAATTCTGCCCATTCTTTATTCTACCCCCGCCACAAACCCACTTCCTCCCCAGAGCACTAGCCTCCCACAAACACCCTACTCCTCCTCTGCCCTTTTCTCTTCCTCCCATAGCCTGGCGCCAGTCCAGGGGCCATGGTCAAGCAGCTGGACACTGGCCAAGATTCTTTCTCCAGTCTCCAGCCCTGGACAGAGCTGGCATCGCCACAGTGGGTCACCTTGGGAGAAGGCAGGCAGGAGTCACTTGTATTGTGACCCAAGGGCATGGCCAAAGTGGGCCCTGTCTTGTCATTGCTTTAAATATGGCTTTCTCTTACAAGAAACCCTAATTTTATGACTGTATGAAGTACGGATACCACTGAGTGAATATCTGCTGCCTTCTAAGCACAGGGCTAAGCTTATTCCATCTAATTTGCCCCATTTTCTCAGTGAATCCCCAGTGAACCTGTGGAGTGGGCGCCATTACCATCCCCTCTGAAACGTGAGGAAATGCGGTTTAGCGAGGTTAAGCAACCTGCCTGCAGCGAGACACCACCGATGACGGCGCAGGAAGGCGGGTTCTGCTCAGCCTGATTCCCAGCCCCTGTCTGAACCATTCTCATATATTGCGAGGAAGGCATTGGCTGCTCACCATCACCTGGTGGAGTAGGGAAGACCATTTCCCACAAGAAGGCATTTTAAAGGGAAGCTGGTCACCAGGGGTCAGGGATCAGGCTGCCCAAGAGCCATGGGCACCTGTCCCTGGTCATCCACAGTGCCCTGTTCTTTCTCAACCCACCTAAATGCCAAGCTCCATGGTCACCAGGCCTCTGGGCCTACATCCTGCTTGGTTTTGTGGTAATAGGGCGAAGGTCATGAAGCTGATTTCTTCTACCCCAGCATCACAGTGACATTCCTAACAGCCAAAATTTCTCAAGTGCAGGCCACTGGATGAAAAAGAATAGTTTAGCACAGCCTTCTAATTATTACTTTAAAGATAAATAAATACCCTATGAAAGCACATGCCATGCAGATAGATGGTGAAGAAGTGTGACCTTTTCTACATATTGCTTCCATTTGCAAAAGCAAGACAGTGATTCAGTGAATCCTGATTCCTGAAAAGCCAAATTCCAAATTTACCCCTCCTCCAGTAGGAGGAGTACAGGATGACACAGACATGCTCCAGCTGAGTTGAGATATCACATTCTGTTTTCCTGTTCTGAGTTTGTTGCCATAAGGACAAACCACCTTCCCTTTAGACGTCTCAGAGACAGAAGTGAAATCTCAGTGGTGCATAACTCAGCATGGTACAGGGCTAAGGAAACAGTGGGAATCTAATAGCTATGGGGAAAAGCTGTGAAAACTGGCCTCTTGCAGCAGTGGCTGTGGACAGTAGGAACTGTGAATTAATCCAAAACAGGCTCCGGGGAGCGAAGGAGGCAGCCACTGCCGTGTGCACAGCGCAGCAGCGGGCAGGTGCAGTCGTGGCCGGCCCTCACCAGGGCTTTGACTTGAGAGGAGGAGGCAGAGTACACACTCACACGAATGCACACACACACACATGCGCGCAAAAACAACACATCTCCAAGACCCAGCACAGATTATGATACAGGGGAAGGGAGATGAGGGGAAAGAACCAAGTGCATTTTTAAAGGGAACCGACGTGAAACAGAGGGAGAGTGTGGAGCTCAGAGTTGAACAGTTCAGCGTAGAAGGAAAGAATAGTGTGAGTCTGTGTGAGGACAGTGCCCAGAACCCTATGGTGCCTTTGGAGCTCCAGGCCTGTGCCCAGGAGAAGCCTGGAGATGAGGCCAGCTGTCTTCCATAGCAATATGCCAGTGCCATTTGGTTGGCATGGTTCTCTCCCCTGCCTATGCCTAGTTAAGGAACTCTCCAACCTTTATTAAGCTTCTACAAGTCACTGGCATTGTGCAAGGCAGCAGAAATAAAACAGTTGTTAACGTGTAGTCGCATCTTCGAAGAACTTAGAGTCCGGTGTAGCAGGGGAGACAGAAAAGAAAAGGGACCATGACAGTGTCCTGTAATAAAGGCTACGTAGAGTAGGAGGGCATCAGAGACGTGGCACTTGAGTCATCTTAAAGAACATGGAAGGTAAAGAAAATGAGAGAGGGCATTCAGAGAGAGAGAGTTCAGTCTAGGGTGGCATTAAAAGGAGAAAGCACATGGAGAACTGCAAATATTTAGGTGTGGCAGGGGATTGAGAAAAACATTTGAAGATTCAGGAAGGATCTGGTTTAATTTGAATTTCAAACCGAGGATTGAATGGGAAGCATCCTTGGTATGAAAGGTTTTAAGCAGAGAAATAAGTCCGTGCTTAACCCGCAGCAGTAGCGGTGGATGCAGGGTGAGAAGTTCATCTTTTACGGAGTAGCTAGCCTTTCTCCCAGTCCCCACCATCCCAGCGGCTCCCTTTTCCCCTGCACTCTGAGCTATTCAGGACACTCAGCAAACACGCTGGGAAGGTAGCCTGACCCCACTGAGAGAGGAACACCAGCAGGCCTGGTGTAGAGCTTAATGCCTTCATGTGAATTTCTACAGTTCAGTCCAACCCAAGTTGTCCCCAGAAGTGATCCAGGAGACCAAAAAGTGACTTGCTGGGAAGATGCCACCCAAAGTCATCCAGACATCTCTAGCCAACCATTTCAAAGACTCAGGAAAATGTCAGGCACTAGGAGTCAGCATATGGGTGATCTTTTTTCATATTAGTCCTTAACAGCTGAGGACAGGCGGGAAGAATGGATACAAAGACAAACAGATCATCCTGCACTAGTTTTAATTTCACAGTCATGTCTGGCTACTGAAAGCTCTCTTTTTGACAGCTACCTCTCTAGTGTAAGAACTTCAGCCTACTTTCATCTTTGCTTTTCCTTTAAAATGGTTAAAATGCTCATTTGGTGGCCCACACGGTAGGTACTGGGGGACACTGACCAGCTCTTTCTAAACAGGAAGCAGCACTGCCCAAGGTCATCACAGAACACTTATGGAGTGTCCAGTTGTGCAAACAGATATTGGCTTGGGGGCTACAAATAAAGTTAGAAGAGAGAGAAGGTCTGGCTACCTGGAGAGATGAAAAGAAAGACTGAGTGAGTGGTGGAAACAGGTGGGCCCATCCCTACCGATGCTGCTCTGTTAGACCCGTGCCCTTGAGCAGAGGGGCCAAGTTCACCAGGCTTGCTATGTCCTACTTCTCTGAATCCAGTTAGTGATCATTTTCCCCCCAAGGATCACTGTGGCTGCACTGTGCCCAGCGACAAGAGGTTAACTTCAGAATAACAGAATCTTGAGGTGGGAAGGTACCTTTGTAATTTGCAAACCCAAGTGAGTTGATTCCTGGCCCAAACTCACATTGTGATTGGTGACAAGGACTGAATCACACATTTCCTGACTACCACCAGGCTGTCTCCTTTTCTTCTTGCCAATTCTCCATAACTTGGGAGCCGTAAAAATACAAAACAAAATTGAATCTTGTGCACGAGACTCAACCTCGTGGTTGAGCAGTAGCTTCTTTCTCTCCGTGTTGGATGTGGTTTTCCCTCCAAATGAGAATGAATTTTGTGACATTCAATCATTTAGTGGTTATGGGGTAAGCAGTGTGCTTAGGGACAGCAAATGCTATACTGACCCAGATGGTAAGGGGTCTTTGGAGAGAGTGCCCAAGACGTCCTGTAGGAAGAAGCGTTCCCAGCACTCTATATACCTAGGTGTGGGGCAGGCTCCCAGGGAAGGAGGAAGGAAGCCCTGGGAATAAGCAGTCTGAGATCAGCGAAAGAACTGCGATTCTAAAACTGAGTGTGGCCAAAAATAGCTGTCAAAGGAGCGAGGCCAAGAAGCAGCTCTGCTCTGAGTTCCAGGACAGTCCTGCAGGCAGGTGTTCACTTGGCCCTCTGACCTCTGTCCTTCGCCATCAGTGCCTATCTCAGTGTCCATATCAACCCTTTCATGCACATCTCAAGCTTTTACATAAAATTTCCTCTCTTCTGTGATGCTTTTTGTTCTTTGTAGAGGATACTGGGATCTCATAGGTCAAATTCCTCTCTTTCCCTTTAGTTTTTCCCACTGGTTGGCTAAACTTTTTTTTTTTTAAGCAATTATCATGTGTCATTGGGAAGTTAACAAATTTTAAAACATTCACCCTAACCTGAACAGAGAGATGGACGCAAAAGTCCTATAAACAACCATACAAAGTAGCATAGGACTAAACGCCTTGTACCTGCAAGGGGCGGGAAATGTCTCAGCCTCTTAGTGGAGAGAGAGATGCCCTGGCTGGAGTCCACAGAGTAGGCTCATAGACAAATGCAGGACGGGAGCTGGAGAGACCCCACGCAAGGTGAGTTCAGCTAACATGAACCCGCGAGAGGCCCTGCACAGTGGCGAACGGTAACAAATATCTAATTACCGAAAGCACCTTGTGGTTGACCACTTCTTTCCTACACACAATTGAAGAGTGATGAGCTGAGCCGGACTACGAGACGGCCAAAGGGCAGTGGCCACATGCGAGATTCCCCAAGCGTACAGTGGCAGTGCATATGTCATCTCATTTAATTCAAGGAGTGATATTGCGAGGTAGATGTTATAATTTTACACCTGAGTTAATTAATGGTTAAAGAATTTCTCAAGATTAAATAATAATAATAATAGCAATTATGTACAGTAATTACTATGCATCAAACACTAAGCATTCTTTATTTTTTGTCTTTCTTTCCTTTCTTTTTTCTCCTTTTCTTTCCTTCCCTCTCTTTTTCTCATTTTCTTCTCTCTCTCTCTCTCTCTCTCTCTCTCTCTCTCTCTCTCTCTCTCTCTCTCCCCTTCCTTCTTCCTCCAGTAATGGGGCTTGAACTCAGGGCCTTTGCACTATGTTACATCCCCAGTCTTTTTTCATCTCTTACTTTGAAACAAGATCTCACTAAGTCACTAAATTACCCAGGCTGAGCTCAAACTTACCAGACTCTTGCCTCTGCCTCCCAGAATGCTGGGTTACCACGATGGATGCCACCACACCCAGTTAAAAATTCTTAAAACAACCCTGTGAGGTAAGAATTATTGTTGGCCCCATTTTTAGATGGGGAAAAAATGGATATATTTTAAAACTTGTCCAGTATATACAACTAAGGAATGTCACAGACCAGACCAGTGATGGCGAACCTTTGAGAGTTTTCGATGACAACAGCCCGCTGGGAAACGTGTGCTGTAATTTCATTTCCACTGGACTAGCCCTTTGAATTCAGGTTGTCCACTTTCAGACCACAGTCTCTGAAGCTCTGAAACAAAACTGTCAACAGAAATATAGTGTGAGCCACGTACATAATTTAAATGTTCTATTATCTATCCACAGTAAAAGATAAAATTCATTTTTCAGTAGTACATTTTATTTAGCCAAAAACCCCAAAATATTATCATTTCAACATGTAATCAATATAAAAACTACTAATTACAGGGGCTGGGGATTTAGCTCAGTGGCATAAGTGCCTGTCTGGCAAGTGCAAGGTTACAAGGTTGGGAGTTTGATCCCTGGTACCAATAAATAAATAAATAAAACTGCTAATTACAAACCATTAATTAATTTACATTCTTTTTATGTGAAATATTCTCTTCTAAATCAATGTGTATTTTTAAGTTGAAAGCATATTTAATTCAAATACTGTTTGCATCAGAAATGCTTGATGTGTATTTATATTTCACATAATTTATAGTTGAAAAAGTAGATTCACATACCCAGTTTACTCCAAATGTATTTAACAGTCTTCCAATAACTGAGTTGAGTACCAAATATAATTTTCTTGTCTTAATATTTGCATCCATATTGTCAGATACATTTATTTTAGAATTGGCTTGACTTTGAAGCCAAATGCTATCAGTTTAAAACTTATATTTAAGTAATTCGATAAATTTTGGATCAAGTCAATATTACTAACATTGAATTCAAGGAGGTGTTGCATAAGTTAGAAAGCAACAATAAATTTATCAATACTGTATGACTAACGTGTCCTTCCTCCTTTTTTGTCTTTGCAACTAATTTGCATAATGTAGTGAAAACCTGCAAATTAATTTGTGCTATTCAAATGTATAAACCTGGGGCTGGGAATGTAGCTCAGCAGTGCAGTGCCTGCTTAGTAAGTGTGAAGCCCTGAGTTCAATTCCTGGTATCAAAAAAAAGAAAAAAAATGTGTAAAGTTGATACCAATTTATAGTATTAAAAATTTCAATTTCGACAAAAATTCGTGTACCTATCTATCAAGCTAAGTCACTCACAGGCTTTTCCTTCTCTCAGAACTTCAAATTTAGCTCATTCATATGCAGTGTGAAACTAGCAAGAAAACATACTGCTGTCTTTGGTTGTTGAATATTTGGCAAATATTCCTTTTGTTTGAAGAAAATCTTAAATAAGAAGGAGCAGTATAATAAACCTTTGTCAAAATCCCTCACTATTTAATCAGTGAACACTGGCAAAGAGCACAAGATCATCATCTTAACTTTCTTCTGTTTCCTTTAACAATTCCACAAGAGGGTGATTCATAGCATTTGCATGTCTAGAAAACAATTTTAGAGCCGGGAATATAGCTCAGTAACATGACGCCTGCCCAGCAAGTGCAAGGTCCTGAGTTCGATTCTCAGTATCAAAAAAAAAAAATTTAACAACCATAGCTATAGCACTGTTTAAAAATCTGAATACAGATATCTTCAATATGAGTCATTTAAGAGGATCAAAGCAACAGAGAAAAGATCAGTTTTGGGGGGGAATTTGCCTCAAAATTATAATAAATCCAGATTTTTAACATAGTTAGTGCATCCTTCCTTATGATGGAAGCTGCATTTTTCATGTTTGGCTTAAGATTTTGACCAATGTAAAAAAAATGCCTACAGGGATGAGTTCAGTTTATAAGCTGCAAAATGGTAGCATTTTGAGAAAATTAACCTGAAAAAAAAGTCTTTCCTGACAAAACACATTCCAAGTATTAACTGAGCAGTATCTCAGTAACTACACTGAGGAAAGTCCTTACAAGTTTTCAAACCTTAAATCAATTGAACTTTGTTATTGTTGGAGATTTTGCATTCAGTGAACAATCGTTCAGGTGCTTAAGGGAAGAGCATTTGGTTTTCTCCTTCAGCTTTATTGAGGTCAGATTGACAAATACAAATCACATATATTCAAGATGTGCTTCGTGATGATTTGATGTACATTGTGAAATGATTACCAAATAAGTAACATATTCATCATCTCACTCCCCTGCCCTTGCCGTGTGTGTGTGTGTGTGTGTGTGTGTGTGTGTGTGTGGTGAGAATACTGAAGATCCAGTCTGTTAGCAAATTTCAAGTTTACAATATATTAACTACAGTCATCACATGGTACATCAGCTCTCCAGAATTTAATCATCTGGTAAATGAAAGTCTATGTCTTTCCACCAACATCTCTTCATTTCTCTTACCTCCTAACCCTCAGGAACCACCATTCTTTTCTGTTCCCTGCGTTTAACTTTTTTCAATTCCACATATGAGATCATGCAGTATTTGTCTTTGTGTCTAGCTTATTTCACTCAGCATAATGTCCTCCAACTTAGCAAAAGGCAGGATTTCCTTCTTTTTTCAGGCTGAAGTATATATTTTTGATATGATATATAATCACATTTTCTTTACCCATTCATCCATCAAGAGGTGTTAGGCTCTTCCTATATCTTGTCTATTATGAATAATGCTGCAATGAATGGTGTCCAGATATCTCTTCAAGACAGTGTTTCATTTCCCGTGGATATATACCCAGAAGTGAGATTCTGGACCATATGGTAGCTCTACTTTTAATTTTTTGAGGAACCTCCAAATTCCATAATGGCTGTGCCAAGCTTTCACTATTTGTAAAATATCTTTTGAATTTTTTCTTATACTTTTCCGACAAATTTCCATAGCTAAAATAGTAATTTTTGACTACTTCTCCATTTAAAAATGGTTGCTTTTTTTAAATAGAAGAATCCAAGTTTTCTTATACATAGTTCACCAACATTACAAGCTCAGATCCTGCTCAAGTTTTTAAAAGATATTATTTGTTGGGTAGCCAATTTTCATTTCAGGCAATTAATACTGATTTTCTTAACTACTGAAAAGAAACTTATCAAATTCATGATGTATTTGCTGAAAATACCTCCTGTAGTTATCCATTTTATCTCTAAGTTTTTAAAAAATTGCACTTGCCATTTGTCTTAGTCTGTTTGCTGCTGCTATAACAGAATATTATGGGCTAGAAAATTTATAAAGAAATCTATTTCTCATACTTTGGGAGGCAGGGATGTCTGAGAATGTGACACCAACATCATTTATGGCACAGTGAAAGAGGGAACCAGAAAATATTCACACGGTTAGGTACAGTAATTCTTACCTGTTCCTCCTTCTGGCGGGCAGATCAGAACATGATCACTGGAGTTCCCATAATATGTGATTAACATCTCTGCATAATCGAGAATTGCAATACCTTGATGGCTCCTATCTGAATCTTCTTCCTGGGTAAACAAAAAAAGAAAAAGGAAAGAAAAGAGTTAGAAAGGAGGTTATACTCTGAGAGATTGCTTTTACAACAAAGACATTCCTGGGGTAACTAAACCACTTTCATAGCAAATGTAAAGGTCCTACCTCCTGACACTATCATGCTGGCTGCTGCCTTGAAGAGCTGCCCCTGTGCCAGGCCACCCTGCCTTGGAGCCAAATGATTATGGACTGAAACCTTCACAAACTGTAAGCTAAATAAACCTTTCCTTCATTAATTTTGGGTGTCAGGTGTTTTGTCTTAGCAAAGAGAGAAAAGTAACCAAGACAACCAATTTTTGACTTACATAGATGACACTAACTTGCATTATCTGAATATTATATTCAAATAGACACATTAAAATGTTACATTGATAAGATATACCATTCAAACCAATCAATCCATTAATGCCAGCTAGATCAGAAATGTGTTTATGTGTATACTAGGAACTATGCATGCCCCCAACACATGTGCACCAAAACAGCAATATTTTCCACAATGTGTTTAATGAGAAAATAAGTTAGTATTTTGGGTGTTATATTAAACTTCAATTTAATTAAAATTAAATAAGATTTAAAATTCAGTTATTCTGTGACCTTAGCTACATTTTACATGCTTACTAGCCATCTTTGGTTAGCATGTCAGACCACAGAGCCCCTGGGCTGCCTATATGTAGCAGAATCAGTGTTATGATTCGGATCTGATTCCGAATCCATTATGCCTTCCTCTACACTTCAGTGCTTCCCAAGCAAGGACTCTGGCTGCAAGAAGACATTTTTGCAGCCTCCCAGGTTCAAGCTCTATAAAATGGGGTTCAGCGAGCCAATGTCAGTCTTCAACAACTAGGACGCTAGCCAAGAAAGAGGCTGAGAGGGCAGGTGTGAGTCTGCTTGGAAGCAAAGCAGGCAAATGAGTATCAACCGCGTCTAACAGTTGTGGCTTTGAGACCCACAGATATCTGGGTTCAATAAAAGCAAAGCTAAGGGCTGAGGATTGATGTGACGTCCTCTTAAGAAAGCCCACAGGGCCAGCAATGAATTGCAGGATAGGTGACACAGGGAAAAGGATAGAGTTTTGAGTTCAGTTCTGAGACATGAGCTGTCCAAAATGCAATATGACAACCAGGGGACAGAAAGGAAAGGATGAAAACTGAAGGTGCCACTCCAGGCTCCTTTATTCCCATGAGTTTCTTTTCTTACTCTGCAATTTGTCAGCACAGTCCAGTATTTGGTGCCTCCAGATGGACCTCTTCTCATTCTCTATTATTTTTCTGTTTGCGCCTCCTAAATTTCTACCTTTCCATAGCACAAGTTGTACAGTTCTTTACATTTTGCAGAACTTTCCCTTTCCTTTCTGAGCTAGTGCCATTCATAAAATCTCTGTATTATTGAGAAAATTCTGAATGCACTTTTTGTGTGTGTGGTACTGGAGATGAAACCCAGAGTCTTGGCAAGCTGGGGGTCAAAGCCACTCTAGGCAAGCACCCAACACTGAGTCATACCCCTGGCCTCCAGAATGCACTTTCTGTCTCAATTGATTTTTACCCTCTTTAAGGTTGGCTGAATTTCTTCAATTTATGTGACTATAGTTTTCACCAAGTTTGGAAAATATTCTGTCATTATTTCTTCAAATATTTCTTCTACTTTATCTGCTGGCCTTCAGGATTCCAACCAAATTGTGTTAATCTGTCGTATTCCCATGGGTCGCTGTGTGCCTGTTAATTTTTTATGTTCAGTATTCCTTTCTGCAGTGGGTAATTTCTGCTGCTATATTTTCAAGTCCTCTGGTCTTTTTTCTTCCTTGTCTATTCAGTGAATCTTTCATTTCAGATACTGTACTTTTCAGTCCTCAAAATTTTAAGAATTTCTATTATATTCTCCTACTTTTATGGTTTTTGTGACACTCTTGAACACATTTATAATAGTATGGGGTTTTTTGGGGGTTTTGTTTTGTTTTGTTTGTGCCGGGGATTGAACTCACAGCCTCACATTTGCCAAGCAGGCACTTATGCCACTGAGCTAAACCACCGGCCCCTAAAATAGTACAGTTAGGACCTCGTCACTCAATAACATACTCCGTGGTATTTCTGCTGTTTGTATTGACTGTTTTTGTTTTGTTTATAAACCACATTTTCTTCCTTCTTTCTAATAACTTTTGCTTGGATGTTGAACTCCAGCATCAGGAAGTGTGTTAGGGTCCAACAACCCGAAAATCAGTTTTTGTCTCTAATAATGGGTGCTTGAACTTTATGGAGGAGAATGATGAAGTTCTGGTTGTCAGATCTGGTCACAAAGGTCATGCTGTTGGTGACATTTCTGCAGATCATTTTAAGGTTTTGTTTTGTTTTTGTTTTTGTTTGCAAGTCCTGAGGATCTAACTCAGGACTTCACACATACCAGGCAGGCACTTGTGCTGCTGAGCTAAATTCCCAGCCCCTTAAAGTAGCCAGTGTATCTCTTTTGGTTCTCTACCACGGCAAGAAGCAAAAACTGAGATCATAAATTTTGATGATGAAAAGACATTAGAAATAAATTTTCATATTTAAAAAAAAAGACTCAAAGGGCTCCAGATTTCTGGAGTACTTTCTCTGCATGCTTCACAAATTCCAGCTACCTCAGTCTCCCCAAACTCTGATATTTTTCTCACCTCAGCAAAACATCTTGTCTACTCGGATTTCCTTCCTTCTGGCCCAGAAGCTGCCCCCGGGCAGAGACCTGGGAGTGTGGTAGGGCTCACTTCATTTGTTTTCTCTTCTTTGAGGATCCCAATCTTGCAGTGTGTGTTGTCTCAAAATGTTCACACATATTGCCCAGTTTTCTACTGTTTAGTGGTGAGAGGGCAAGTTCAATTCCAGGCAAAGTTCATGTCTCCAAGTAGAAGTGTTTTCACAGAAATTGCCTTTCTTTTTGTTTTGGTACTGTTAAATTTATTCTTCCAATACAAAGTCAATACAAATATTTTTCTGAGCAGGTCAAACTGTCTTCTTTTTCTACTTTCTTCCCTGCTGTAGCTCACAGCCGGATTACTTCCTCGCCCATGCTTTCTCTCTCCCCAGGAACCTAAGAAATCACATTTCCTTTGTTTTCGTTTTTAGCAACCCTTCTGTTCCTCTAGCTTTTTCCCTGCTGGTGTTACTTCGCTGTCACTTCTTCTGTCGTGGATCCTCTTGGGGAGGTGCTCAAGGCTGTTTCTCTTCCTCCATCCAGCTCTTTTTGGGGATCCCTATTTAGTGCTTGAGGGTTGGCAGTCTGTCTGCTGGCTGGATCAAATGCAGGCGGCAAAGGATTCTCCCCATCGCTGGTTTCCCTTTTGGCAAGAGCCCAAATAGCTCCTCAGGCTCACCATTTCTAAAATAGAGACCTTACTCTCTTCATTTTTAAAATGTGAAAATACATAGGTATAGAACTATGTGATTTCCTACATACAAACTGTGTAAATGATAACATAATAAACATCTAGCCATCCTATATCCAGCTAAAAATAATAGAAAGCATTACAGACACAGTTGGAACGCTCAGGGTATCTCTTCCATTTGTATTTGTCTTCCGATCCTCCTCCTAGGAAGTGACCAGTTTTCTGAATTTGATGTTTTTAATTAATTCTCTCTCTCTCTCTCTCTCTCTCTCTCTCTCTGTTTCTGTCTCTCTGTGTGTGTTTATTGTTTAGAAACATCAACATATAAAGTTTTACATGTATGTATCTGTACACATACTCTCCGTATCACCTTAAGCAATAAATAAATAGCATTTTCACATATTTTTAGCTCCATTCACTTATCCATTTTAGGGTAGTTGCTTTTCTGAGTTGCTGTGTCTGGACACAGAAAACAAAACAAAATGACATTCAAAAGAGCTGTAATTACCAGGATTAAAGACTCTCCCAGGAGAGAGGTTACCTGAGGGGGAAAAGCAGTCACTATAACCACTTGTCTGAATATACAGCCTTGGTAGTCTCTGGGGAAGGGTGATTCTGACTACAGTAAAGTTTTGCAATTTGGTTTGGTTTCCTGAACTCATGGCTAAATCCTGGGAAGAACAAAAGGACTACAAAGAAGGACTATAACTGTCCACCACCTTTGATGTGCCTGATGCCTAGGAGGAGTCAGGGTCTGGGTTGTTCGTAAAGTGTTCTCTCTGGTCCCCCACCTGGTCCTCAAAGTAAGCATTCAAGTTCCTGTTTTATCGATGAAGAAACTAAGGCCGTAAAGATCTTAACTGTATTTTCTTCCTGAATACCAGACCCTCATTCCAACTTTTAATGAGCACTCTCACCTGAAGAATCATAGAAATGTTAAAACCCACATATCTAAAGCTTTTCTCTGCCTGTCACCTACACCCCACCAAACTAAACTATTTACTGTTCTTCAAATGGCCACACACATTCCTGCCGCAGTGGCCTCGTTCTGCTTCTACTGTCCTCCCTCTTCCTCTATAGATCTATCTACCCACTGGGAGTTTATGCACTCTTTGAAGTCAGCTTTAAAGTTTCAGTTCTTGGGCCAGGGATTTAGCTCAATGGCATAAGTGCCTACCTTGCAAGCGTGTGGTCTTGAGTTCGATCTCGGGTATCAAAAAAAAATAAAAAATAAAATAAATAAAGTTTCAGTTCTTCCCTGTGACTTGTTCTTTATTCCTGAATCCGAATATTATTTTTCTTCCCTTGACCCTATCTTTATCTCTGGTGCATACCTTCTTGAATCATTCCACGATTCTCTGTGTGTTTGGTTTTTCCACCCATGAAACTATAAACTCCAAGAGCACATAAACCATTTCCTTCTCACCATTGCTTCTTTAGCTCTTCCTAAAACCTGTGAGGTAGTGCTGCATTCGATCATTGAACTGATGTAACCCTTTCTCTCTTTAACAAAACCAACTTTCATATAATCCTTGTTGAAACACAGAGTCCAACATGTGCAAGTAGTTGAACTGCATCTTACACAGGGTCAAGGTTGTTGTCTACTTTCATCCCACACTCTGCCCCAAGTCAGCTGGGAAAGACCACGACTGTAACTCAGTGTGTGGGAGTGGGATGCAGTTACTGAGCTCAGGGTGAGGCCCGAGCTAATCAAGAATCTGGGAAAGCTAGAGTTTTGCTTTCTGTAAGAGGATCATGAAAAGAACGTTTGAATGGTGGTTAGGAATTAGGAATACAAGGTAGGTGAGTGAAAGGTTGTGTGCGTGTGTGTGTGTGTGTGTGTGTGTGAATGGATGTGTTCATGTGTATGCATATGGCATATCCAGAGAGGTCAGTCAGACTTATTTGAGCAAAATGAGGGCTGGCTGCCTTGTCCTTTGGCTTTGGTCACTGCCACAACAAATACTAAGAGCTGTCCTGGGCTCTGGGTTTTCTCCCGTGCAGCCTTACTGACTGCTAGGTATGATAAAGCCCTGAGACTCAAGGTGTCCACACATTTGCACACATCTATTTCTAACCTGATTTTTCTTTTTCCTTAAAGAGGAACATGAAGTTCATATTGTTTGTTTAATTTCCTTCTTTGCTCTGGCCTACTGCAGGCTGTCAGCCCAGCCTAGTCTTCTTCTTTCCCCAAATTAATATACAACATGTCATCACTTCTTTTTAAAAATAAAGATTCTGCTTTCCAGTTTTCCCCACCTTAAAAACTCTGTGAACTCAACATGTATAACCTTGGCCTCAGCCTTACTCGCCTTTTCCCTTTCCTCTGACATCCCTCTCCTTCACCTCCCACAAAAGAAAACTGGCTCCCTGTTCAGGCTTTTTTGTTCAAGGCTTCCAATTCATTTAATCACTTGGTTCAAAACCTTGGTATCGTTTCTAATCCCCCTCTTTCACTTGCCACCTCCAACCCTACCTTTAATCAAAACTGCCTAGCGTTTCTGGTGTAACATCTCCTCACATCTATTCCCAAGGCCAGGAATAGCTTAAGTCCCTCTTACCAAGGGAAGGGGGGACTGTTCAGGGTTAGGAAAAAATTTCCCCCCAAATACTCATTCTGCCTTTTCCATCTCAAGATTCTTATTTTCCTTAGGGAGCTAGGGATGTAGATTGGGGAAAATCTCCACGAGACGCTGGGCCTGGTGTCTGTGCTTGCCGTCCCAGCACTCTGGGAAGCTGACACAGGAAGATCACAACTTTGAGTCCTACCTGAATGACTTAGGGAGTTAATGACAGGCTGTCTCAAAATGAAAAAATAAAAAGGGCTGGGGCTGTAGCTTGGCATGAAGGCTCTGGGCTCAATCCTCAGTACAAAAAGCAAAACAAAACAAAAGAAAGCTTTATGGGACCTGCTTGCTGAACACACAGCTACTCATGTCACACCCTGGACACATAGAATCATCTCCAACCAGCCCCTTAGGTTTCCATTTCTCCCACCCTATGTTCTTAAACCAGGACTTTCAGCATAAAATCTTTCTTTCAGACATTCATCAGCATCTTCCCTCTCTCCTCAGGACCAGGCACAAGCTTATAGACACCCTATGATCTCATACCACCTTCATTCTCTGCTGCTTCCACAAACATGGACACCTAGAGGGGGCAGTCTCCCAGTCTTCCCTCCTCCTTCTACACACTTGTCCAGGAGAGCAATAGTTTCCTTGGAGCTCCATTTGTTCTCTGTGTCCTGATGACTACCACCAAATCACTACCCTCCCTCTGATCTCTTTCCTGCCTGTCTGCACGATCCAGCTGCTTTCTGTGTGTCTCTCAGATGTAAAGTGTCCACCTCTTCTTCCCTTGTCTAAATGGCAGCACTGTCCACTAGTCACTTAACACAGATACCACGGAGTCATCCTTTCCCCTTCTCTGTCCCTGCCACCTATGCACGCCCAGTGACTCGCCAAGTCATTTTATCCATCTATCCTAGCTCAGTCTGATCTCCGCATGCCCCTCTGAAGATGCCTTCTCCTGGTGCTCATTATACCGCATCTGGCCTGCTGGTCCCTGGCCTCTGGCCTCAACCTCTGGAATCACTTCATCCTCCACACAGGCAGCTGTGCAAGTGTCCTAGAATGCAAGTTGGATCACATCACTCCTGGGCTGAAAGACCTTCCTTGTGGCCCCACTGCCTTGAGGATACAAGTCCCACCACTGCTTTAAGTTATGTTATATCCTATTTACTTTTCTCTTGTTGCTTAGACAAAATACTCAATGCTCAAAATTAAGGAAGGAAAAGTTTATTTAGCTCACAGTTTGTGGAGGTTTCAGTCTATATTCAACCAGCTCCAGGGTAGGGTGGCACATGGTAGAGGGCAACAGTCCATGGTGGCCAGAAGACAGCAAAAGTAACAAGAGCAAAAAAGGAAGAGAATGAGAGAAGACTCTCTGTTCCTTATATTGTATGTAGGCCACAATCACTCTAGGGTGGGTGTGGCACTCACACTCATAATCCCAGCATTGGACCATGAATCAATCACAAATTCCAGAAACATGCCTCCATGACTGCATGAGGCTTTGGGGGAACATCCAGACACAAATCACAACATGTAGCTTCTTAAAATTTAAATTTTAAACTTCTTAAAATGTGAATTTTAAATGGATCATTAAGAACCGATACAATTGGTTGCCATCAAGGTTGGGAGTAGAAACTAGATGTTAAGATACAGGAGTGGGAGTAAGATTTTCCTATTACCTCGTTACTGCTTTTGTATTCTAAAAAATGCAAATGTATTTAAATAAAAAATGAGTCAGTAAAATTAATATTATGATACATTGGATATTACCTTAATTTAGATTCTGGTATAGTAAAGTGGTAGTAAAAACCAAGTATACAAAACAGATACAAGGGAGAAATGCTATTTTTGTGTATTTCAAAAATGCTACTTCTTCTTTTTTTTTTTTTTTTGTACCAGGAATCAAACTCAGGACTTTGCACTTGCCAGGCAGGTGCTTATGCCACTAAGCTATGTCCCCAGCCTTGTTGGTTATATGCTTCTGCAGAAAGCTCCTTGGTTTGGTGTTTGATTGGAGCACAGTTTAGGATTCATCACTTATTTTGAGTGTTACTAGGGATTGAACTCAGGGCTTGTGCACAGAGTTACATCAGTAGTTCCTTTTTATTTTTTATTGTGAGATTAGATCTTGCCAAATTTCTCAGGCTGGCCTTGAATTTGCAATCTTCCTGCCTCAGTCTCCCAAGAAGCTAGGATTACAGGCTACCAATGTGCCAGACAGGAATCCCAGCACTTAAGTAAAGAGAATGTCAACAGTGTGTTTTGCTTGGATACACATTAGAGAAATTCACATGATCCGAGTGGAACATTCTCTCTGACACATTCTGTAAAACCATAAAAAGGATTGGGGATGTGGCTCAGTATAGTGCTTCCTAGCAAGAGGAGACATTGGGTTTGATTCCCAGCACTGCAAAACAATAAAACATTAATCGGTTCATCACTTTGGTGTTGATGGATATTGTGACTTTGTGAACCATTTCCCCACAATAAATTTAGCATCATAAATAAAAGAGAAAATCATGAAGCATGCATATAAATGTTTATGGACGAAGGAAGTCAAGTCTTGTGAGGGCCAATCAAGGACTTTGCCAGTGACTTCATCTTGCCTCTGAATTGGATCTATGACAAGGATCTTGATAGTGGACTTGGAATGTGACCCTCTCTGCTTCCAGGAAACACATGGGTAAGCACTGATTAGGAAGTTCTTTATTAGACAGTTGTTGCGAGCAGGTCTCTAAGATCCAGATACCTTAGTTATTTAAGGAAGGGGATAGAAAATAAGTGTTTGACAAGTAGACATGCACATAAAATTGTCATCTGTATAATTTTCATTCCTCAAGTATGTTCATTTATTATGTTTAAAGCCCAAGTCAACCTTGTGAAGAAGTCTGTCTACCCCCACTATAGAAATGTGGACGGTAAGGCTGGCAGGCTGAGTGATGTGATGGGTCATCCTTGCTACATAACTCAAAGTCATGCCTTTTGATCATTGGACTATTCTTTCCTCTCTAAAACATCTGGTGATTTGAATTTGGAATACCATTCTCTTTTTGGGTTTTGATTCACTCTTTATTTAAAATTTTGCTAATATTGCTTCCCTAGAAGGCTATTTTGGACAAAGCCCAACAGTTTTTCTGATACCATACCCCCAACAGTTTATTTCCAGTATCTATTTGTGTGTGTGTTTTACTGGAAATCACACTTAGCTACATCCCCAGCCCTTTTTTTTTTTTTTAACTTGACAGAATCTTCCTAATTTGGCCAGGCCGGACTCAAACCTGCTATCTTCCTGCCTCAGCCTCATAGAGTCCTGGGATTATAAGCATGGACTACCATACCCAGTCCTAGGATTACAGGCATGGACTACCATACTCAGTCCTGGGATTACAGGCATGGACTACCATACCCAGTCCTGGGATTACAGGCATGGACTACCATACCCAGTCCTGGGATTACAGGCATGGACTACCATACCCAGTCCTGGGATTACAGGCATGGACTACCATACCCAGTCCTGGGATTACAGGCATGGACTACCATGTCCAGTTCCAATAGCTATTTTTTCCATTATCTGTTTTCTAGTGTCTTCTATTTATTACACTGCAGTATAAATTTTAGTTTTACTGTATTAGTTTATTTCTTACCTTTTCTTATTTTATATAAATTATGATTATTACAAATAGTACTACTTTCAGTTTCTAGATATTTGCCATATATTTTAATAATATTCAGATGACTATGAAATTATGCTTTCAAACTTCCGTGTAAGAATAACCTAGGGAGCTGGTTAAAAATAGATTTTTTGCTGCTTTTCCCATAGGTTCAAATTCAACATAGCAGTGGCAAAGCCCACGACTCTGCATTTTAATAAGCACTCTGGAGGATTCTGATGCAGGTGATCCAATAACCACACCTCTGGAAATTTTGCAATTCAAAGCTGAAAATCAGATTGTCCTATATGAGATATCTATCCTGTGCTCAGCAGGCAATACGGGTGTGCTGAATATCTGAACTTATGATCTCTTCATCTTCACAAATTTTTAGGGAAGAAAGAGATACTGCCTAAGAGCCCATGGACAGAAGACCTCACTTTCTGGCCAGGTTATCATGATCAGTTTCATTACAGGTAGATTAAGTTAGGTTTTGAAGAAAAAATAGATTTCAACAAGCTGAAGGGAGAGGATATTTCAAATGTTGGCACAGCAAGGGCAAAGTTCAAGGAAGCTTTGGGGTTTCAGGAATGAAAATGCTGTACCTGAACTGATAGAAAAAATAGAAAAAGGAGAGAGGGAGGGAGAGGAACTATGTAGATACTCAGGATTTATACCAAGAAAGACAATTAGGTCTCAAGTTGAAGCCGTGATTTGGACGGTATTCTGTAGGCACTGGGTGGTTCTTCCAAACAGCCTTTCGAAAGGCCAATTTGGCAGTGACTTTGAAAGCCTTCCACCATCTTTGGGGCTTGGCTATCCAAACTGTCAGGAAAGGCTGCTTTAAACCTTTGTGAAAGTCAATTCAACAGGACTTGCAGTTTGACCATGCTACTGAAGTTTGAACCTTCTAGATTGGGAATGATACAATCTGTATAAGAAGTGTTTTAAGTAATAAGTATGTGTAAGTCTAGAACACTTCTGAGCACTTGCATCCAGCCGCTTTGCTTAAACACACAGCATTATTTTTATTATGTCAAAAAGACAAGACCTCGTAGAAGAAGACTACAGACTTGGGACCAGAACAAAGACAAACTGTTCCGAGCACTTATGGTTTAAGTACAATTATATGGGAAGCACAAACAAAAAACTTAAGGTGACAGTAATATCTAGACGGTCCCTCCGAGGAAGAAAGTCCCGAGAAAATTGCAAGATCTAAAAATCTACAAATCCTTCGTCACTGAATTTGTACTTCGCACTCTTGTTGGAGTCCTTAAAGGCCTTCGGCTGGAGAAGGGGTGAAAATTAGTTGGCGTAGCCAATGAGAAATCTGTTCTTGGAGAGCATGGACTTGCAGACCTTCTCCAAGTAACCGCTGGCCTGTTCAAACCCTACGAGAGAGTTGCTCTCAGAGGGTTGCGATGCCCAATCTTAAAATTTGTCCCTGAACTATCAATCATGAGGTTGAGAGCTAGCAAGGCTCTAAGGCCCGCCCAGGAGAGCAGCACCTCGCTCTGATTGGGTTAGCTCACTTCCTCGAGGCTCCTTCGCCTGTCAATCACACTGCTCCTGGGTCGGCCCCGTCGCCCCGCCCCTCTGTGATGTAATACGTGGTGCTCGCTCTTTTGCACTCTAGCCCTTAAACTCCCCGCCCGTCGCTTCAGTTCCTCATTGGCCAGCAGAGGTGAAGAAAAGGGAAGGACGGTCTGTTTCGCAATTTGAACTGCTCCCTCTAGTTTTCCACTCTTCTCAAAAGCTGTCAGGAGAGCAATTATAGCCCGCAGGGGCGCGCAAGCGTGCAAACGTGCCCGCTGCTGGACTAGCACTTCTTCCCGAGAGAATTCATTACACGTTGTGACGCAGATGGCACCCGCTCACCGCCTTCACTTGCGATTGGTTGTAGCCGAAGTCCGTCAATCAAACAGCCACGCCTCCATTAGCTTTCACCTCACGCCTTCGGACTGCCCCAGAGGCCACACCTCACCCGGCTTCAGCCGCTTAGCCCTGCGATTGGCTGAGGCTGCTGGCATGCTTTTCCACCTCCTACCCCCTCCGGAGCCTTGAGAGGCGGGCGGGACCCCGCGGAAGTTGTCAGTCAAACTCCTCCCGCCCCCCGCCAGGCCTTTCCCGGGATCGCGCGCCCTAGAGCGCGCGCGCACACCAACCCCCCCCTCCCATCCCGCGCGCGTACCAACCACCTTCCCAAGTTGTAGCGGTCGCTCGCCGGGGACTCTCCGTGGGCGGCCGGCGGGCGCGCGGGGGAGGCGTTCGCACCGCGCGGCGCTGCCCAGGGCGAGTGTGTGCGCGCACAGCGTGCAGTGCCGGCGGCGGGTAGCCGTCTCGGGCCATGCGAGGCCGGCGCTGACAGGGACCGGAGGACACCGCGGCGGAGCCCCGAGCGGATCCGCGATGGCAGCGCGCCAGGAGGAGGCTCCGGGCCGGGCGCACGGCGCTGCCAGCGGGCGCTGAGCGCTGATCGGCGGGCGAGTGGGGCCGAGGGGACGAGAGGCGCCCCCGCCGCGGCCGCCCTAACTTCGGGCTCTCGGCCACCCGCCCCGCGCACCCGGAGTCAACAACTTCTGCCCCCCTCCGCCCCCGCCCTTCCCGCCGCCGGCCCCGGGCGCTCGGCGCGCGGCGGCGACCCGGAGCCCCGGGCGGGCGCGGGGATGCGGCGCTGAGGCGCTGTCGGGCGGCGAGGACCGGCTCGGCGGCGCCCGGGAGCGGAGAGCGGGCGGGGGCTCCGCGCGCCTCTCCCCGCCTCCTCCTCCTCCCGCCTCGCTGCCCGCGCGGTGCAAGCAGCAGCCGGAGCCGCCGCCGCCGCGCGCCCGGCCCGCGGAGATGTCGTCGTCGTCGCCGCCGGCGGCGGGGGCTGCGAGCGCCGCCATCTCGGCCTCGGAGAAAGTGGACGGCTTCACCCGGAAATCGGTGCGCAAGGCGCAGAGGCAGAAGCGCTCGCAGGGCTCGTCGCAGTTCCGCAGCCAGGGAGGCCAGGCGGAGCTGCAGCCCCTGCCCCAGCTCAAAGGTAACCGTGGGGGCGCGGGGTGGGCCCTAGCCCGGGGAGGGGACGCGCGCCTGTCCCCAGCCCTGACTCAAACAGGTTCCCTGTGAAGTCTTGTTTCTGTCTGCTCCCGGGTTCGCCCTGCTCTTCGCGTCTCGGAGGCCAACACCCCTTCCCACCTGCGCTCTTGCCTAACCTGCCCTTCCTTTCGGGACTCCTGCGGCCCGGCCCGCGAGGCAGAGTTCTGTACTTTCCCCCCGGGCCTGGCCCTTTCCCTCTCTTGCTTGTACGTCGTGTGTTGTCCTCCGACCCTCGCTTTCCCGAGTCACACCTCCTGTTTTCGATCACTCTTAATCGTTCACTTTTTCTGTTAGACTCTGTGCACCCACCCCCCATCCCCATCCCGCTGATTATTAAGAGACCAGAATCCACATGCAAACAATAGGCAAGAGTTAGCTGATCTGTAGATGTGTTTATTAAATAAAAATAAAGTAAAATAAAGAATTGGGCCAGATCAACCTTAATGGATCGTGAAAATACTTGTCGTTTGAGAGTGTACACACGGGTCACTTTGGAGGCGTGTGAACCATCAGAGAGAGTTGTTTTGCAATGGGATGGGAATTTACCTCACTTGTAAGGTTTGTACAGTAATTCAGATTGTTATCCGTGCCTAATGCCTTGCAGGAGTATTTGGCACTCTTTGGCGCACTTACTTTTCCCACTAGGTTGAGAAGCTTTTCAGTAAGTTGTTTTCTAGTGTTCTTGCTTATTTTTCAGGAAATACTGGGTTTTAATTTTAAAACTTTAACATTGTTGCTTTTTATGAGATAGAAGTCATTATGGAACAAGATGATTATGTCCCTAGACATTTACAGAGTTCTTGCAACAAAAGAAATCTGATAGAAATCTGGATCGTCTGTTTTACAAGGCCAGGAAATAGAAGGTTCATGCAAAAATAGATAAATGTCAAGCAGATTTTTCAATCCATTTGAAAAAGATCCAGCATCCCTTTTAAGGCCAATCTGGTTCTGATTTGTCTTTAGGTTTGTGAATCCAACCTCACTTTGGCAAGGAATCTCAAGAAAGCCCCAGATCAAATCAAAGTTGACGAACAGTAGTTTTGGAACCCTGTTCACACCCTTCTGGGTTACACTAACTTCTCGGATGCTTCCAAATCAAGGAAATCTCATAGCCAGAATCAGACTGGTTTTTGAAAAGAGGTTTTAAGATATATTTAGTCCGTGCTATTGCATTTATGATTTGATTGCTCTTTAGCATACCAAAAGTGTTAAAATTCATGTAGTATAGTCTATGGTAGACTACGGTGGTGGGCATTGCTAAGACTTTAATTCTTTAGGGATGTTGTGGCTATCAGAGAATGTCATCTGATCTGTAAGGATATTGAACTGCTTATTCATAGATTTAAAATTTTACACTTAAAGCATCATAATTACTTTGATGGTTTTGATTTTTCCTAGATCATTAAATTATTTTTACTTTCGGTGCTCGCATTTTTCTCACAATTTTTAGAAAGACATTCTAGTTCTCAACATTGTACTGTTAATATTCACTTTTATTTCATAAAATAATTGAACATCAAAGATATGTTTTAACCAGATGTGTCTTTAATATATCTTACTTTTAAAAGCTTGGCAATAATATGCATAGAATCTGTAGTCATTTAACTTACATGGTGTTTAGTTCAACAAGTGGAAGGTACCATAATGTTTTATTTACAGTGTCTGGTCACTAGAAAACAAATAAATTGGAACTATAGATTGATTCTAGATATGTATATGAACATATAGTAGTCTTCATAAGAAAAATTATTCAAGATAAACTTGTTCAGGATAACTTGTGTAGATATAAGACACCCTAACTTGTATTACCCACTAATGGGAAAAATTGCGTGTACTTCAGGTACCAAAAATGCTTGAAAAGTGTTTTTTGTTTGTTTGTTTTGTTTTTTAATTCAATTGCTTCATTTGGTACTTGGCAGTGTACTTAATACCACAGTGCTGTTGGCTTTTTTTTTTTTTTTTCTGTCAGTAGTAGTTTTTTCCATTTGTGGCTTCACAAAAAACTATGGACTGCCCTTTGGTATGTGTATGAAAGAGAATTTTTCTTCCTGTGCTGAACTATAATCTGACTGTGGAGTAATTCAGATATCTCTGGGCATCCAAGCTCTTTTAAGTGTTTATACCAACTTGCTTATGTTACACTTTGTCCACCTGAGTCTAAACTGGAAAGCTGCCAGCTAGTTTTCCTCAAAGCATACTGTAAGGATTAGCAAAATAATCCAACCTTTTCATCTATAGGAGGTTTATTTTTGTAAAATCATTTAGTAAGTAGATCACAAGATTTTAATGGTAAAAATGTTGAAGATAAATTGTTTTGTCATAGTGTTTAACAAACAAGCCTTGTTCAATTTTGTTTTTTTAAAAAGAATTTATGTGGGTCCTAACCATTAAATTAAATTATATTTTAAAGCTTAGATTCCCCCACAAAGGTGTTGTTTTTTCATTATGTTCATTATATAAGCTACTCTGAGAGCTAGATAATAAAATTAGGAACATTGTGTCACTAATTTTTTTTGCATAAAATTTATGTTAACATAGTATTTTCCACCTTATACTTTTCATCTGATAAGCAATAAATATGAAAACTTAACTCTTAAGAAATCTGTTACAAAAGTTTTTAGTCTCTAACCCATTTTAAGTTTTTGGAAGGTTTGATTTGGAAAAGTAGTTGATAACCTTGTATTTTTTCAGCAGTTTATCATTTTCAAATTATTTTACCTTTTTATTTTTAATTGCTCATGACAGATGGACCAAAGACGTGTAACTTTTGATATCTGTAATCTGCTTTTTCATACCTGCTAAGAAATGCTATTGTGTGATATTCCCATGTCTCAATGTGTTGTTACTAATATTGTGTTTTATTGGGTCATCCCAGTAACTTCTTTGAAGACTAATATTACTCCCATTTTATTGCTGAGAAAGCTGAGGTTCAAACAATTTAGTTTCAGACTTGTGATTATTTGTTTGGATGGTTTGCAACTGATACTAAAACTCAAGTCAGATGATTTCAAGTATTTTTGCTGTTAACATGTTTTACATAAATTTGAAGCAATATGATAGAAAAAGTTGGGTCACTGGGGTTAGTGCTGGGTCAAAGGTAAATTTATCTTTTTGAGTCATTTTCCTTATCTGTAAAATGGGGATAATACCTTCTAACTCCAGGATTGAGGGGATTAAGTGAAATAATTTGAGTGTGTAAAAATAGGTAAAGAATGTTAGTTCCCATTCTGTTTGATATTTAGAAATCCAGATTTAAAATATTTTAAATGAAGCATTGTTAGTAGGATTACTTAAATGGTAAACTTTTCCAGTGTATTTGAAGTAGGATTTTATTGATAATGTTTTCATATGTGATTCCGTGAGTGAGGCAAAGCTATAACTTTTTTCAGCCTGAGTGTAGAAATGAAGGTAAAATCAGACTTGGTAATATTAAAAGCAGCCATAAGAACTCTTTTTTTTTTAGCCAAGCAAATTGTGTAGATGCGCATGTCTCCTAGGGCGCAGCCAGTCAGTGGTAAAGAGCAGGCTGAAGCTGCTTTTGAGACTGAAGTCCTCTTCAGATAAGGAAAAGAAGTTCCCAAGTATCACTCAGCTTCTTGGCTGGTCCCTGCTTGGAAGCTGGGTACCAGTGTTGCTGACCGAAGTGCCTTGCTGAGCACCGGCGGGGGCGGGAAGTGTTCCTGTTTTTTAGGGAGGTTTGTGTTCTTCTGAGTTAATTGTGGAACAAGAGCACTGATAAAATCTGAAGTTCTGTAACTTTTTTTGCAGGACAAAACACTAGTCACTTAGCTTTTAAGGTTTATAAATGTTAACAAAGTTAATGTCATTCCATCTAAACACTGGGCCTTTTTTGTATTTTGGATGGGATTAAGGGAGAGTTGAAATTTATCTGTTAAGAAACATATTTCTAGCCAGATGTGGTGCACACCAACAGTCCCAGCACTCTGGGAGGCTGGATCACAAGTTTCAGCCAGGGTGGGCAGTTTATCAGCCTAGCCCACCACAGTGGGGTGGAGGGGTGTGGAGATACAGTAGCTCAGTAAAGACTGGGGTTCAGTTCCCATGCGGGGAGGGAAGAGTAAAACATTTTAGGACTATTTTCTTTTAGGACTATTGTTGTAGCTCTTCTAGGAGACCTAATTTTTTCTTTTCATTTTTTTAGTATGTACTTCTTTGAGAAATTGCTAAATATGGTGTCTAGTGTTAGTCTTCACATGAAGGAAAATCTTATACTTATGTCTAACATTTTCATTAGAGTCATATCATCTTGTGTTTTATTACCTGTTTGTCTTTTCATTTAATTTTGGATTGTTTTATGAAGCGTCTGATTGAGTAGAGTGATAATCCAGGAACGTGTGTTTGGCATTCTGGTGTGGCTCTTGGAGTGGCACCCAACCCTGTGAATTCCTACTAGTAGAGGCTTACATTATCTTCTTGCCTGGGTGGTGACTCACAGTGGCTTTGGGCTGGTTGTTTAACCCCTTTGAACTTCTGTGTAATCATTTTCACCTGTAAAAATAGAATTTTTTTCCCTTGATAAAATCACAAAGATGAATTAGTCTCTAATGAGTTATTGTCCCTTTGGATTTAAAAAACAGGCTTATCCACAAAATTAATAACACTTGAAAAATAATAGATTTTTGTGCCTTTTTTTTCAGTTTAGCTTTTTACATTGTAACATCTGTGCATAAAGACTATGTTTATTTTTATGTCATCAGCATTCTGGTTCTACTTGCTGTACGCTTAGTGAACTTTGAAAATATCAATACTTGGACCCCACTCCAGAAAGATTATAAATTAATAGCTTGAAGATAGAATCCAGGCATGTGTTTTTAAAGGCTCTTGGGGGAACTCTGGTGGTCAGTTCAGAATTATCGGTTCAGCACTATCTGTCTGTTGATTTAATTCATTAAATGAGACATTGTCCTTTTCTCTCTATTACTCATGGTTCATTACCCAGCTTATTAATGTTTCTTGCCCTTTCACCTCCTGGTGTTTACACTTCACTCTTCACTTTGCTGCCCCTTGTGGCTAGTCACTTGCTTTCCTGAAAGGGATAGTGCTGCCCATTCTTGGAGTTTTAGGTATGAAGAGATGGTTTTGTCTACTAGATTTTGTTGTATTACTATAATTAAAGCCAAGCTATTATCGTTGAAGGCCAAGTGGTCTGGTTTTTTCCCCCGATTTTTAGAAATGAGGGACTGGGCAACTAAGTTTGAGAACATATGGTAGTGGTTTGCCTGGTTTTAATCCCATTATTCAGAATTACAGGTGTTGACCACACACTTTGGAAAGTAAAGCTGATGTCTCCAACTTAATGTATTCTGCTTCTTGACGGTGTAGACTTAATATCACTATTGGATATACTGAATAAAAACCATTGACCAAATAAACTATTGAACTTAGTTGTGGTTTTGGCTCTGCCTTATATTTACTTTGTATCAAGAAATGCTTTCCTCCACAGTGTTTTTATGTCTTAATTCTGACTACAGGTTTTTATTGAAAGTAGGGCAGTGAGCACCCAGGGCTCCTGTCATTCCACACTCCTGTTTTGTCTTTGGCCTTTCTGTTCACCAGTTTGAATATACTTGTATTTGTTGATGTGTTCGGGGTAAGTTGCTCAGTCGTTGATGTAGTGATGTTCTTGTTTCAGAAAGAAATGGGAAATTTGTGTGTGTGAAGGCAGCTGTGTGTTTTTTCCAAATTCATTGTACCATAGTACCGGATACAGCGTTCCGTGCAGAACCTCCTAATCAATATGGTCATATAGCCAGTAACTGGGGGGTGGTACTGTGGATTGAACTCAAGGCCTCTGGCTTGCTGGACAAGGGCCCTTCCACTGAGTTATGACCCCAGACCCTGCCCTCAAGCCCTGCTTTTTTTGAGACAGGTTTGGTTAAATTGCTCAGGCTGACCTTGAACATGGACTATAATCCCTTTTCACTCAGCCTCCCAAATAACAGAGATTACAGGTGTGCAGTTTAATCCTGGCTAGAATCACTTTTTTTTTTTCTTTCTTTCTTTTTTTTAGTGGCAGGGTCTCACTTTCTATTTCAGGCTGGGCTTGAACTCACTGTGTAGTCCAGGCTGGCCTGGAACTTGCAGTGATCCTCTTGCCTCAGCCTCCTCAGTGATGGGATTATAGACACGCATGCACCGCCATACATAGCTCTAAAATCACTGTTTTGATGAAATTACCTGTTTGTTAACATCACGTCAACCTTCACCTCCTCATTGATTGTGCTTTTTGCAGTGATGTTTGATGCTATCTATTAGAGATTGATTCTTTTCTGTTTTATTTGTTTTAGTATGTTTAGCCTGAAGCTGGCTCAAGCTTATTTAAAGTAAATGAATTCTGGGTTCTTAACACTTTGATGGGAAATAGTAAATGTGATTTTAAAACAAAGGGTTGTTTGCTCTTGTATTTCTCCAGTGACTAGTGTGAATGATAGTTTACATTATTGATTTGTTTCTGGGGAATAATTCCTGTATAAGGTTTGTGTGGAAGATTTAGAGTAGGTCAATTCTCAGACATGGACATGTGTATATTTAAAACTGAATAAACAAATAATTAGTTTACAGTAACTTTTAAATTTGAGGTGCAGTCTATTTACAAGGGTGTCCTTAAAGGAGATGAAAGGAACAGATTTAAAATATGTAATTACTTTTAGTGCATTATTATGTAACAAGGAACCTAATTGCTGAAAGAGTTTTACATGACAGGCTGAGTTTATGTAAAATAAAGTGTGCTTGTCTGGGCAAGATAATTTACTAATAAGCAGTTTCAAGATTATTTTTCATGTGTATCTTTTTGAACTCTTCCCTGAAGGAATTTGTTTGTGTGGGCTTTTTGGTGAGTAATGAAAAATTTTAGAAACCCTATAATTTTGATTCAGATTTCTTAAAGAAACCCATTGGAATTTTTTGTTTGTTTGCTGGCTATGGTAGGCTTACACGAATTTCAGAGAACCTGTTTTTGACTTCTACTTGCCTGCTACTAAAGGCAGGAGATTTCTTGGGCACACACTCCTCCTGCTGGAATGGTGACACTCATTGCACCTAGTGTATTGTACTTTGGCTTCTGATGCTTGTGACCTCAGGAGTCATTCTGTGTATTCTCCTTTGGACATTTGTGTCACTCACTGTTCCAAATAAAGAACTTTCTAATAATTTCACGGAAGAAACTTGCTTTCAAGTAAGGAGAAGACAAGGTGTTTAGCTCTTTGCTACACTCAGGTTTTGCTTAGTTGTTAAGTAACTGTGCAGACAGTACCTGAAGAGATCAAATGCCCCAAATAAGAGCTTTTTAGTGACTGGGCTTAGCACTCGCAGTCAGGAATATCAAATGGTAATGTAGCTTCAAAAATGGTTATTTTGTCTGTTTAGTTTTGTATTTGTTTCAGTTACTGGTAAAGGGCAGTCTTACTGTCAGAAATCAGATTGTTTTACCTCAGTGTTACTTCCTGTGCTTCTAAACTTGATAAAAGTGAATAAAATAAGAGAGATCTTATACAGTATTTTAATTAGCAAAACTGGGTGGGTTTTTATAACTTGACCTTTTAGCTAGACTTTTCTAAAGCTAAACTATCTGTTGAAGCTATAAGTAAAACAAGATATAATTTCTTTAGAAATGTGTGTCTACTTGGAAAAAAACTTGTACTGTTGTTCTTTTAAATGGTCAGTGGAAAAAGTTTGTTTTCCTGCTGTGGAATTAGGTGCATTCTTTGCTTTGAAAAATGTTAGTACTTTGATTTCCTTACTGCTTAAAATTTAGGAGAGCTATTAGGAGATTGAAACTTTACTCACTTAGTTAACTGAATAAGACAACAAGCACTTTTTCTTTTGAAATTAGGAGTATTTAGGAGCTTGTAGTTGGTGAGGAGTACAGGTTTGTAAGCGGGCAATTTCAATTAGTGTGATAAGTGTGGTGATAAGGTTTAGGAGAGTATGTGAGAGAGCCCACCTAGTTTTCCTCTGAAAGGGAAGGAGAGCTTTCCTGGAGAAAGTGGTAGGTAAACTAAGACCTAAAAGGCCTGGAGGTGTCGTGCCAGGGTGCGTAGGGGTCTCTGTGTAGACCCGACCTACCGTGTTGCCCAGGTCAGGACTGCATTGGCATTGACTGCTAGCAGTTCACAGGGCTGTGATGGCGAGTGAGTGCAACAGGAGCCCGGCTTGGGAAGCGGCTTGGAGCTTTTCACACTGACGGTGGGTATGGGAATGTGCTGCCTTTCTAGGGCGCAGTGCTGTGAGGAGTAGCACTGGGCTGGATATGGCCTGCCATCCAGACTGGAGGCTGAGGCGGAGGCGGTCTCATCTCAGAGGGATGGCTGGGTGGTATCACAGGCGGGACTTGGTAAGGGGAGAGAATCGATGTTAGTGCAATTCTGAGTTGGGCAACTAGATGTATGATGGTTTGCTGAAAGAGAAAAAGATTAAATTTTAGGAAGGGGAAATAATGATTTTTTTGTGAGACAGTTGATGTGCATGTGGAAAATTGAAGTGAAGCTGCTTTGTAGGAAGTTACATAATTTGGGTCTTGAATTAAATAGATCTATGCTAGAGATAATAATAAGCCTTTGGCTTATAAGTGGCATTTGAAGCAATGTAAGTTGAAGTGACTGCCTGGAGAAATTGTATGGCATGAGAAGAGGCCGAGGAATACCAACATTTAGATGATGATCAAAGAATAAGACACAACCAAGAGGCAGAGAGAGAGAGCGAGTGAGCGAGCGAGCAGGACTGGGGGGCAAAGCCATCAAGGGAAGAGAGTAGTTTGAAAACTGGAGGGTGGCTGGGAGGAAGAGTAGCACTGACGAGTGGACAGGCCAAGTGACCGAAGGTTTCCAGGGCTTTGGGAATCTTTGTGCATCACTGCTAACCTGCCAGGCATTTCAGAGGACTGAGACACTTGACACAAGTGTGTGTGAGGTGAACAGTAAGTGGCAGTTGCATAAGGTGAGTCGATAAGTCTGACCAGCTCTCTTAGGAAGTTTGGCAATCCTAAAATATATGTATAGCTGCTGAAGGGAGAATGGATTATAGCAACAAACTTTTAGAAGGAGAACCAGTTAAAAGCTTATTTAATGGGCTAGTTAAGACATGATATGGCTTAGTCTAGGGTGGTAACAGTAAAGAGGAAGAAAGATTTGAGGTGTCTCTTAGGGCGACATGAATTATTGGGGGGCAGGAATAGATTGAAAGGGACAACATCAAGCATGATTCCCAGGTAGGTTTTAGTGTGGAGTCATGATGGATAGAGGGTGTGCGCCTACGGAGACAGGAATATACTAGAGAATGGGGTAAAAAAAAATAGATTTTTATTTTTGGAAACTTTAAATTTGACCTCTATTTTGGAAATCCAGTTATCAAATAGACTTTCAATATGTGAATCAGAGTACCCATTTGGTAGTTTCTGTGACTTCTGAACATAAATTGCATTCTTATAGAACATTTAATGATTTGCTGCAACTTTAACTTTGCTTATTAAAAAGCAAAGTACATAATTTGGTGATTGGCCACTTGGTCAGAGCCAGACCGGAGTTATCTATTCCGCCACTTGGCAGTATCGCCCATGTCCACCCTCGGCAGGATGTCTGTGGTGTGTGCATGAAGCAGATCTTTGTGAACAAAAGCATGTGAATAGGGTCAGTGTTGCTTCACACTCTGCTTTCTGTCTTGAGACTGGGAGTTCAGTGCTTTGAGGCCTGATCATCTGTATCTTCCTGCACAACATTGGGGAAGTCAGTACTGTTTTACTGTTTACTGAAATAATGGAGCAAAGCCTATTAAATTGATTTAAAGAAAATACTATTTTGTACCATGTTGTACTTCAGAATTTTAAAATGATTTATGACTGAGTGATGTTTATATATGCCAGACTTCTTAGCATTTTGTAGGCAAGGAAACCCAAACCTGGCAGATTATACAGTATTATGCAGACCATGTACAGCTTGATCTTTGAAAATGGTTATTAATTCCTTCTCTATAGTATTAATCTGGTAAATTTGCATTAAAGCAAATTTGAGTACCTTATGCAAAGGAGAAATATTTGGAACTGAAAAGCCCAAGGAGATACAGTTGCTTTAGGTGCTGGGCAGGTAGACCATTATGAACATAAATTTTTTTCTTTTCTTTTTTTTTTCTCCTCCCCCTTTCCCTAAGGTTCCCCTCCCCCCAAGGACCTTTAAAGTAAAGGATCTTTTTTTTTATTTAAAGAGAAACAAAAGCATGTAAAGGTTAGAGATAATACAGAATTCAAAAAAAAAGATAAACAATAAGAAATCACTAGTTAATAAATTACATATTGTCCTCTTAGAAATAGTTGTTCAAGTTGCAAAAGTAGATAGTCAAACAGTGAGAGTGTAAACAGCTACGCATGCATGAATCTCTGCATGTATTTCTATTCTTTCTGTATTAGAGGGGAAAACAAAACTTAGCAAGAAAAAACAAATTCCTATAAAAACATGAAGCCAAAAATCATATAAAACCACAGTACAAGATGATCTACAATGATTACTGTGTTGTTTATTATCTTCAATAGAATGTCTATATCATCAGGCATAATTGAATATAGCAGTATAATTGAGTAAAGCAGTAAATAACAATATTAGTAAAAATAAAACATTGTAAACAGTATAAAACTTCAAAGGCAGGTAATAAACCAAAGTGGATATTCTAGTGGATCTTGTCATCTTAAGTGCAGTTGCCTATACTCTCAGACTTGATACTATCAATCATAACAGCTTTGAATAAAATCTATCAATACAAAACAGCAATCTAACAGACCAGATTTGATTACGATCAGTCATGGTAAAACAGTGTAGGTTTTACAGAGCTTTAGATTAAGTTAATAGGAAATTAAGGATGATTACCATACTATATCCTGTCATTTTCGGGATTGCTGTCTGTGCCCTCAAATCTAGTACAGGTAGAATGACTGGAACAGAATATAATACATCTAAGCAGAGTAGTGTGAGTAATGTGGGTTTTAAATCCTGGTTCACTATTAACAATATAGTGTATCGAGACCATCTGTGTTAGCGATTCTAGTTATCCTTCTCTGCCTCATTTCTGCTGTGCTATTTTTCTGCCTTTGTTTGTCTAGTTTCTCTTTCATTCTACTGCCTGCCCCACTCATTGAGGCCTTTCTGCCACTGTTCTTAAAATCCTGGTATTTTTTTTCTCTCTCTCTAGAATGTCCTTCAGTATTCTCTGTAGGGTTGGATTGGTGGTGACAAACCCTCCCAATTCCTCTTTGTCATGGAAGCATCTTGTTTCTCCATTAATTTCTAGTGACAGTTTTGCAGGGTACATCAATCTGGGCTGGAGGTTATTTTCTTTTAGGGCTTGGAAGACTTCGCTCCAAGCTCTTCTTGATCTGATGGTCTGTGTCGAGAAATCAGCTGTGATCCTGATGGGCTTACCTTTATAGGTAATCTGTTTCTTTTCTCTGACAGCTTTTAATATTCTGTTTTTATATTGAATTTCTGGTATCTTGATTATTATATGTCTGGGTGTAGATCTGTTTTGGTTGTAGGTGGCTGGGGTTCTGTATGCCTCACATAACCAAATGTCATTTTCTTTTCCCATGCTTGGGAAGTTTTCCTTAATTATTTCCATGAATAGCCTTTGTAATTTGCCTGTATGTATTCCTGCTTCTTCTTTCATGTTTCTTATTCTTAAATTTTAGATTCTCTTATTGTCTTCTAGCCTTTGTATTGTTACTACCTGTTTCCTTGTTATTTTTAAGAGGTCTTTCCTTTCGTGATCACACATTGCAAACTTGTCTTCAAGTTTTGATAGTCTATCCTTAGTTTCTTTTAAGGAATTTTGCCAGCTTTCAATGGAGTTTTTAATTTCCTGGTAGTCTCTTTGAATCTGCTTCATGTATTCTATGTTTTCTTTATATTCTTCATTGAATGTTTCTCTCCTTTTTTTGTGTTCCTCCCTTCTTCCGTCTGTATCATCCTGAGAGATGCTTCCTGAGAGCATTTCTTTTATTACTCTACTCATATCTTGCTTTACCTGATTTTATATTTCAGTTTTGAGCTTGTCTACAAGGTCCCGAAGATATCTCTTAATGTCCATTGAAGCCATGTCTGATGTTGTGTGTTTGCCGCCCTCAGTCTCTCGTTTTTCCTTCTCCTGGATCAGTGCTCTCAGGGTTCTGGGCTGGGGGCCTCCTCCTGCCTCTCTCTCCTGTCATGGCCCTGGCTTCCTCCATACAGGTTACAGTGCAGGTCCCAACCCCCTTCCCTGTTGGCTTCCCTGTTGGCCACGTTTCCTCCGAAGCATGCTGGCGAGGGACCTCTGCCCTCTCCTGCCTGCTTTGTCACTGAGGTGTTAGCAGCGGCTCTGTTTGCCTGCCCCTCCCCACTGGGCCAACCTACTTCAGGGGCCTTCACCCAGTTAGTACTTGCTAGGCGCAGGGAATCGATTTGGGATGGCTCATTGGGTCCCAGCCAGGGGTGTGGACCAGTCCAAGCAAATCCCACAAATCTGCTCTTAGGAGGGAGGAACCAACTGAAGTCACTGTCACTCCCAGTTCAGGTTCCTCCTGCCCGATTCCAACATATCGCCCATTTGGTCGTGCCTTTTCCGTGTGTGGGGGGGTCTCATTCTCAGCACTGACTGTGGATTAATGAAGGTCCCTTCGCCGGCTTTGCTCTCGGTTGGGCTCACCAACCCCCGACTTCAGCACTGCTGTGCTTCCTGTGAGTGATGGTGGGAATGAGTTCGGGGGGCTCTGCCGGCTGGTGTGGATTCAGGCCTTTGCAAACTTGGCAGGTTGCTGCGAACAAAAACACTGTGTCCCATAATTTTTAGCTGTTTCAGTTGTAGTCCCAAAGTATTTGACGAGCTTTTTTACGTTTTAATTTCTTCCTGTGTCAAGAGGATCCATCTCCCTCTGTCTGGATCTCTCCAGGGTGTTTTATTCTGGCAAATGAGTTCTTTCTCCCGGGAGGCTTTGTATTTTGTTGCTCACTGGTGGGCCATCTTGTCTTCTCTCTAAAGTAAAGGATCTTTGTTAAATTCTTCTAGTAAGTTTTGTTGATTTTCTTTGTGGACCCCTTTTAACAGTCTCCCTGCCCCCTTTATGTAACCTATAGTTTTTTCTGAAGATGAGGAAAATTGTTAATCATATAGCACATTTGTGTCACTCATGGATTTCTAATTTGGAGTTTCCATGCATTGAAATTTACAATGATTTGCAGTTAGAAGCTTGGAAAAATTACTATGGATTATCAAGAACTGATTAGACTCTATTTATTTTTGTATTTCTTTTGGAAATCCTGGTTATATTTCATTGTCCTACGTAAGACTTTGAAAAGTTTTCTTATACTGTGTAGACATTAGTGGAATAGTTACTTTTTTGATGAATTTTTCCCCATTTGAGAGGAAAATAAATTGGAGCAAGAGAGACTTGTATATAAAAGTCTGTTGGACTAATTTATTACAATGGTACCTCGGTTCACAAACTTAGTTCTTTCCACATTTCTGGTCACAAACTGAGTTTGACAAGCACCAGATCAAATGCAGTGGTTAGGTTCACTGTTGACTTTATAGGGAAATTTTGTTTGATTCTGGTTGAATTTGCTTTGTGACCAGAATTGTGGAAAGAACTAAGTTTGTGAACCAAGTTACCAGTGTATTACTTTATTGATTTTGTTCTACTAAAACTTTGTAATAATTGACATGAGGCATTTATATGTCATTTCCTTAAGCAGCTTTCCAAATGCTTCTGGAAAAGTGAATGAACCAGCCTAATGGAATCCAAAGTGGAACTAAAGTACCAAGGGTAACAACAAATTAACTGCTTTTAGGGTGTATTTATTTCCTTTAGTCACATTGCCTTTGTTTGTGAAATTTAGATTATTCATATAGAAAAGGTTAAAAAAAAAAACCCATCTTTTACCTAAATACCAGATTATCTGGGAAATGGTTTTGTGTTTCATTTATTTTTATAATCTCTGTAATTTGGATCACCAGGATGACCCTACACATAATATATTTTGAGAGCTACTTGTTTTTAAAGGTTTAGAGAAGTAGCATATATGGAATAGGAATGACTGTTTTAGGGTGCAGTACTTTTTTGTGTCATAAGTGAGTCTCAGTTTTCATGATTTTCTAAAATAAACTCATTTAAAGAATATGCAGTAAGATATGTCATTCTTAATACACCATTTATTTTATACTAGTTTGATTATTTTTATAAAAACATATAGACTTAGACACCTCACAGGCATTATATTACAAAGGTGGAAAATAAAAATTCCAGCGTAGCGGAGAGCTCTCTGAGCTTTGACCGTCTCCTGTGTTTTCCCGTTAGTAGGCTGGTACAGTGTGCTGGCTGTTGTTCTGGAGCCCGTTGTTCTTTGTAGAATATTACAAGTGGCATTATTTTTGAAAGAAAAATTAAATCAAAATGGTTTCTGAATGAAGATTTTCTAGAAATACTGAATCAATTCATCTGTAAATTCATTATATTAAAAGGAAAAGAAATAACTTCTAAGGATACTGGTATTTAATTAAAGGGAAGGCTATAGATAGATTTCTCGGGAAACCCAATTAAAAGGATACATTATCTTCTCAGCAAATACAAGCAATATTTTGTATATAATGTTGGGGTTCTTAGATTTCTACTCCCAACTGCTATCTTAGAGCCCATCTATTGAAAAGAAAGTGGGAAATCTGTAGGGCTTAGGTCTTGCTATAGAGACTTGACACTTTGTTAAGAAAGTTACACTTTTTTCATAATGTAATAGCAGCAGACGTTTCGTAGGCATCACAGGGAGCAGTACCTGCAAGATAGAACCTCATCACAGCCGTCTAACTGAACGTAGCGTAGCCTCCATTTCATCTGGAGAGGTCCTTTTAATATTTCTTGTTCCTGAAGAATCCCAAATGAGAAAGGTATTTCTGAACACTTGTTTTATTTAACAAATAGCAGGTTTTATATCTAACTGAAATTAAAAATGACACAAGCTTCCCATGAAGTCTCCTAGAAGACTGTTTTCAGCATTCTGCTTCCTGAAGCCCAAGGGTCCACATCCTGAGGAGTCTCTGTAACATACCCTGTTGGCTCAGCCTCATCTTTGTTCTTTCTGCTTTATCAGAAGTCCTTCTTTAATACGAAAGGTAACATACGATAACTTTTTGAAATAAACTTTGACCAGTAACCTTTCTATGATGTAATACTTGTGACTATACCTACACTTGCATTATATGCTTTTTTTTTTTTTGGTACCGGAAATCGAACTCATGACCTCGTGCTTGCCAGGCAGGTGCTTATGCTGCTGAGCTAAATCCCCAGCCCCAATATTTATATTCTTAAAAGTTTTAGATAGTACTCTAGGTGTTTTCTTGAAATAATACACACTTGTGTATTAGAGTCATCAAACTGATAGGTATACATGTGTTCAAATTTTTTAAAATATGATATGTGCAGTTTTTGTCGCCATTTTCAATTCTAATGAAATCCTAGAACCTTCACTAAGTCATATTTAGTCACAGTGCTATGAGTCATTTGTTAATAAACATTTCCATTATGACTTTATAATGGCTTGATCTCTAAAGTTTCAAATAAAAGCTGATTTTAGACTCTTAGTTATTAATGTTCTAAGGGTATTGCCAAAAAAAGCTACATGTCCTATATTCTGTGCCAGTTTCTTAAATTAGAATCTTGGATTGCATCCTCAGCGTGTCACTGTAGTGGTATTGCTGGGTTGCTATGATACAGTGCTTGTTCTATAATTTGTAGCATGAATCTATATGAGATCTTACTTTAGATTTCAAATATATGAACAGCAGTTATAATACCTTTTTCCTTTAAGGAAAATTATACCCATTATACTGTTTTTTTGTTACAAATGAAGATAATGCTATTTCAAGTATTTTTTAAATGTAGAATGTTAACAAATGAACACTTTGAATAACTTGATATTCCTAAGAAGTTTTAACTTTCCACATTGACTTTATTTAATGAAGATGGACAGGAAGAAGAAGGCTTTTTGATAGCTTAATAAAATTTCAATGTCCTACTTGTATTTCAAATCTTCAGAGATACACATGTGGACTGTATTTCCTGGTAAGATGTGTTAGAGATAGTATCAGCAAAACCACATTAGCAGAAAACTCCAAATTATTTTATTTTACTAAAATTTTTTCATTCAGTGAAATGTTTTTGAAACTAACCCTAATAATCATATTAATAGAATATTAGTAGTTCTTTCTCATTTTCCATGTTGGTTTTGGTGTTCTCATTTACATGTTTCAGAATTTTATCTAATTCAGTGTAAATTATAGGCAGCATAAAGACAAAATGGGATTTAAATTTGTTCCATATACATTTGTGGCAAACTGAAATTTATGTGAATATTGGCAGTGGCATTACCACAAATGATCTTTAATTTTATTGTCTTTCAGTAATGTTTTGGGTATCTGATATGAAAGTATTTAGAAAGCAGTACTGGACTACAGGTTTTTAGAAGTTTTATTGAGATGTAATTCTCATACCTATAATCCACCCCTTTAAACTATATAATTGAGTAGCTTTTAATATATTTATAGATGTGTGCAACTGCTGTAGTCAATTTTAGAATATTTTCACCACCTTACAAAGAAATCCCACATCTTTCATCAATCACCCTCTGAAGGTCCTGGTAGAGTCCCCCCACCCTCTCTGCTCCCCAGCTTTAAGCAACCTAGATCTACTTGCTGTCTCTCTGGATTTCCCTGTTGTGAACATTTCATATGAGTGCCCTTTAGTGACTGGGTTTTTCCACTTAGTATAATATTTTCAAGGCTCATCCTTGTTGCCGCATGTCAGTACTTCATTTTTATGGCAGAGTATTCTATTGTATGTTGCACTTTGATTCTTTTGTTTGTGAATTCTCTTTATTGATGACCTGTATTTGATATAATATTGTTGTCATATCTTTCTTGAATGATGGGGTGCTTTTTGGTTTGGCCGTATCTATAATGGTTGCTTTGAAGTCATTGTCTGTTAGATCCAACATTTGGACACTCTCACAAGTAGTTTTCACTGCCTTTCCCCACCCCCTTGCTGGTTGTGAGCCGCTCTCTACTTTTCTTACATTTTTGTGTATGGCTCATAAGCTACAAGTCTTAAGTGATGTAGCAGTGTTGGATGATGATCCTCCTCCCCGTGAGGCTTATTTTTGTCACGTACTTGCTCAGTGACTGAGTGATGTTCCTCAGAGGCAAAGCTTTAGTTATGCCCACAGTTCCCCTGGGATGACAGTGGTTTGGCAGGGTTCTTTGTCTTTTTCTGACTATACTCCCAACTGTTAAGTTGCACTGTTCTCCAGCTGACAGTTGTTCTCAGCAGTGCTGGGGGCACAACTTGTTCTACTGACTAATCCAATCAAATTTAGGCTTTGAAGGAGTTGCTCCTAAGGTCAGTATTTGATCTTTATTCGACACCAGAGGGCTCCTGCAAGCCACTGCTTTTCCTGCTTCTCCATCTAGTTGGCCAACAGTTGAGCCTGTATCCTCACTGACTCCAGAAATCTCCTTATTCTCTTCCACCATGATCTTTGCTATTTTTGAGGACATCTTTAGACTTGAATTTTTTCATGCTTTGTGGCAAATGAAGTTCAGTTCCTTTAAGAAGAGTTGAGAAGGTGTTTTTAGGGGATGGGATAGGGGCTCCAATTTACCCTAGCCCTAGTTCAGGGCTAGGGTAAATTGGAGCCCCACAATTCTACATCTGGCCACATGTGGAAACCTCTCAAAGGAAGGCCAGCCTTACCTGTAGAATGCCCTTGCCTAGAAATTTGTTAGCCTCAGTGACAGGTGGCTGTGGACAGGATGAGAAATGCCAGGATCTGCTCCTCACTTGAAGGAAACATCAGGGAGCTGGAGGAAGCAGGGGTCCCTGTGTGCTTGAGTGCACCTATGAGACAGGCAGCCTGCCCCGCTAGGCTGGGGGAGAGGAGCCACTGCTTCAGATACCACAGACTCACTGTTACTAGATTTTCATAGATCCTTTAGGGTAGATGTTTCCTCATTTGCATTTTGCCCTTGGGACTATTTCCAGAGGCTTTAAGTGGTTGTTTTAAACAGTTTCCCTGAGGAGCAAGTCTGGAGCTTCTTTCCCGCTCTCGGTCTCTTTGGACTACAGCTGTAGCTTGTTTTGTAGTAATGATTAGTACCTAACCCTACCTAGAAATTCACAGCTTTCAAATACATATAATCATGCAAATAAATTCTAAATCTTAGGGGCAATGGGAAAATTCCTTGAAATAAACAGCATTCTAAAACTGCCAAGAAGAAACAAAGGTTGGAATAGTTGATACATTTATTTGATTGAATCATAAGTAAAAAACCCTGACAAGGACATTAACAGTAAAGAAAATTGTAGGCATAGTCTTCATGAAAGTAGATTTTCAAAATCTTATATAAACTAGTTGCATTGAATACCAAAATATATAAATAGGATGATACTGTACATCATGTTCGTTATGTGATTTATGCCAGGAATGCAAGGCTATTTTACATTAAAAAACAACTCACTACATGACTAGAATAAAAGAAAAAAAATTGTATCAGTTCATTGTAGACAAATTAAAATTTTTTTTTCTGTGCAGTTCTTTTGCCAGGTTTTGGGGTTCTGGAGTCTCCTTCTGGAGGTGGTTTCTAGGTTCTTTCTGTCCTCAGTAAGGCATTAGTCAAGACAGCACAAATGATAGCAGTTTTATTGAAGGTAGTAAAGGCTCTGCAGAGTAAGTTTGGACCAAGAAAAATAGGAAAAAAGTACCGTACATGCTACAGCATGAGGGCGGCCACCACGGGAGAGTGAACATAGTGGCAAAAACTAAGGTGGACCGTCCTTTTCATGTCACCTGCTCAGCTGCTCAGGCTGATGTCGGGTCCAAGCTGTCCTGCAGGACACCTGCTCGAATTCTGTGAGAAGTCCATGTGAGGGCTTTAGGCCTCATTCTGTGCCAGGCGGCCTGGGGTTTTGTATAAGTACTGCACACTAACTGATTGCCCCACTGGAGCTCCAGTGGCCTGGGATTTGGTACTTAACAGGTCACACCTACTACCCCAGCCAGTTTGGCCATGCCCTAATCTTCTGTCTCACTCAATTCCCTTCACGTTAATGCTTTTCTTTGTAAGTCCCAGTTGTCTCAATATCCCTGACAGATGCTTGGTCTGCTTGGTCTTTTGAGGTTTCTCTTCTCCGTAGAAAGTGCTGCTAGATAGATAATGGGATGTGATTATTGGGCTCACTCTGTTTCTTTCTCTCAGGGATTATGACTCTGAACTGCCTGTTTCCTACCATTTGAGAACAGTTGATTCTTATATTTTGTCCAGTTTTTAGTAGTTTACAGTGGGAAGTCTAGTCCTAGAAGAAATTTTACTGAAATTCCTCTGTTTTCTTTACACTGTAGATATAAAATGCTGTATGGTATTTTATGCGTAGATTTATATATACTGTTTATATGTATTTACATCTCCCTGCTTATTACCAGTGTGCTTGAATGTGTTTTGTGTCTTTATTGGTCATTTGTGTACCATGAGCTTTTTTTCTGTGGATTTTATTTGCTTTTTTTCTTACTGATCTCTAGTTGTTCTTTTGTATGTGCTGGATATCAGTCCTCGGTTGTTTGTTTTTTTTTAATCGGTACCAGGGATCGAACTCACTACTGCGTCCTTGCAAGGCAGGCGCTTATGCCACTGAGCTAAATCCCCAACCCCAGTCCTCTGTTGATTATAAAACTAAATGCTTTACAGTTTTCCTGTTTACATTTATTGTTTACAGCTTTCTTGGAATTTGTGTATGAGAAGGATCTAGTTTTTTATTAGTAGGTTGAATAAATTGTTTAAAATTTTTTTTCTATTTTAAAAAAAATCTGTTATATAATAACCTTCTATATATGTACTGTGGGTTATTTCTAAGTATCCTGCCGTCCTCTTAGTGGTTTTTTTTTTTTGTTTTTTTTTGCCTGTTCTTGTACAACACCACCTAGTTTTAATTACTTAATATGGTAAGGTGACTTTTTTTTTATCTTCTTAAAAGTCATCTAGGTTATTTTTGGCTCTTTATTTTCCCAAGTGAATTTTTAAGAACAATTCTTTATTGCCATCAGAACACCAGATTGAAAATTAGATCCAAATTTCATTCCCTACATAGATTGATTGGGGATGATGTTGAATCTTCCCATCCATGAATATGGTACATCTCTGTTTATGTCTTTATTTCGTGAAGGTTTTATAATTTTCTTCATAAAAGTCTTGTGTATTTTGTTAGGCCTCTTGATTTTTCTTGCCCTTAAAATGAAGTTACCACGTTATGAGGAAGGTTAAATCACATAGTGGTTTTGGCACTATCCTCACCAAATCCTTGTGTCGAAAACTAGAGCCTACTGCCAGACATACAAATAATTTAGGCTTCATAGTATTAAAGCCTTTGGCTTTCTCATTTTTTAGTTGAGGCCTAAAACATCATGGAACTGAGATGAACTCCCATGCTGTCTCTTGTCTGAAATTTTGACCCAAGAAAATGAGATAATAATAATTATTTTAAGTCTCTGAATTTTAAAGATAACCTGTTAGTTAGCAGTAGGAAATGCATACATCAGGCATCATTCTGATCATTTGACTTCTCTTAAAGTTTCACTTATAGGGACACATAGTTAAATGTCTTAATATAATATGAGGAGTAATTTCTAAAATTAATGTCAGTATTATTTTCTTATCAGCTTGGCTAATTTATCATTGTGTATGATTAAAAAGCTTACCTAAGTCTACAAGGCAGAGGAATAGACTCAGATGCTGACAATTCCATCATGAGCACCAGGAAAAACTGGCTCATCTCTATTGAGGATGAGCTAGCATGGGGTTGAGAGTTGAGTTTTCATTTTCCATGATATTTCTATAGTCATATTTAACTTACATGGTGTGGGGGATAGGAGACCAAACTTGTCTCAAAGACCTCTTAATTTAGTACTATTCTTCTTCATTAGGTTTTATAAATTAACACCAGAAAGTGCAATATCATCTTTCTTGGAAAGATTTTTCTACAGTTTCTGATTTGCTTCAGAATACTCTTAAAAAGTGTGCTACTATCATGTGGGTCAGTGTGGAACCAGTGTTATGGCTTGTGTCTAGATGTCCCCTCAAAGCCTCATGTACTCACAGGTAGAGCTCTTCAGAACTTGGATCTAGGGCATGTGGTACTGGGATTAAGAGTGTGTTGTACTAAACGAGTCTACTGGTTGGCATTAGCATAGTTCCGGGTGGCATCACCCAGAAGGCAGGTAGCCTGCCTAGAGAGGCAGGCTGGCTGGTGGCTGCTTGCTGTTTGTTGCCTCCCACCTGCCATGCCATGAACTGTTTCTCCTCTGTGTTTCTCCTTTGTGATGCCCCTCTACTCTGCCACTCTGCCTTGAAGCCAGCCAGTGATGGACTGAAGTCTCTACAAACTGTGAGCTGAAATAACCCATTTCTCCTTTAACTGGTGGTCCAGTATTTTTGGCTCAGCAATGAGAAAAGTGACTGAGACAACCGGGCTATGCAGCCGATCTCCCTTACCCTGGGGGAGTATGTCTCAAAACTCCTAGGCAGTTGCCTGAAACCATGGGCAATACCAAGCCCTATATATACTATGTTTTTTTAGTATATATACCTATTAAAAGATTATAAATTAGGCACAGTGCTTTCTAGGATAACACATTGCCCTCCAGGGAACATGTTTAATGCCATCTCTATCTTAACATAAACACTGGCCCACACTGTGGCCAAAACTTTTACAGTTTGAGGTACAGCAGCAAAATTAGCCCAAATTTCTTTCCTTTCACAATTTCATAGGTAGAGTTGTTCTTATAGTAGATCTTAGCAGTTTCCGAATATGATTTTCTTCTTCAGTTGAGGACACTCCTGAAGCACTTACTGCATCTTTATGGCATGTCTGAATCGTCAGCCTCAGTACTTCTATGTTGTTGCCGCTATGAAGTATTATTGAAAACAAGCCCTGAAATAGTTTGCAGTCAGTCTGATAACCAGGATTGCTGCTAAATGGTTACAGATAGCACTCACAGTGTAGATACCTTGGATAAAGAGTCAGTTCACATCTCAACAGGAGATGTCATCACAGTAAGAACAATGACCAATTTAAAACTTAAACTTAGGAATTGTTTGTTGTTTGAATTTTATTTAATTTTTTTTACTTTTTTTTTTTTAAGGTAGTAAAATACAACAGAACAAGACAGAACAAAGCCAATTGGGACAGTGTAGTGAAATTTGTACAAAACTTCACAGCAGGTTATCGGGATAACAGTACTAGTATATCTCGTTTTCTTCATAATAGTTGTTCTTTCAATCAGGTACAGCAAAATTGAAGGAAATACTGAACTTATAAAAACAGAATATTTAGTAGAGCAATACCATTTATCAGAACAGAGCAAAACAGTGATAAAAATATTTGCCTTCAAAAAGATGATAGAAGGAAATCCCCCTTATTTGCTATATTACATATAGCCAAACTCGCAAGAGATTCTCAGATCTCTGGCTTCCACTTGCTAATGGGGTGGGGGTGATAGATGTTTGATTCTTAACCCGCGCACTGGTAGGCTCACAGCCACTTACCAGAGCAGTGAGCTGGCTGCTTGTTTTCCCGGTGCCCCAAGTTCCACCATGGCACAGATCTCAGGAGACCCCAATGGTTCTTGCCCTGGAGCAGCCGGGGCTTGTAAGGCCCCAGCCACTTACCAGGGCAGTGAGCTAGCTGCTTTGTTTTCCCAGTGCCCCAAGTTCCAGTATGGCACAGATCTTAGGAGATGCCCATGGTTCTCACCCTGAAACAGCCGTGGCTTGCCAGGCCACAGCCACTTCAGTATTTTTGAACCACAGTGACTGTAGTAAAATCTCAGAAAGTAGAAACAGTGATAAAGGGAGATTACTGTATACTCAACTATGTATGTTGCATTGTTTTTCTGCTATTCTGTGATCCTTGAGGACTTTGTGACTCTTTATCTTCCCATGAAGAGAACCATCTTGGAAGTCACGTTCTTCACTTTTTTGACCTAGCCCTGTTAAGTCATGTAGGTATCTAGGAATTAGGAACTCATCCCAGGAAAGTAAGGTCTGGAGAATACCTGGGTTAGCGTGGAGCAGGAGCAGTTAGTCTTTTTCTCCCAGAGTTGATTCTGGGAATTGGAGCGTGTGACTTGTGGGTTCTGGGCGCAGTGCTGCTTGCTGGATGGTTGCATTGTGTGGGTGGAGGAAGGGCTGTGTGATGTGGGAGTCCAGCACCAGAGGTGGGGGGCCTGTCTAAGGACCCAGGGACCTGTCCAGATCTCCATTTTCACAGTGATGTGTTAAATTGTCCCTTTGGATCAATTTTTGTTTATTTAATTTTATTGTTCCTTGGATATCTGTTGATCCTTTGTTTTCCATTAATATGTACAAGTAAACAAAAAATCATTTTTGGAGTTGGAATGACTAGTTTTACTGAGAGTAATTGGACATGTTAACTAGTTTGAAGCTAGAATAAATGAATCTTTCTCTAGGACTCTTGAATTTAGAAAAAGCCTTTTTTTTTTCCACTTAGAGCATAAATGACTCTTGAGTACATGCAGATGTTTATTGCAAGTATTTCAGCTCATGTCTTAATCCCTTCCTCTGTTTAGCTCTATACTGCTTAGTTTTGAACTAATCTAGTTAGGGCTTTTGTCTGTAATCCCCTTTCTGTTTATTCTAGCATGTGACTGTCTTTGTCTTGGTTTTCCTAGTTACTTCTTTGAGTTTTCCAGAAATCGGTTGAAATCTTTTGCCTAAGGACTCGTTCTATTCTCTTTGTTACTGTGGATTTTTGTGTGCCCCCCCCCCCCGCCGTTTACTGTCATTTCAGAGGGAAAGGGAAGAGATAAACAAAAGGGTCATTTTTGACTACTGTACACTGTGATTCTCTAAGTAGATAAGGATTTAGAATGTAGCTTTTCAGGGAAAATTTGCTATTTCAAAGATAGTATTCTTACTATTCTTGCATTTAGATGGTTTGAGTCCCAGCTTTATTTCAAGTTGGCTTTGTGATTTTAGGCACACTGTATAGTATGAGATCTTGTAGTACTGTATTTTTGTTTGTGGTGCCAGGGATAGAAGCTAAGGCCTCACACATGTTAGGCAAGTGTTCTACCACTGTACCAAACCCCAAGCCCTTATAGTATTTTGCATATTGTAGAGCAATGGCTTCCAAACTTTTTTTTTTTTTTTGGGGGGGGGGCTTCAGACATCAGTATGAAGCATATCTTACTTCATAACTATATACCCATATACAGTTCAATGAAATAATACCCATGTGTGGTTGGTTCCGTTTAAATTCTAGTTCTTACCCACTGAAATGGTTTTCCTATATGCCAGTGCAACTCACACTTTGAAATACAGAGGTGTGTTTTTTCTTTATTTTTTCCTTCTTTCTCCTTTGTCTCTCTCCCCTCCCCTCTTAAATATAGCAATCAGATACTTTATAATAACTGTCACTTTCCTCCATTTAGCTAATTCTGATTTGATTTCAGATTTTCGTGTATATTTAATCTGGTAAATACTCTTATTTATTTATTTATTTGGTACCGGGGATTGAACTTGACCTCATGCTTGCCAGGCAGGCCCTTATGCTGCTGAGCTAATCCCCAGCCCGTAAATACTCTTAAAATTAAATGTTTTTCATGCCAGATTGTGTGAGAATAGACACATACTCATTGAATATATGTTAAATGGCAATATCTTTGGCATTTTGCCTGATAGCATTATCTTATGTTTTTATCTTGTCTTCCCAGCTGCCTTTAATCTGTTGAGAATGGGAAATCATCTCTAATTTTCAGAACCTGTTTCAGAGGGTTGCAAGTGTTAACTAAATTAGTACATATAAAACACTTAGAGGATACTGTTACTAGACAAGAGGAAGGGAAGAAGGGGAGAAAGCAGTGTAAGGAAAGCCAGCAAGAAACAGCTGTGAGCAAAATGTCACGTGCGTGCCTGAAGATAAAACTGAAAACAAACAAACGAACCTTGTCATGCAGGAATGTTAGTGATGGTGCTCTGGTGTATTATATAGCACAACAGACTACCCAGTAGAGATTATACACTTATTGGAAAAGTTAGATAGGAAAAGATTTTTCTACTATATAATACCAGAAGCTAACTAGATGTGGAAACTCCTATTTTAACCAAGAGTCAAAGGAGGTGAAATATTAGCTGCTTTTCTATATATTTCTAATGTTTGGAAAAATATGTGATCTGTCCAACTTACTAATTAGAGAAATGCTGAAATACAGTTCTTAGAGAAAAAAAGTTCAAATTTTTAGGCTAAGAAATGGATTATTGAATAAAAAAGCTATGAAAAACATTAATTTATACTAGGAGAAGACCCAGGAGCTTAGATGCCCAGAAAAAGAAATATCCTTTTTAATAAAATATATAGGGAGCTTATAAAAAGTACTGATGTCTATTTTCTGATTTTTCTAAAGTATCAAGAATAAGACATGTATTAGTCGAAATCAGCTAGGTGTCAGTATTAGAAGATATTTTATTAATTGAAATTAAATGCATGTAACTTTTGAGGGTAAAAACTCCAGAAGACCTAAGAAAAGGGCTGTTTGAAACACAACTGATATAGCAGAAAATGAGCAGATTCTGTTTCAAAAGACTATTATATTGAGATGAGCAAGAGTCATGAACACGATTGCTGGTTCTGCTGTATGTATGTGTATCAAATGATGCGTTATTCTCACCCCTGATACAATGAAATTCAGTGCAGGGGCAAGGATGGCTACTTGCTACTCTGTGTTAAAACATAGATGCAAGTTTAATAGTCCTTTTACAAAAGGATACACCAAAATATTCCCACTTTAGAATAGCTTCATAAAAGTTGGCTCTGAGTCAAAAGCTTACATCAAGACAATAGTCAAAAATGTCATGTACTTTAATTAATATTACAAGGTCTCTAAGTGCCAGTCTTAGGAGAGTAGACCTCAGCCTTCCTGTACCAGAGGGCCGTTATGGATTTTGGAATAGATAATGTACAAGTTTTTTGTAAGTGTAGAGCTATTCTTACAAGAAGTTTTTACTGGCATAGCCATAGATGGGCTGCAGCAAATTAAAGATGTATGTAAAGCCTCTATTTTTACTTTAAAAGTCATAATTCTTTCAAGGAATTACACAATTCTTCATAGCATATCCAAAATATGTTTTAAACTATAGTAAAACTGACCAATGAAATGATTGTCCTGCATTGTAGTCTGACTTTGTATGAGTTAGTGTAGAAAAGCTGATACGCTTCTTTTTAGCTATACCTTGTCTAAAGCAGTTTGAGGACCACAATGTGAACACAATTGCACAGTGATCTTCCTAGTCTCCTATCCCAGAGAAATTTAAAAAGTATATATTACGTTATCATCTTTATGAAGATTTTTACCTGTGTCTACATAGAGTGGGTACTAGTTTTAGTGGAAAATTAGTTTTGCATAGTGTGAGCTTGAAAGTGTGTTGTGGTTTAAAAAAAATTTAATCTCAGTAGTGTAATAAATTTAGGTAATTGAGCTAGTTGAAGGACCTTGTTTATAAATTTGAAAGTTCAGATTCAAATTATCTTTCTTGAACATTGGAAGCAAAAAGTAGTCATACATTTGTTTGAATCAAATTAAAATAATGTGCTCATATTTCTGTAATAAATAAGTGAAACCATAAACATTTATTGAGTGGCTATGATGTTCTATGCACTGTGCTAGACTCTGAAGAGAGGAGAGAGGAAGAGAAGTAGCCTTGGTTCCTGCCTTTGGGGCCTGGCCTCAGAGTCTAGGCATGCTGGATATGTGAAGTGTAACTGCCATCAAGGACAATGTGTGTGATGCATAGTATAGAGGTACGCACCTATAATACTTCCCAGTGCAAGATCAGCCAGCGGGTTTAGCTTCATCGCTGTAAGGAAAGCTGGAAGGAGTTTAACACAGAAGGGTCATAGATGCATAGAGCTCCCAGGATGAGGTCGTGGGAAGAAGGGTGTTGAGCAGAGGAAGCAGTGCACAGTCTTCAGGAAATTAGATTACCCAGGGCGGAGAGGCTGCTGCAAAGTGTTGAGAGATGACTCTTACTAGTGTAGCTGCACGTGGTATACAACCCAGAGGGCTTTGAACTTCATTCTCTTAATTTCTTAATGCCATTGTAAAGTATTGAGTGTGATCATATTGATTCTCATTTTAGTAAGATACAGCCTTTTCAGTAGCTTGGACGATAAATCAGGATTGATAGTGGTTGAAATTGGGCAAGTAGAACAATTAGGGTGTCGTTACTATAATCCAGATGAGGGATGATGAGTGTCTAAAATTACAGTGGAAATGATAAGAAAAGGATAGAATCCGGGTATGTTAAACAGAATCAGTAATATTTCATGTTTGATTGTAGGCAATGAGGAAAATCCAGTATAAATCCCTAAATGGTAGGATTAAATGGGTAAATTTACCAGTAGATTTCTGACATTTTATTTCATGAGTAACTTGTACAAAATTAATATACAAAAGTAACTTCTAATAGAGTTTTTCTCTTTTTATTTATAGATGCCACTTCAAATGAACAACAAGAGCTTTTCTGCCAGAAGTTGCAGCAGTGTTGTGTACTGTTTGATTTCATGGACTCTGTTTCAGACTTGAAGAGCAAAGAAATTAAAAGAGCAACCCTAAATGAACTGGTTGAGTATGTTTCAACTAATCGTGGTGTAATTGTTGAATCAGCGTATTCTGATATAGTAAAAATGGTAAGCCTCTAGATTTCTGTTCCTCAGATTTATATAAATTCTAAGTAAGATCTGAGGTATAACTATGAACTGAGACTGATTTATGATAGGTGTACAATAGTAAATAGAATGGTTTTAAAAATCCCCTTTGGAAGATTTTCCATCCATTTACTAATGTACTGTCCCTGCTTGTAAGAACTTGAGAATTCGGTAGCCAGAGTGGCTAGGGGCTGCCATCTAGTGCAGTTCCTGAGCCCCAGGGGAAAGATATAGGCTCAGAATTGCACAATAATTTCATGGGAGGAAGGGGGTCAGTTCTCACTGAGGAAGCTTGTGAAGGAGGAGGAAAAGACCAGTGAAAAGCTGGTAGCTCCATAGTTAAGCAGTGGGTAAGAGAGTCTGGTTAAAACATCCTATTTGGCTGGTGAGAAAGAGCATATGATTACCTTGGTCCTGAATTAGATGATGCAGACATTGAAATTATAAACACCACATTTCACTGAGTCTGCAGTGAAGAATGTCAAAGTGCATCTTGGTATCAGAGAGATTAGTATGTTTTTAAAAAGTCTCAGAGTAGACAAAATGCAGTATAAAAATAGTGAAAGCATTTTCTTCCACCCTCTCCTCCCCCCTCAGTTTGACATGTGTGTATTACAGAGAAAACAATACCAGAGTTTCAAAACAAGATAATAGGAGAGTAACAATGGTTAATACATTATATATTGCTATCTTTAAATTAGTTACTCAGAGTACAAGATACAGGCATTTAATTGTCCCAGGAATATTAGTATAAACCTTTTCAATGAACTAAGAGAAATTAGTAGTACAGCTATCTTAACTATTGTGTGTGTGTGTGTGTGTCTGTGTGTATGACATATATTTTTCTTTTCCCTTCTTTTCTCCTTTCTCCTGTTCCAGTTCTTCCCTTTTGAACAGTTTCTTCCCATTTTACAATATGTGTTGTACATTTTGGATCTTATTTACTCTTTCAGCTTCTCACACTAGGGAGACAATACAGTGTTTACACGTGCATCTGGTTTATTTCACCTTTGACTGTGGTCTCGAGTTGCATCCCTTTACCTACAAAGGTCTCAGCTTATCCTTTTTTATGGCTGAGTAGTACTTCATTATATAAGAAGGCCACATCTTTTTTATCCATTCCTTGGTTGATGGGCATTTGGGTTTTTCCAAGATCTAGCTATTACAAATTTTGGGGCTATAAACATGGGTGCACAGATATTGCTGTGGTACAGTGTTTTTAATTCTTCTGGGAAGATACCCAGAAGGGGAATAGCTGGGCCAAATTAAACATTTTTATCAGTGTACTCTTTACAATATTTTACATTGTGAAATTCAGTGGTACAACAAAGAATGTAAATCTAAATTTACTTTTCTTTACAGATCAGTGCTAACATCTTCCGTATTCTTCCTCCAAGTGATAATCCAGATTTTGATCCAGAAGAGGATGAACCCACGCTTGAAGCCTCTTGGCCTCACATACAAGTATGAAACATAATTGTGCACTGACAGTTTTTACAGCTCAGTATTCTGAAATCATGGTTCTCTCTTTTTAGATTCTGGGTATCATTTTAAAGTATTTGACTTTTAGTATGTTTTCTTCACATTATCTTTCCCAAAATACTTTTTTTGTTTCTTGCTTTAAACAATTTATTTAACTGAAAATAAATAAATGGACTTCCATTTATTTAACCAAAGTGACTTCCATTTTATTTTGATTTTTTTTCCTCATGTTGATTTACAGGATCTTGAAGCCAGTATAAATATTTCATTACTATTTGGCCATTTGGGTATGCGCCCACACAATACCTCAGCAGTATCTTTCAGCAAAAAACTGAAGAGTAAAAGCCCAACACAATTAGGTAGAATAAAAATCTGCTCCAAATACTTATTTCTGAGGGCACCACATACCTGTTCAATTAAGAAAACCATCCTTACATCATAGGGTAATTTTTTTATTTTTCAGTAGGGCCCAGAACACTTGGCCACCGGTTAGGTGTGGAATGGCAGAGCTGCGCCCCGTCCTATGCCCTGAATTCACAGGGAGCGGGTCCCAGCGACTCAGGCTCCTTCCCCTTGGTTCTCATGAAGTGTGTGTCTCTGAGCGGGGCAGGCTAGTGCTCAGTGGAACCCCAGTACCTTTCTCTTTGGCCTCCTTTTTCTGGTCGTTTTCCTTGACACATTTTAGACGCTTTCCCAACTCTAGCTTTAATATGCTCAGTATGCACATTAACCCTTTTGGCAAGCGTCTTGCCATCGCTTGCTTGCTGACAACAGTGCCAGTGGCTTGCTGGGTAAAGCTGTAGACTCTTCCTGTTTTGCCATGGTGATGTTTGTGTTGCATTCTGTTTTGCACAGTACCCATTCTCTTGATGTCTACAGTATCACTCTTTTTGTAGATTTGCGTGTGTGTGGCCAAAGGAGCAATCCTATGTGTTAAAAAAGGCTTTGAGAACATATACCAGGGTCCCCTCCTCTTGCCCTTTCTGTTTGTCTTTTTGGCAAATTACTGGGAGACGGTGGTTCAGGCCAAAAGGAAGAACATACCATGTTTATGGTAATACAGTACACGTAAGGTGAACTCAGCCAGTTTAGAGGGCATGCACCATACATTAAGCACAGTTATCACCCTGCTTCTGCGACTTCTTAGCGCCTCCAGTGGAAACCCTCTTTTCATTAGCCATTGTTCCTCTTTGCATTATCTTTCTTACCTGAAACCCACTCGTTTACTTTCTGTCTTAGTGGATTTGCCTACTCTGTGTATTTTATAGAAATAGAATCGTAACATGTAGCTTTTTTTCTGTCTTGTTCTCAACCATACTTTCAAGGATCATCCATGTTGTAGCATGAATTACACTTCATGCCTTTTTATGGCTGAAAAATATTCCAGTATGTGGATATGCTACATTCTTTTACCCCTTTGTCAGTTATATGATACTAAAACTATTTTCTCCCTTTGACTACGTTGTGACTAGAGCTGTGCCAGAGCTGTGATGAACATGATTAACATGTGTTTAAGATTTCATTATGTGATATATTTTGTTTAAGTTCATCTAAAGATATATACTGATTTCCTCTGTGATTCTTTTTGATCCCTTAGTTATTAAGGAATATACTGCTTAATTTCTACCTATTTATGATGTTAAATTTTCCTGTTATTGATTTTTAATTTTATTTTTTGGATAGTATGCTTTGTATGATTTCAGTTCTAAGGGTCATAGCTCAATGTGCAGTCTGTCCTGGAGAGTGTCTCACCGGTGCTTGAGAAGAGTGTGCGTTCTGTTGTTGGGTGAGGTGATCTCTAGGAGTCTGCTAGGCCCAGTTGGTATATGGTGTTATACAAATCCCCTGTTAACTTATTGGTTTTTTTGTCTGTTGAAGTCTCCTGCTGTTACTACTGAATTGTCTTATTTTTCCCTGCATTTCCGTAAGTTTTTGCTTGGTGTATCATAAGTCCCAGCTGATAGGTGCATAGATTTATAATTTTAAAATGTCCTTTGTCTCTAGCATCAATTTCTGTTAAAGTTTATGTTGTCTGATATTCATATCGCCACTTCAGCTCTTTTTTTTGTTACTGTTTGCGTGGTTTATCTTTTCCATCCTTTCACTTTTAATTGATTTGTTTCTTTAAATCTGAACTGTCTCTTATAAAATAGCATATATATATATATATATATATATATATATATATATGGTGGGATCATTCAGAAAAACAATTTTGACAGTCTCTGCCTTTTTATTAAAGTGCTTAATCCATTTACATTCAATTACTGATAAGGTGGGATTTACATCTGTTATTTTACCATTTGTTTTCTGCCTTTTAAAAAATCTTCTCTTTCCTCATGTTTACCTTCTTTTATATTAAATAGGTATCTTTTAGGGTATCATTTTGAATTGTTTCTTTCTTTAACTTTATTTTATGGAGTTAGTTTCTTGGGAGTTGCTCTTAGTATTTCCGTTAGAATTTTAAAACCCATCTATTTTGGTTTAATGCTGTGTAAGTCTTTGGTCTGGGGTCCTCCATCCCCTCCCCCTTCTGTGGTGTTACTGTTGTTACTGTGTATATATCTTTACACACTGTATGCCCCCCGGCACAGTCTTGTAATTAGTTGCTATGTATGGCTTCCTTGTAGATAAGGAAAATAAAAATAAAATTACATTTATGTATATTTTATGTTTACCTATGTTTTTATGAGGGTGCAAAGTCACCAGAGTCCTCACTCTGTCTTTCCAGAAGTTCATCTCTCATACACATCTTTGTGGCTGAGACTGATTGTCCCCTGTGTGCCATTATGTGGAACATCTCCTACCCACTACTCCTTGGAAAATTGGCAGTAAAACTTACTGTGTAGATAGAACCAGTTCTTTCAGTGAGCCTCCCCTAACTGATCCTGTCTGGCTCCAGCTGCTTCAGTCCAGCACCCGTCAAGTGTATGACTTTAATACAATACCATCCAGAGGTCACGCAGTAGCATCACTTTGATATGTCCCAACATACCAATCATCAGGGTTCAGGTAGATCTCCTTATACTACTTATGCTGTATTGTGAAATAGTTAGAAAAATTCCGTTATAGTCATAAAATATACTTACTTGTGTGTTTCTTTTGCATATATTCTTACAATCTCTGATCTTTGTGACAGTATACATTGGGTTTTATTTTTGTTTCCAGAAATATCTAATAAAAATGCTTTGATCATATTCAAGTGGTATGTTCAGTTGAGAGATACTTTATTTTTACAATAAGCAAGGCTCTGAGGGACAAACTAAAAGTTCGTAGGTCCAGAAAATTCTTGAATAATGCTTCACAGGGGAAGGATCCAAGATGGCCGATTGATAGATAGGTAGCAAATAGAGACCCTCTCTAAAAAAAATAATCCAGATTCTAGAATCTAACACCATGGAGAAGACCAGACGAAAGGAGAGGAATTCTCACGACCCAGGAAGAAACTGAGGAAAAAAAAAAAAAAGAAGAAACATGGATGGAGGGCTGGAACTGGGCACGCTCCGTTTGCGGTACTGGGCGCGTCTTAGAGTCAGGTGGCTCACGAT
>PVLA01000680.1:0-388346 GCA_004027455.1 Hydrochoerus hydrochaeris | reverse complement strand
CGGCAGCTCCTGGTCCAAAGTGGATTGGTGGGATCTGGTTGGACTGGGCCATGCCCCTCGTTGGGACCCAATAGCTAGGGACAAGGCTGTCCAGAATCTGTGACATCCGCAGGACACCGAAGCACTCACTGGTTGAGAGGGGAGGGGCCAGCCCACATCGCTGCCCCTGTGTGCACCTCACAGATCAACAAAAAACAGGAGAGGGCAGTACTGCCTTAGCCAGCATGCTGCAGAGGGATTGTAAGTAATACAAAAAGGTCTGGAGACCTCCACTATTCACCTGTCTGAAAGAAACCAGAAACATGACAAGACAGAGAAACAACAAAAAGCCTCCAACTGCTGACCCAGGGAAAATAAGTCCAAAGGAGGTAAATACAGGGGAGATTGAGGGCAGCAAACATGCAATATCAGACACGGCCTCATCAGAAATAAAGAAATACTTCCATGACCTCGTCGATGAATTTAAATCTGAAATTCTAACTCAGGTGAAGCAAGATATAAAAAGATTAATAAAAGAAATTCTGGGTACTCCTCAGGAAGACACAAATGGAAGAATGGAGAAACCCAGAGAAAGGAGAGAAGCCTTTGATGAAGAATATAAACAAAATCTAGAATACATGAAACAGATCCAAAGAGAATATCAGGAAATTAAAAACTCCATTGAAAGCTGGTAAAACTTCTTAACAGAAACTAAAGATTTGCAATATATGATCGTGAAAGGAAGAATCTCTTAAAAATAACAAGGAACCAGGAAGTAATGATGCAAAGGCTAGAAGACAACAAGAGGATTTATAACTTAAGAATAAAAAATGTGAACGAAGAAGCAGGGAAAAATACTAATGAAATAAAAAGGCTATTCACAGAAATATTTAAGGAAAACTTCCCAATATTAAAAGTGGTCAGAGAAAAGAAACGAATCACCTATAAAGGAAAACTCATCAAAATCACAGCAGACTTATCGATGCAAACTATCAAATCAAGAAGAGCTTGGAGCGAAATATTCTAAGCCCTGAAAGAAAATAACCTCCACCCCAGATTGATGTACCCTGCAAAACTGTCTCTCAAAATTAATGAAGAGACAAGATATCTGATTGACAGAGAGGAACTGGGGGAGTTTGTGACCACCAATCCAACCCTGCAAAGAATACTGAAGGACATTCTAGAGAGAGAGAAGAAAATCCCCAGGATTCCAGGAAGGCAGAAAAGCCTCAATGAAAGGGGCAGACAGTGGAATGAAGGAGAAAAGTAAACAACAATGACAGAAAAATAGCATAGCAGAGATGAGGCAGAGAAGATTGGCTATATTGCTGTTTTGACTGATTTTTTCGAATCTGGCATGCTTGAGGGTATCAAGTCTGGGAGTAGGGGCAACTACTCTGGGGATAGCAGGATTCAATAAGATACTCATTCTGGTTTGATTATTAACTGCCTTTGAAGTCCTATAATGTCTCCAATGTTTGGTTTTTATTGATAGTGCTTTATACTGCTATGTTTAATTATACTATGCCTGATGATATAGACTATTTTACTGAAAATAACAGGAGACATCATGGTGACTACTGTAGATCACCTAGTATTGTGGTTTTATATGTCCTTTTCATTTCGTGTTTCTCTAGGAATATGTATTGTTGACTTTTTTTGGTTTTTCCCTCTAATACAGAAAGGCTAGGTATGCATGTAGAGACTACATGTGTAGAATTTCTAAACAGTTTGCAAGAATTGATTATTGTAAAAAAAAAGGAAAAGAAAGTATTCTAAAGGATATAACTTCATGTATGTTTGAATGTGTAGGATTGATAACCATATCACTGAGTTTTTTGTTGTATAGATGAACAGAGCTGATTGCCGTCTCACTGTTTAAATATCTACTTCATATGCTTTACTTGTAACTTGAACAGCTACTTCTAGGAGGAAAATGTGTAATTGTCAACTAGTGATTTCTTACTGGTTTTTGTTTTTTGAAATTTTGTATTATTTCTACCCTCTGTTTCATTTTTTTCTTTAAAAAAAATGCTTCACATATAATGTCTTTTATATTTTTAAGATAATATTAATGTCCTAAAATCTGAAAGCTGGCACAGTGAAGTGTTTTTCTAGAGAATTTAACTTACTTGCCTTCATATGACCAATTATGTTTACTTATTAAACTGTTATTGTTTACCTAATAAAAGCAATCACAGTAGGTACTTTATCAAGTACGCCATGTTCTAAAGATAGTAGCTGCTTCACATACATCATCTCATTTAATCCTTTCAGCAACACTATAAGTTTTGCTTATATTTTATACATAAACTTAAATAAAAGAGATTAAGAAACTTGCCCAAGGTTATATAAATACAGTCCTAAGTGGCATAATCAGGTTTACAACTTGAATATTGGCAAAATACTCAAATTGCTTCTATGACTAAAAACTTTACCTCCTCTCTTAGATTCTGTGACACTATACAATAATAGTCTGTGACCCTAAAATAGTTATATATAAATTCCTAAGAGATTTAGTTACTACCATTTTGGCATCATAGAAACATTAATATACTGTATTAGACTTTGTAAGGAGTTCAACTGGCTATCACATTTTCCTTGTTAGCTCTTACGATTGAGTTACATATACCTTATTTAAGTGTGGAATGAGAGATTATATACACAGATTCCAGCTAGTAAGGAGATTATCACTGTTGCAAAGCACGGTGAAGGAAAGGGTTCTGATAGCCAGTCTCTAGCCAGGTTCTGGTTTTGATACTTTTCTGGGTGAGACCTGTTCAGCTCCTTAGGGTCTCTGAACCTGTATTCTTCTTTCTCAAACTGGGATAAAAAGTCATGTGAGAATTGAATGGGATGATGTAGGAAAACTATAGTTCTTTTCTGTTAAATGTTTTATTTTTGGTACTTTAGAAGAAGCATACTTTCTTTCTTATGGCTGCCTTTGAAGTCAGTGTATTTACATGATACCTTCGTGTCTGTCTTGTGTAGCTACTTTACTGGTCCCCTGTATGAGAACACCTAGTCAGAAAGTCTTCCCTTCATGCCCTCTGCCCAGCACCTAATCTGATGTAAAGTCACACCCTTTCATTGTCACAGTGAGTATGTCGAGGCTTCTCCTTCTTTCTGTACAGCCTTCTCCTTCCCAGCTCGGCATTTTTGATAGTTGTCTAACCCTAAGTGGTCAGAGCATTGGTAACCAAGTGTATTCCGTTCTGTTGTCCTTTGCCTCCCATTGGTTTAGTTCTGCAGGTATTACGTGTAATGATTGCCGTCCTTCCTTATGTCACACTTTCTCCCATCATTTCTTGGTGATTTGGAGCTTATTCTTTAGTAGACAAGGTCATGAGAACATTATTCCCTGAGTCCGTGCATGTTTAATACCAGTTATTATGTCCTTTATTTTGAAAGAACAACTTGATTTAATGTAAAATCCATGATTGAGCTTTCCTCTGAATAAATGTTTTCCCGTCTTCTGATTTGCGCTTGATTTTCTTTCCTTTATACAAAGACTTAGTCTTTTTGCCTGAATGCCCAAAGGCTATTTTTCCTTTGATGAGCAGTTGTTTTCCTGGAGCTTTTGCCAGTGCTAGTTTTTCTTGGTCAGTTTCCCCAGTTGATTAATGTTCTTTCGCTCCAAATTTTGCCTTTACTGTGTTTCTGAAAATTTTCTTCAGTAATAGTTTTTAGTATATCTTTTGCCTGACTGTTTTGTTTTTCTTATTTGAGGGGGGGCGTGGTATTCATGTGCTGACCCATCATTGCCTCTGTATCTCTTACTTTGTCTTAAACACTGTCAAAAACATTTCTTCAGTCTTTGGCGTGGTTTTCAATTTTTTCCCTTGCGTCTGTTTTCCCCCTCACCGTGGTAGTTACACAGCGGGCTGGAAGAGCGAATGTCTAGTGTTGGCTGCTTCGGGACAGAGTGGGTTCGGGCAGGGAATCAGCATTTGGCGGGCAGGACCAGCGGTGGCCGCACAGGCTAGGAGTGGTGGAGGGCAGCGTCTGCCGGACGGGTGGGATGAGCAGCGGATTCAGCCACTTTCTCTGTGGTCCCTGGAGGGGAAGGAGGAGCTTGGCGGAAGGTGTAGTGTGTAGGGGAAGCTTTCTTGGGATTATTTTGGGGGGAGGGACAAGGACTAATAGTTTGTAGTGATTATTGTGTTTTATTTTTTAAGACAAAGAGAATTATATTCTATACTACTTAGGACACTTTAGGCAATAGCTACCTCATTACTTATGAATTTATTCATTTGGTCTAACATCTACACAAAAAAGTCTGAAGCTGGGCCGGAGATTTAGCTTAGCAGTGTAAGTGCCTGCCTGCCAAACACAAGGTTGTGAGTTCAATCCCTGGTACCCCCCCAAAAAAAAAATTCTGAAGTGGTAAATTATTTTTAATAGAACTATACACAAGTTTTTCTGAAGTTTCTTGCCATAGTTGGTTTAAAATTAATGATAATATATTTAATAATACAAAGGGTTTAAAAGCGAGATCTCACTAGCTGATAATACTTTTTTTATCACATGTAGGTAGATAGTCTGAAAAAAAGAGTTCTGAGTCCTTGATTTAAAATTTTTTTTTTATTTTTGGTCTTTTTTGAGACAAGTTTTGCTACGTAGTTCAGGCTAGCCTCAAACTTACAGCAATCCTCCTGTCTTAGCCTCCCAAGTTCTGGGATTACAGATGTGCACTACCACGCCTGACTCCTGGGTTTTTTAAAATATGGTTCTTCCAATAGGATAGGTTTATATGCTCATGCCATAGAATTTCTTAAAGTACTGGGAGTTGAGCTCAGGACCTTCACACTCAGCTATATCCCAAGCCTATCTGTCTTTTTCTTTTTTCTTTTTTTTTTTTTTAATGTTCTATTTTGAGACAAGGTCTCACTGAGTCGTTAAATTGACTGGCCTGGGTTCAAGCTTGTGATTCTCCTTCCTCTGCTTCCCAGAGTGCTGGGATGACAGGCATCGGCCTCTGCACCCAGCTGCCCATGGAAATTAGCAGTGGAAGTCATCCAAATAAATGATACACTTTCCGTTTTCACTGGTGAAATTTGAGGTTTCATTTAAATTCCCTGAAACAAATGATTCTACTGTATTAGGTATGGAAAATTTGAAATTGCTTTCAAAATATAATTTTTTGAAAAGTGGATATCTTACCTAAGACATTAACAGGGAAGACATAAATTTTCATACAACCAAGATCCCTTGATTAAAAGATTTTGACCTAAGTTTTTTATGCTTATAGTTAAAAAATCTGTCTAGTTACTAAAATTTGGCATACAGTTTTTAAAATTGGAAATTAAATGGTATAGAGATATCAGAACTGAATATTGAGCTGATTCACAGGACTTGTCAGTAATACTCTGACTACATACTTGGTTTTTTATAATGAAATTTTAAAGCCTGCCTGATAAGTGAGATTATATAGATTTACCACATTGAAGAAATTTGCCTCTCCTATTATAAATGCGCTTGAGTCAGTTTGCCTGGATTTTCTTTTGTTTTGTACTAAAAGTTTACATTTTATATTTAGCTCATCAAATTCTTATGCTAGAAATCAATTTGATAAGTTAGAAAAATGAACATTAAGCTTAGATGTCAGTGAGGGGAAATAATCACAGATAATCTCAAAATTTTCCAAACCATTGTTTCTTTGATCCTTCTCATGAATTTTCTAAAAATGCTAATTTCTCTTCTTATGTCTTTTTACACTGTACTGGATATACTAATAAGCAGTGGAATAAAGACAGACGAAAAGGGAACGAAATGAAGACTTTCCCACTGCCAGGGGACAGGTTATACCTTTTAGTTTACTGAATGTAGTATTAAATGGTAATTATTAATGTACAGTGGTTCTAAATTATTATCTCTTTTCTTCCCTAAGGGTTATCGTTTTCTCTTGGTTGAGGACCAAGAATATAGTAATTTTCTTACACTTACTCTTAGGTAGTTAGAATTTTAGCTTGCATACAGATTCTACATTGCATAGGTCTTTCATTTTTTTAGTAATGACCTTAGTGACACAGATAATTAAGATTTAATTCTGCAAAACCAGGTGCAGTCGCGTGTACTTCCAGTCCTGGTTACCAGAGGCAGGTGGCGACCAGCACAGGGCCTCTCTGCACTGCTCAGGCCGATCGCTGACTCCTGGCTGACTGCACAGGGCAGCAAAGCCGCAGCCCAAGGAGACGCAGCTGTGTGGGGCACTGATGGGGCCACACGCCATTTTATGATAATCTGTATTTTAAGGAACAGAAAGGTCTTATCTGTGTTGCCTGTAGTTAAAATTTAGACTAGCATCGTACATGTTTTACAGTATACACCTTCACATTCAAACAGCTTTTGGCCAGATACTGTATTTTTAAATATTTCCATGTACTAAGACAGGGATAGGGGCATAGCCTAATGACTAACATTGGCACAGAAATAAAAAGGTTATCTTTTTATGTAAAGTCGAGAACCATTTTTATTACTTTGATATTTTAAATGGTGAATATTTATTATTAACTGTCTTTTTAGTTCTTTGTATATGTGTGTGTGTTTGCTGTATATTTGAGATGGGGTCTCTCTACATTGCCTGGACTGTCTTTAAGTCCTGGGCTCATGCTGTCCTCCCGCCTCGGCCTCCTGCGTAACGGGACTACATGTGTATTCTACCACATCTGGCATCATTTTCTAGATAAAGAGCAGAGAGGAAGAAACCCAGGCTGACCACATTCATATTGTTCATGATTCATGTAGAATCCATTTTCATAAGTAATATAGAGGAAAAAAAGAGATTTTAGAGAAGTAGTACTTTGATGGCATTTACTGTGTCCCTGGCAACTACATGTATACTTAATGTATAATATCTCACTTAACTTTGTATAGGTTGATTCTGTTTTTCATATATTGAATCAACTTTTTAAATTTTATGTTAAAGAGGAAAAAACAGTAAAAACAAAGATATAGAATTTCAAAAACAAGATAATAGGAAATTGACATTGGTTAATAGATCGCATATTATTATCTTCAAAGTAGTTGCTCTGATTTAAATCAGTTTTTTAAATTCCTTTACACAGGCAGGCATGATGGCACACGTCTGTTATCCAGACTCTGAGTGACAGAGGCAGGAGACTGTAAGCTCAAACCTGGCTTGGGTGATTTAGTGAGATTCTACCTCAAAATAAAAAGGGCTGGGGGATATACCTCAGTGTAAAGGCCCTGGGTTCAACTCCCAGTAACCTCCTCTCAAAAAAAAAACAAAGACCTCCTTTATTACTTTCCTCCTACGATCTTCATAAAGGTTGATAAGCATGTGGTAACCACACTCCTCGGAAAGAGCCTTTTATATACTCCTAGGTCATTAAACTTGCTTCTCAGTTTTTTTCCTATCTAGGCCAAATATTTCCATTTGCTTTAGCTTTTTATTTTTTATTTTATTTATTTATTTTTTGGTGCCGGGATCAGACTCACGACCTCATGCTTGCCGGGCAGGCGCTTATGCCACTGAGCTAAATCCCCAGTCCTATTTTAATTTATTCAGTAAATATTTATTAAGCATCTACTGTGTGCCAGACCGTCGAACCACTGAGGGTAAAGCACTGAGCTAAGCACAGACCTTTACATCTGGTAAAGGACTACATACTTTACAGCATATACCTTTGTAGTAACAGTAAATTAATAAATGAAGCCGGAGTGTTAGGGCGAGAAGCAGTGGTGAGGGAGGAGGGAGTAAGAGAACACGACATGGGGACAGGGTTCAGTTTTATAGAAACATAACCTCATGCCATTTTAAGACTTGAGCTCTGCAGGTCACTGTGTCTCTGCCACTCGTTTGAATGACGGCTCAGCACGCGTCTCCGTAGCGGTCGGCGTCTCTTCAGTGGTTCTGAGCTGGCCACGTGACTGCATTTTGCTGTTAACCTTAACTCAACACTTTATGCTTACTGTGTCAGCAAAATGACAGCAATGAAGAGGGTTGAAGAAATTCTGTGTGGTGTTTGTGAATGATACAGCCTTCCCACCGTACATGTGGTTCATCCCCCAAAGGACGAGACTGTTCCGTCTTGTGCCCAGTGTTTCCGGGGCAGCTCTTCCGAGCATAGGCTGCAGCGCTACCATGCTTGGCACGGAACATGACCCGCCTTGCCATGGGATCTCCCCTCCCACTGAACTAAGATAGCGGGCGCCGGCCTGTGCCTGCACCGTCTTCATCGCGGAGCGAGTCGCCTTTCTGAAAGGCTTGTCTGGAATTGAGCTGAAGGCAGGGTGCAAGTGGTTTGGCTCCCTCGAAGCTTTTCTCACGGGCTCATTGCACAGGTTGTGGCCCTTTGCATGGTGGCTCTTGCACTCATAGTCAGTGCCACATAATTTTTGTGTGTACACTTTGTTTTCAGCTCTGTCCAGCCTCCCTGACTAGTAAGTGGGCTTTTTGGAACAGTACAACCAGGGTATTCCAGGCTTGGTTTGTTTTTTTTTTAGACCTTTTGGCATATTTGTATCCTAAAGCGAAATCATCCATATTGCTGGTCAATATGAAAATTATCCATAATTTAAAAACATAATTGACATCTACTTTGCTTGTTATATCCTGAATAAACAACAAAAATAAAGTTAGGTAGTAATAGGCCGGCTCACTGTCGTTCCCTTTATATAGCTGAGTGATGATGTATCAAACAAAACTATATTTACTGAAGTGCCAACGTTCTTGCTAGCCTTAGCATATTATTAATTCACAGTGATGAAATTTTGTGTGTCTTATGGTGAATGATAGGGCTGTAACGCTTCTGCGTGCTATAAGGTCTGGATTTGATGTAGTTTTTTTTCTTTTCTTTTCCCTTCTCTGGCCTGACTCCCTGAAGAGGTGATTAAATGGCTATTTCTACTTTGGGGTCTAATCTTTCTTTTTTATCTTTAGGGTGCTGAGCTGACATGCTTAACAATTAATAAAAGAAGATACATTTTGGGCTAATCTGCCTTTCGTAGCTATTAGGGTATATTCAAAAGGAGAAGAAACTTCAGTTATTTTTCCTTGAAAGTAGGTGTGATGGTGGCAAATTACCAAACATCCCTTTTAATTCTGACTGTGGTGACATGCCTTCACTCCTTCGCTCTGCTGTCACTTTTAGACTGCTTGGCACTTGTTCAACAGGAGGCTGCTCACCCTTCTAGCTTGCATTCTGTGGTGCGCAAACATTCCTGCCCCAGCCCTGTACTCAGGTAGTTTGGCTTATTTCCAAGTGTGGCTAGGATATGCTGCTTTCAGTTTAAATTTTTCACACTGTAGTTTTATTGAAAGACTTGACATTTTTCTTTTTTCTTTTCCTTTTTTTTTTTTTTTTTTTGTCTTTTTGAGACAGGGTCTTGCTATGTATTTCAGGCTGGCCTTGAGCTCACTTTGTAGCCCAGGGTGGTCTCGAACTTGCAAGAATCCACCTGCTTCAGCCTCCCGAGTGCTAGGATTACAGGCATGAGCCACCTCGCCCGGCAGACATTTTTCTTTTCTTTTTTAATTGTTCACACACTTCCCCTGCATATCCCTATCTTGTGTTTAAGGAACCCTAGAGATAACATTGAGGTGTAGTCCACTGGAAAAGGAAACTGTTGCTGACTGGTATGAACTGCAAAATCATCTTTTTATTTTCTAGATCCTGTAATTCAGCATCTTTCAGTGAACAATACAAAGCAGTAAATCTCAAAGTTTAGTGGCTTAGAAGAACAAACTATAAATATGTAGTTTTATATTGGTGTTTTTTGTTTTGTTTTTGTCTTTTTGAGACAGGGTCTCTCTATGCATTTCAGGCTGCCTTGGGCTCACTTTGTAACCCAGGCTGGTCACGAATTTGGAATGATCCTCCTGCCTCAACCTCCTGAGTGCTGGGATTACAGGTGTGCACCACCACGCCTGGCTGTATTTTTAAAAACTATTACGAACTCAATATTTTTTTGTAATGAGATAGAAATCTCCCTGTTAATTTGGCATGGAAAGTGAATTTTTTATATGAAGTAGAATTTATGGTAGAATATTATAGGTATATACCTTAGCTTTTATTTGACTTTCTTTCATAGTTGGTGTATGATTTCTTCTTGAGATTTTTGGAGAGTCCTGATTTCCAGCCTAGTATTGCAAAGCGATACATTGATCAGAAATTTGTACAGCAGGTAAGAAACTCTTATGACTAAAATTTTCTTAAATTCATCTTATCAGTGATTTATGAATTCATGATTAAAATTTGGTTCAGAACTTGGTTTATTTCAGTATGATACCACTTAACATTCTTGCTAGATAGTTATTATAAAAATGTGAAATAGCCTTGAGAATACAAAAGTATTTTCATCAAGGGTGAGCTTCTACCAAAGTAAAGTAAATTACCAAGTCCTGAATTCCCATAAAGATCATTCTAGCTAGTCTTTCTGCAGTATTGTAACTAAGAAAACAGCATAACCATGCAATCTGATGATGAAGCTGGTTTTGAATGTTTAAGTCTTTGAACCTGAATTTGACATGTTTCAAACATTAGAACTTTGGACTGACAGAGTGGGGTGAAGAAGGAAATTAAATCGTGGTCCAGAATTTGGGCTTCAGGCTCCTTTCCTGGCAGAAAACATCAGTTCCCTGCCCAGTTCTTTTTCCCTGCCACCTTAGGTTTCCTTGCCGCCTAAATTCCTACCACCTGTAAAACAGGATCATTAAGAAGAAAAACAGGTAGAGGAAAAAACATGCAATGTTTTCTTTTTTTCTTTTCATAAACTGGTTATTAGCTCTTATTTTTAGAACCTACATACTCATAATTTTTCAACAGTGTAGAGCCCTCTTTTTAAATACTTGGAATTGCCTAGCACTAAACAAAATTGTGAAGCAGACTGACGCTTTCTAGATCCATACTGGTATATAAAACTCATGAAGAATTTGTTGCGGAGCCAGTATTAAAATCATTTCAAGGACTTTTTCTATCCTTCAGGCCACCTTGTGTGTTTATGGTGGTTAAGATTCCACAAACAGAAGTTTAACATATTTGGAGCTCATTTTTGGTCATTTGTAACTACCCCTGGCCTTTGTGATCAGTTGCTGTGATAAATGAAGAATATCCTTAGTGTTAAAGAACTATTAGATGTATATTAGCAGTAGAATATACATCTCTATCAAGAGTAAAAATCAGTAATGGAGATGTATTATTTAGGTAATTTCAAATGAATGCCTGTTTCATTGTGTGGTTCTCATGTGGGATATACCAAGGAACTCCTGTGGTGCCACATTAAATTGTGTTTCAGATAGTAGTAGGCTAGGGGGAACCTTTAGTGCTTTCTCAGTCTGGAGCTTAAGGTACTTAAATTACTGGATTTTTCTGTGGATTTGAGGGAAGTAGGAAAACTGACAGAGCGGGAGTCATTTTCTATTTCAAATTCCTGAATTTTCTGTGAAGCTAAGGCCCAGTAATTTGGTTTTGGCAGTTGATATGACTGTGTTTTCATAGATCACTTCTCAGAGGTCTTTGTACGGTATTCCTTTAACAGCTTATGTATGAGAATTCTCAGCTTATCACAAGTATATTTTGAAATGATTTGGTAGGTTGTAAGTTTTTAAACTTAAGAACAGAAAGTGTAGTACAGGCTGGCCTTGAACTCATCGAATAGCCCAAGTTGGCCTGGAATTCACAGTGATCCTTCTCCCTCAGCTTCCCAAGTGTTGGGATTGCAGGTGTAAACTACTACTCCTGGCCTCGTGTAATTCTCATTACCACAGTTGAACCATAAAACTCTATGACAATTCTAATAAACTATGTATATTTACATGTACATGTTTCTGAGACTTCATTTATTTCATAACTTGTAATCTAAAAGCTTAAGATTTTAACTATCAAAAAGCATTAAACATGGTGCACACATGTAATCCCAGCATTCAGGAGGCTGAGCCAGGAGGATCATTGTGAGTTCGAGACCAGTCTGGGGTATGAAGTGAGCTCAAGACCAGCCTGAACTTCAGAGTGAGACCCTGTCTCAAAAAGATGAAAAAGGGCGGAGGATATAGCACACAGTGCTGCCTGAGTTTGCTGCCTGGTACCAGAAAACAAACCAAAGACCAAAAAAGCATTAAACAGCTCTTATATTTAACTCTCTAAAAACTATAAGCTATAATTAGCCTCAAAAGTTGGTTAGAATTCTAAAATCAGTGGCAAGGCAACAAAAAAAAGGTCCTGTTCTTGAAATGTTTAGACTATTATTTATTGTCATTTTAAAAGAAATGGAAGTCAGTGAAAAGAAATACTCCTCAGGCTTTTCTTTGGCTTCATTTACTTAGCAAGGATAAAATCAATCTAATAAGGCCAAATCCTGAAGCCAGTTTTTAAAGATTTCATGGATAATCTTCATATCAAAATTAGAATAAAGTGATGTTTTAGCTCGATTATTTTTTAAAAGTAATTTCTCAGATTTTTTTTAAAGCTCCTGGAGCTTTTTGATAGTGAAGATCCCAGAGAACGTGACTTCCTGAAGACCGTTCTGCACCGGATTTACGGGAAATTTCTTGGATTAAGAGCATTTATCAGAAAACAGATTAACAACATTTTCCTCAGGTAAATTAATCATATATTCATTTGTAGCATTTTTTCTTTTTTCTCCTGTACGTGTCTTTTCTTTCCTCAGTTGCATTAATTTTTAGTATTTGAAATCCACAAATGTGAGTCACTTATAGCCTATATTGTGGATATCAATTACAAACTTTTTAGAAACTTGTAACCGACTTTGTGTCAAAGTGGACAGTATTAGTGAGGATGATTTTTGATAGGTAATGCCACGATTACTTATAGTTAAGATTCATTGAGAGGATAATTTATCAAGACTTCTGTTTGAGCTTTCTGTTTACAGTTGTTTATATAAGTATTTCTTACCCCAGTAGCTCTTGGGGGTACTTCTTTTAATTTTCTTTTTTTTTTAAATCGGTACCGGGGATCGAACTCACGACAGCATGCTTGCAAAGCAGGCACTTATGCCACTGAACTAAATCCCCAGCCCTTTTAATTTTCTGACAAGGCTAATTCATTGGGGCTAATCATTTTACTACCTTATAAATGTTAATATTTTAAATATTTAACTTAAGTCAGAAAATGTCACATTAACTTCTGATTTTCAAGTTTGTCTGAATTAACCAAAGCCCTGGCAAAATTAGGCCGGCGCTGTGGCCGTGAGAGCTGAGTGCTCGCTGCCTTTCTGTAGTTCTCTGCTGTCATCTCCTCAGTCCGCTTCCGCAGGACATGGCCTTGTTGAAGTTTATGATCAGGTATTAAAGAAGATCCTAGTGTTGGAAAACTGAGCAGCCTAAGTTGTGTGAGGTTTAGAGCCATTCTAGCAAAGGTGACAGATACAGTTCCTTTTTCATGGATTTTCTGTCAGTAAGGAGTTCCTACTTTGAAAAGCCTCTATTGGAGAAAATATATAGATCCATTCCCAGGGGAAATAAGAATGTTAAACTTGCCCATGGCAGATTTTAGCATAGATGGCGTACGTGATTATATAGGAAGTACATAGTTTTGTTAAGATTCCTGTGAATTAAATGATTTAGGACAAAACGTGAAACATGCCTGTGTATTTTCTACTGCTGCTTTTGGGCTCGTTTCTTCACCTTCCTGCCTGTTTTAGTTTTCTTACGGTTGATTTTATTACATCTATCTTTATTTTAAATTCAGGTTCATATATGAAACAGAACATTTCAATGGTGTTGCTGAACTCCTTGAAATTCTAGGAAGGTAGGTCAGATTTTGTGTTCTTTTTAAAGATTAAGTAATTCTGACTATTGCTTACATACTAAAATCTTAGGGCGGACTGAAGAAATTATTTCCTGTTTCAGAATTTAAGTATAGAAACAATGCAAGAGGCAATAAACAAACACTAGAACACAAGACCGGGGTTCTCAAATGTTATTCTAGGTTTTAGGGGTTGGCACATTGAAGTATCACCCTTCAAGATCTCTGTGTCAGAGCCCTGTGTTTTATACCCGACCTCACTACAGTGCCACAGGAATTTGCAGGTTCTGATTCGGAAGAGATATGTGATAAGCTGTCGTGAACCCTTGATGAAGTTACAAGGATCCATATCCAAATGTGGCAGACTGTTCCTGATCCCTTAGTTCTTTTTGAAAGAATGGTCATTTTTGGTTTTAGTTTGCATGGATATGTTGCCTTTCTTATTCACTACATATAGCGGAGTATTAACTTCAGAAGATTTAAGACCCTCTGTTACTGTCTAGAGAATTATTTTAATCCACTTTATTATCTAGAAGATTACTGTGTTAAGAACTACTTCTTAATTTTAGATTATCCAGCAAAGTAAGAGAAACAACCCATTTACTTCAGAAAATAATGAAAATCCTGTCCATAGGGTGACATTGACTGTCCTGTATGTAACTTTAGGGAGAAAAATAAAGGCAGCAATGGATAGTCTTTTGAGAAAATACAAATTAGTTTCTTTGGTGTTAGCTGGCAGTCTTCATTTTCTTTGAGATCACTGAGTGATTTACAGGAACTAGTGGTAAACAGTAACAGTCTCTCTGAAGTAGTTTGAAAATGAACAGTCATGCATCCCAGGACTGATGCAGAGTCCTGATCCCTAGGTACTGGTGGATAAGTGTTAGGGTTCAGAAACAAAGTGGTAACCACTTAACCCTTCCCCCTGCCTTTTTTTTCCCCTCTAGTATTATCAATGGCTTTGCATTGCCACTGAAAGCAGAACATAAACAATTTCTAATGAAGGTTCTTATTCCTATGCATACTGCGAAAGGATTAGCTTTGTTTCATGCACAGGTAAGTGTCAGAAAAATTTCAAAGGAACGCTATAAAGGCAGAGAAATTGAGAAATACTGAGATGATGGTATTATGATTAAACAGTTCGCTCTCCAAATTGCCGAAACCAAATTTTTATTTGAAGGTTTAAGTATTATATTTACCTATTAGGTAAGACCAGGCCACTTTAAATATAGATACAGAAGAGATAATACTGAATTTGCTTATATACTGATCCAGACCTAATCTGCTGTGTGTCTTTGAATAAATCCCCCACATCTGCAGTGCTACTTCTGTTCATGAACATCCTAATTAGAAAGCTTCTGGTCACCTTTGTTAGTACTTACAAAATAATAGATCAACATAGGCACCCATGTGGAAATAAGCTGAAGACTTACTCCGGTGGACTGCCTAGTCAGAGATTACTGCCACACCTGTGAACTCTGTACTCTGGGAGGCGGAGCCAGGAGGGTTCAAGTTCAAGCCCAGCCAGGGCAACCTAGCAACTCGGCCTCAGAATTAACAAAGGGCTAGGAATGTAGCTCAGTGCACATGCCCTGGTATCAATCCCCAGTAGATATTCCCTTCCCCCCAAAAAAAGGCTAAACAAAGAACAGTCTTTAAATTAGAAACTACTTTCAGGATTAACGAATTACACAATTGTGAGTTTACTCTTTTTATACATTGAACTAAACTAAAATTTGTCAAAATAATCTTTTTTGTTGGTTAAACATGAAAAAGACTTGGATCTTTAATTTGTATTTCATTCAATAATAAATTTTTCCTTCCCTTTTAGCTAGCTTACTGCGTTGTACAGTTTTTGGAGAAAGATACAACACTGACAGAACCAGTAAGTATTTTGCTAGTGTTCACTTTCTGTGTGTCTGGATTAATAATGCATTAATAGCATTTCTCCGTGGCTTTCAATGCAATCTCACAAAGTTAAAAATCATTTCCTAGGAGGAACATGGGGTCAATCCACATTCAAAGAACAGAGCTGGGAGGGGAGAAGGCTTCTGAGTTACTGGGTGTGTCCTGAATGACCTGAGTAAAGAGTAATACTGGTAGAGTAGTTGAGAGGTGTGATGATTCGATCTAACGATGCAGTGAAATTCTGGGTGCATATTCACTGGTCGTCTTTTTTTTTTTTTTTTTTTCATTAACCTTTTAGAATTTGAAGTGCACTGTAAGAGTCCCAACTTACTCCCTTAAGCTTTTGTTTTACTTTTAGATATAGCATTTTGACTTTTACTAATGATAAACCACAAGATAGGGCTGGAAACGTTTCCCTGCTTTTTGTGATTAAGATATAGTCTTATAATAAAGGTTGTTTGTTTTATGAATCAGCATAGCAATTTAAACCTTGAATTCTACTGCTTATTATTTGACCATAAAATGAAAATTCAGGAGAGCAAAAACATAGTTATTATAAAAATCAATGGCTGAAGGAAAGATGAGGTGGGCTGTCCCTGGGATGCTGGAGAAGATTATATGCTTAGAATTTGCCTTTTCATTTGAGCTTTTTAAAAAAGAACAGTCTGCTTTTTTTTTTTTTTTTACTTTTAGATTCACAGTTTTTTCTGAAAACATTTTTTAAAGTTAAATCAGGAAAAATAGAAGTTTGGTATTTACACATGAAAATATATAACCCACTAGAGGAGATTAATAGAAATCCATGATAGCTCCTTTTAGACTTGAGAAAAACACAAGTGACATCATGGTTCCTGCCTGTAAGTAGCAAACCAAGTTTAAAAAGATTTTTTCCAATTCATAATGATCTCTGCAGATGTTGCAGTTCCTGCCTTCAGGTATTCATTCCATCGCCAATATGACCTCATTACCTGGGTTTGATCCTTGATCCAGAGTCCCTGACTTAGGGCTGCTCGACTCAGCATTTCCCAGCTTTACAGTAGGTGTGAAAGCAGTGTGGGTTTAGTAGAAACCACACATCATGTTTTGAGTTGTGATCCTTTCCAAGGCCAGCTCCATGCAGTACAGCGCTGTGCTCTCCCAAAGCACTGCCCTGGCCAGCTGACAGTGATCCGCCCGTCGTCTGGCCACTAGTGCGCCGCGCTGTGGGTTAGGTGACCTACGTGCACTCTCGGCTTTGCGCTTTCAGCCTGAAGACGGGCTCACGGGACACAACCCCAGCATGCACTGAGGAGCAGAGCCTGTGACACGTGATAAGGAAGGAGTGCTTTTGTTGTTTCATGATGTTCCTCTGTACTAACTCTTGTATTGAAATGATTGTAGTTTCTAAAATGGAAATGACTTTGTTACTTCTATTTGTAAAAACAGTTGTGTTAGGTTGGTTCACCCATTACAAAATGCTAAAGCGCAGTGAAAGTTCTCTGACATTTGCCTTCTAGAGATAAACACTAAGTTACTGAATGTGTTTCTAAACATTTTTTCATACATATATGTAATGCATAAACAGTGGGACAGTATTTTTCATCTAACATAATGTAGATACCTTTCTGTATTAATCTGTTTTTCACTGCCAGCATAAAATTCCACTGTGTGGGACCAGGTTATCAGCCCTCTGTTGGTGGACAAAGTTACACTTTGGACTTTTCTACTGTTACAGACAGGGGCTGAGTGAAAGGTGTTGGTGATGTTAAGAGTTGATCTATCTCCTGTGGTGTTGGTAACAAAACAAACTAAGCATGTTTAAACCCTTACACCAAGAAAGGAAAAGGGGGTTACTGCATGAAAATTCACAAACTAGAAACAAAAGGGAAACCTGTGTGGCTGAGTAAATGTGATGTTACATATTCCAAGCTGCCTTCCAGAAAGGTTATCTAATTCATATTCACAAGTTAGTATTTGACCCCAGAATGTAAAGGTACTTGTTTTTCCTAGCCAGTCAGTGCCGAATGTTGCATCTCCTGCTCTTAACCAGATGTGACAGCTCCTGCTGTGTCCCGGAACTCTTAGAGGCTGGGCAGAGGCTCACTAATTAAGAGTCCGAGCCTGGGCAACCTACTAACCTAACAAGAGTGCCTCTCAAAATTTAAAGCAAACAAAAACAACTAAGTTTTAAAATGTTTGCTCAGTCTCATACCTGTGAAATACTTTAATTTGCTATTTTATTATTCTAAGGATTGAGCCATCTTTGTATATATTTCATTGGTCATTTGTATTTCTGTGCCTTTTAATCTTGTTTCTGTTGTATTTCACAGATTTTTCCATTTATGTGGAGTCTCCTTTTAATTGTGAATATACTGTTTTAATCTTTGCCTTAAAGAACTATCTAAAATTTTATGTCCTAAGTGTATTTCTTGATGTCATGCTAAGAAAAATCTACCTCTTGAAATTTAAAAATATTCTCCAGTATATTCAATATTCTAGGATATACATTCCAGTTATTTTTCTAGTTATATTTTCTCATTGCTTTCTAGTTACATACTCCAGGTTTACCTTTTGCTCTTCCATCTTTATCTGTGGGCCTGCACAGGGAATAGAAACATAATGGGTTAAATCAACACAATTGTAGTCTCACAATTCTGGAGGCCAAAAAACCAAACTCAAGGTGTAAACAGAATCCCTTCAGACATACTCACTTCCATCTACTCTTGTCATGTATTAACACTAATATATACATAGATCTTTCCTGTCAGTTCCTGTGTTAACACCAAGTTGCTCTAATTGCTAACAACAGTAGTGCAGGTTCTATTCCATTAATCTCCCCAAATAAACTCTTGACTATTGTTTACATTTATGAGTTGTAGAATGAATGTTTCTAGTTGCAAAGATAATTCAATTGGCATTTGATTGAAATTATATTACGTGATCCCAGCACTTGGGAGGCTGAGGCAAGAGGATCACTTCAGAGTTCGAGGTCACCCTGAGCTACAAAGTGAGTTCAAGGCCAGCTTTGAACTGCATAGTGAGACCCTGTCTCCAAAAAACCAAACCAAACCATTATATATATAATGTATAAATTACAGGTTAAGTACAGGAGAAATAGTATTTGTATAATTGTTATGAAAAGCATCTTTTTATTTTCACTTCATTAACGGTAATAAAGGTATTGACATGTATTTTATCTGTTTATATATTGAGTTTTCTTACTCATTTTAATAGTTGTTAGGTTTTTAAACTGTAGGACATGTGTAACTATTATACAGCTAGCAAATAAATGTGATTGTGATGATATTCCTTACCAGTATTATTTACCACATCTCCTGTTACAATGGCTCCAAAACAGTGTTCTTCCAAGTTTTCATTTGAATGCGGGAGGCTTCCTCACCACTGGGCCAGTACTGAGGAGCCAGAGAAGTTGGCAAAGCTGTCTTCCCACAGCACCACAAGATGGTTTTTTAGTTCATTTCTAAGAAACGATTAAGTAAAATGGTGGTTGATGGTTTCTAACAAATTCTTAGTTTTACCTAATAAATTTTTATCAGAACTAGCAAAAACTTCAAAATTATTTTTAAAAAGCAGAGTTTTGTGCATCTTCTTAACCTACAGAGCTGAACCATCCTATTTCTAGAATAAGTTATACTGTAATTAGCCATGTTCTGTGTACTTTGTATACTTGGGGTTGTTTATTATTGCATCTATGTGAACTAACATGGTCCTTTTCTTGTGTTTTATTGTATTTTAGTTAGCTAGATTATGCTAGCCATGAAATTGGCTGTTTTTGTTCGCAGTACTGGGGATGGAATTCACCGCTTCTGCACTGAGGTCCATCCCTGTCCCTTTTTTATCTTGAGGTCTTGCTAAAATTGCCCCTGCCAGGCTAAGTTGCGACCCTTCTACCCCAGCCTCCCAGAGTGCTGGGGTTACAGGCATGCACCACCCACGCCCAGCTGCTTTATAATGATTTAGGAAATGGGAATTAACTGTTTGTTCTCAAGGTTCCGCCCCCAAAAACCTCCCTCGTTCACCCCACCAGATTACCATCTTTCCCCGTTTCCTTAGTAACACTTAGTACTACTATTAAATCATTTCATTACATACTTAATCACTTACGGTGGTCTCCTCCCATTAGAACACAAGCACCATCAACTTCTAGACCTCATGTCAGTGTCTGGTGGTTACTAGGAACTCAGTAAATAGCTCAAATGAATAAAAGCCTAAAGCCAAGCCAAAAAAGGTGGATCAACACTCAGATACTGATGTCTGCTTATTCAGAATGAACAGTGGCACATTCCCAACTACAGAAACTGTCCTGGGATTGGTTTCAATGTTTCATTCATTTTCCTGTTTTGCAGGTGATCAGAGGACTGCTGAAATTTTGGCCAAAAACGTGCAGTCAGAAGGAGGTGGGTTTTGTGACCAAAGCTATGCAGCTCAGGAGAACCTGCCTCAGTGCTGGGTCTGTCCCTGCTGCTGCAGAGTGGGACACACCGCAGACAGTCTGCTGGAATCAGCCAGACCTTCCTTCTCCCGCCGCATTTATAACTCAAGTCACCGCATCTGTGTGGTTTCTGTATTAAGCGATACAATGTCTTAACGTTTTTTAAAAGAATTTTTTTTTCTTTTTACCCTAGGTGATGTTTTTAGGAGAAATTGAAGAAATCTTAGATGTCATTGAGCCAACACAGTTCAAAAAAATTGAAGAACCACTTTTTAAGCAGATATCCAAGTGTGTCTCCAGTTCTCATTTTCAGGTAGGGTGTTTTTAGTGACATCATCCTTATTTTATAATTTCTTTTTACTCTGAATTTTGACATTTGTGAATGTCTTTTAGGTTGCAGAAAGAGCATTGTACTTCTGGAATAATGAATATATTCTTAGTTTGATTGAGGAGAACATTGATAAAATACTGCCAATAATGTTTGCCAGTTTGTACAAAATTTCCAAAGAACACTGGAACCAGTAAGTCTTGTAATGCCTTTCATGTTTTTCCTGTATTCTTTTTAACCTTTTTGTCAGTTGATTTTCTTATATGAAACCTATACAGATTTGGAGCTAAACATCACAGAGATTTTATTCTGGTGTCTGTTACATACACATAGCTTTTAGGTAATTTGTGTATGTACGTGCTTGAGTTCAGCTGACTGTTGAAAACCCCCTGAGGGAGGTCAGTGGACAGAAAGCTGGGGCATCTGCTGTGCTCAGACCCTGTGGAGGATGCCAGCCAAGACCAGCTGGGAAGGTGACAGGGCTGTGTGGTAGTGGCTGTGTAGTCGTGGTTGAGTTGCCCGTCTACACCCAGGACAGCCCCCCTCTGGAGGTCACAGTGTCCCAGAGAGGAGAGTTCATGGCCCTGGTGCTATGCAGAGTAGAACATCCTTGTCTTGTTTTCTGGTGTTCTTTTTTCAAGTAATGGTAAATGGATAATTTTTATCTTCTTTAAATGTTGTCACTCAGGGTTTTAGATATGAGACTCTAGCGCCAAGATGCAGGTTAGCTAGAATTTAAGTGTGGTAACACAGGAAGTAAATTCTGGAATCAAACTACCTCTCACTACTGGCTGTGTGACTTCGAGCACATTACAAACCTTTTAAACATCAGTTTTCTCTAAAATGAGTTAAATGAGTAAATCAGAATTTAACCGTTGATAAGGCAGCTCCGGCTCATTTTCATTTCAGGACCATTGTAGCACTGGTGTACAATGTGCTGAAAACCCTCATGGAGATGAATGGCAAGCTGTTTGATGACCTAACCAGCTCCTACAAGGCTGAGAGACAAAGGTATCTGACAGTGTGAAGAACATTTTTGGTTAGTTGAATGTGGGTGAGTGTGCCAGGTGTTTATGAAGTCAGTTGCATTACCACAGGCCTAGCCTGAAAGTCTCTCAACACTTAAGTCATTTCAGGTAAGCTAGCCTGAGTGTTTATCAAGTCATTACGTAGAAAGGCAGAGACATTTATTAACATTTATTAATGTTGTTACATAATTTACTTCCCATTGGTTAGATAACGATTTTAACGTGGATCATAAATCCTGTTTATCTCATTCAGAGCCTTAGATTTCAGCAGTCTCTTAGCATCTGTATCATGAAACATCTGTGCTGAATTTTAAAAACCAGTTTATACAGTTTGATTTCTTATATTATGAGCATCACATGTGCACAAGATTCTCTACCTTCTGCAACCTGATGCTGTAGTTACCAGAAGGTGGTATTTTAAAGTCGGTCGTGCCATTCCCCTTTGGGAAGAGGAGCTGCTGACCCACTTGGGTTCAGGTTCTAGTGGTCACGTGGTTCCTTGCACAATACTCACTTTAAGAGGATAAATGATAGGCCACATCAGCCTTTAGGAACATGGCTTTGAGAAGTTCATAGATTACTATAAAATAATCTTTTAAAAACCATTTCCTTCCTGTATGTTTATATAAAACGTAACGAATGGGCAGTACCCACTAGACCTGAATCCACTATCTAAAGATAACCATGTATTACTTGCTCTGTTTAGAAAAGCTAATGTGTTTCTTACTATTAGTCCCTACCTACTGTTTTCTTGGGGCATACAGAGCAAGGAGCTGGCCTTTCTTCAGGGTCACCCTAGCCCGTCAGTAACTAACTCCCTTCAGTAGTAGTGTTCAGGCAGGAATAGAAAGGAGGCACTTGATTTGAGTTATAAGAAGCAACAGGAAGAAAGATTAGGATCATATGAAACTTACATCTGAGCATGTGTATTTCATATAACCATTAGTTCATGTTACCTGTGTAAGTCAAATCCTTTAAAAGGTTTTATTGTTTTAAACTATAACCACACAAGCATAAGCTCATGTTTTATATCTTTACACAGCCTGGTCTGAGTTACATAGAAATGTTTCCCTTAGAATTAAAACTTAAGTAGTTGATGCAACATACAAAATGTTTTGGTTATTCATTTGGTACATGTGAGACAGGAGAGAATAAGATGCAGACAGCAGTGGCTGAGGCATGGGCAGAAGGGCGAGTCCTGGGGACGAGGAGCCCCGGCCTACCCTTGGGCTACCCCTCTGGCCTTTCTGTCCGTACCGTGGACATGAGAAGTTAGCACGAAGTCCCTCGTCCACAGCAAAGCACAGGTGTGAGGTCCTGGGGGAGGGGCGCTGCCTACACCGGACAGTGACCTGCACCGCGGCTGCTCCTGACCGGCGGGAGGGACTGGCGTGAGTGAGGGGCTGCGCTGTGTTCCGGAGCTGGCTGCCAGGTAGCACCTTTGCTTCTGCCTTTCAAATAATTTTTTAAAAAACAATTTCTAATTACAAAATTTTTATTTTCTACAGAGAGAAAAAGAAGGAATTGGAACGTGAAGAACTGTGGAAAAAACTAGAGGAGCTGAAGCTAAAGAAAGCTCTAGAAAAGCAGAACAGTGCTTACAATATGCACAGCCTCCTGAGCAGCGCCAGCGCGGAGTAGAAGCGGCCTGCGCCCCTGCCGGGGCACGGCCAGCACACAGAGCACAGTGTAACACAGAGAAACTGCAAAGCAAACCTCATCAGTGTAATACAGTTCCAAGCCGGCCCTTCCTGGCAACTGTAAATGAAAGCGTATACGGACTAAACATAGCCCTGTGCTATATCCTGGCCACAGTATATTGTAACCTTTTGTCTAATCATTGATGTATTGTGTCACTTCTCAAGTTTCACAGCAATGAAAGAGTTTTATCATCTACGAGTGAGATAATTCTGGGAGTGGTAAGAATTATGACTTGAATTCTTTTTGATTGTGTTGCACACAGATCAAGTAGTCTGCTCTGTATAGTTTTCCTTCTATAATGTGCTTTTCACATTACTGCAAGCCTTAGTTATACCCTAGGACAAAGAGTATTTCCTAAAGTAAACTAAGGTGCCACCCTTCCTGCATCTCTCCCAGAGCCGCATGGCGGGACCCTCCCGCACCGCCCGCCGACCCCGTCAGAGGGCATCCTGTGTTCTGGAACGTGAGTAAAACCTTCACTCTCCAGGCCTTTAAAGCACAAAATACGAATAAAAGCTGGGAAAGTAAACCAAAACCCCGGAGTGTTCCTCACCAACACCCCCTCACCTGCAGTGCCCACGGGGGAAGAGGCGAGCGGCGCGGGGCCGAGGCTGCCCTGCTCCCTTCCCTCCTCCCGGAGGCTGCAGGCCACACTGTTCAGTCTTCGCCACCTCGCCCGGGTCAGGAGCGTGCTGCAGTGCCAGCTGTCCCTGCCGGGCTGTGTTTAAGGGAGATGCAGAGGCTTCCTCGTAGCACGCTGAAGGCTGACCCCGTAGAGGTCATGTACGTTTCTACCTGGTCAGGTGTTTCTCACATCTTTTCTTATCAGACTACCATTCCAATCTCTTTAACTTGCAGTTGTGTGGAAACTGTTTTGTAATGAAAGATCTTCCTTGGGGGATTGAGCAGCATTTAATAAAGCCTATGTTTGTATTTTGCTTTATGTCATCTTTGCTTTTTCTCAGCTCTCAGCGTGCGCATCCAGCAGCCGGCCCCTTCACAAGCACATGCACAGCGTGGTTAGGCAAAATTCAGACAAACGGTAGGATGGACTCTTAAACACAGAGGGGCCGTGTGCACGGATTAGCGTTCCAGCTGCTAGCTGCTCACCGAAGCCTGCTTTACAGGATATTTTCATAAAGCTGCCATTTCCCCTCACGGCTCTCTAGGATCACTTTCTGTGAGGGGCAGGGAGGCTGTGGCAGCAGTAGGGGTGAGGTGTCACTGCACCGCGTTTCCTGCCCATGCCCTGCAGCACTAGGGCGTTGGGAAAGCTGCCCCTCTGCTCTGAGGCCTTCCAGGACGGTGACACGGCTGTTACCTGCACTCAAGCAGCAGGAATAGCAGAGCCACCTTCTCCGGGCCAGGCCACATGTGGTTTCTCCCAGACCCCCGCGTGGCCCCACGTTCAGGCTCCAAGCAAGCTCGCCCACACAGGGTCAGGTTAAAGGTCAGGAGGAGGCCGAGGGCTGTCCTACCGGAGAGCAGCCAGAATGGACTGTGACAGGTTACGGCTAATAAGTGTTTTTTTCTCTGAACAGATAAAAATGCCCCGTTCTTAATTATCTCATACCTAAGGCACAATGACTCTCACTTCCAACAGTAAACAGTGCACTCATCAGAACAAATTTCATTACAGTACTACTTAGTAGTAAAGTGACTTGGGAGGTTGAGGGGAGGTATATTTGTTCTGGGGCCCCTCACACATACTAAGCATGTGCTGTATAGTGAAACAATACCTCTAACCTCCAGAGCAGCTTTAAAAAAAAAAAAATTAAAAAAACAAACCTTTTTCCATAGTTATTGTAATGGACCTTTGTTTTGATTTCACTGGTACTGAACCCAGAGCCTTCTCAATGAGCTGCATCCCAGCTCCTTCTGTCCTGTTTTAAATTTTAATAGTGTTTCACTAAATTGCCCAGGTTCTCCATCCCCCTGCCAAGGCCTCCCAGAGCAGTGTGCTGCCATGCCCAGGTCCCTGCACACTCTCCTGCTTGGCTTTGCATTTGCCCTACAGTCAGGTTTTACGGAGACCAGGCTAAAATCTCAAGGCTTATGCTTCTCTGGAGAGAAAAGCAGCTGGTACTATTTTTTTTACACATTCACTTCTAATAATTCAGCCAAAAAAAAGCCTCCTGGAGCTGTTAGACATGAGCTTACCAAAAAAGCTCTCTCTACCCATTTAAGTTACTCCTTTTTGCATCAACTAAAGCCAGATTTATGAGTTCAGGAGAGGCTGCCACATCCTCTGGATGCAGTGGGCATGTAAACTGAAGCTTGAAGCAGTCAGCATGCACACCACCTAGTGTTACAGGTGCTCACTGCCAAAGGGTGACCCTTTCTGACAGTGTTGCCTCAGTGATGAGGTGTGGCTTGTCCTCTTCCCAGCCACCTGTCACTGGTCGCTGTGCCCACCCCCTCCCTGGACACGGCTGCCCAGCTCGGGGGCGGGGCTGTGGGTGCAGGACTCCAGGCGCCCACCCACTGGCAGATCCTCATCTTGGCACACACATTCCTTTCGCATTGACCCAACCTTTATTAATCTGTTAATGAAATTATCAAAATACACTGGCTAAGCACCTACTGCCTACGGCTCCTAGTGCTGATGATGTATCACTTATCTAAACTCACCTGTGGCAGCACGGGCACCAGCCAGAGAAGCAGGCACCAGTCAGTCCGCTGGGAAATGTAATCCCTACTTCGCAGTAGCGGTACAGTCTCGGTCAGAGCCTGGACCACAGATGGCAAGCATCAGTCCCAGGTCTGCCCTCCTCTGCGTACAGTGCAAGTTTCCAAAGCTGGGCCACACAGCTTGCTATGAGTCTTGGAGAAAGAAAATCACTCTTCTCCATTTGAAAAACCATTAAACAAAAAAACTAAAAGGAGAAAGGGTAAGGCCTTAATTATCCTGCCGGAGCTTACTACACAGTGAACCAAACAGGAAGAAAAGCATCTTCCTCAAACGTAGGCAAGGCAACTCTATAAAAATGTTCATCAATAACTTAAATAGCTTCCAGGTTATCCCAGGGGCCTCTCCCCTTTCTGGCCAGGCTGGAGCTTCTGCTGTGACAGGCTGCTGCTCCCTGCCGGGTGGGTCCCTTACTTCAAGTGAGTACAGGATTACAGCGGGTCGGGTGGAAGCAGTGAGGACTTCCGTGGGCGTGGGCAGGTCTGTGACTGACAGGTGCGTCAGCTTATGTGGTTTGTCGCCTGACCTCTTCTTTTAAGATGTCGTTTCCTGATTTTGATCATCCACTTCACACTCAGCTTGGCAAACTCAGATGCTTTAAATAATGCCAAGAAAGCCCCGCAAAGAAGAGCAATTGTGTTCCAAGGATTGGCTGTGATTATCTACAAAAGAGAAACAAGGTCACTGGCTCACTTCCACCCAAAGTCACTCTCAGTTCTGTCAGACACCACTCCTTCTGGACGATCGCGACTGCAAGGGAGACACCTGGGCTGCGAGCCTGGTCACTGTCTTCAGTCTACCTTTCAGGTCCATAGTTGGACCAAGAGAGGCTGTGAACCCCTCCCTGTAAAACAGTGGTTCCAGGAGACAAAAACAGTTTCCTGAAAATTTCTGTAAAAATATATTCAGTACTGAGTTGTTTTTGCCTGATCCAAAGATAAGCAACTCTGCTTTGAGGTAAATTTCCCTAAAACTGTTCCCAGCCTAGGAGGCGGTCAGTTCCTCTCAACTCCCATCTCACAGCTACCCCAGTTTCCTGGCATCTCCTCCCCAGGTCTGCCCAGCTCCTTCCCCTGTCCACGCACGGCGCTCTCCTCTCCTTGGCCCAGTCTAGACCAGGATGCACGTCACAAGCTCTGCGCTTTCTCCAGCCGCCGAGCTCCCCAGGTGCAGCAGGGCTCTCTGGCCCAAAGACTACTTCCAGTTACTGTCTGGCATCAGTAATCCAGAGCAGAAGATCTCGCCCTTGCTACTGTGTGCTTCCCCAAGGCAGGGGCACTGCTTTGGATCTGTGAGCACACCCCATTAAGCCCACTGCTGACAGCTGTCGAGCGGAGGTCTGAGTGACAGCCCCCTGCAGGCACCTCATGCTAAGGGCTCCACAGGGACGGCTGCAGGCCAGCACCCGGCACCCATTCTCCTCCGCTGGCCATTCCAACACAGCTGTGCACCCCTCGTAGGGCTGAGGGATGGATGGGAATGTGACTCACTCATCTCAAAGGAGTCCCACCTTGGGTCCAGCACTCGCATGCTAAGCTCTGGACCGTCTTCCTGAAGCCATGCTGGTGTCAAGACACTATCCTAACAGCAAAGTGCCTGCCTGGCAAGCACAGGGTCCTGAGCTCAACTCTTGGCACAAGAAAAAAGAAATTTTTTAAAAATACAGGTGTGTGATAACAGGAATGCCAGTCACCAGGGATTGGCCCAGCAGGTACTGCAGCAATGTTCTTTTAGCAAAGCTTTGCAAGTCTCCCTCCCCTTCCAAGATTGAGAGTCTGAGCACGTGGCATTAACTGATGCTTTAATTATCTGTACCCTGCTCGGGCTGATCACAAATAAGTACCTATCCTACAGAGAACCATTAAGAAAGAATGACTTCAAGTCATCCAGATGGTAACGCTTTCTGCTTAATTTAGTATCTCTATTAAGCAGCTACTCTATGCTAAGCACTCTGTTAGACACTAGGTACTTGATGAGGGGACAACATGAGGTTCCCACCTTCCCAGGGACTAGTCTAGCAGTGCTGATGAGCTGAGTTACACACAAATGACACATGACATCAGAGTCGCATGCTCTAAGCTGTTTCAGACACTGAGAAGACAAGAACGGCCTGCGGGAAGGAGGCCATGGGCAGCACAGCAGGGCAAGTGATCACAAATGACACTCACGTCTTGCACTTCCTGGATGAAAGGATCTTTCCATTCGAAGACCACGAAGAACAGCTGGGCGCTCTTTTCGGCAGCCGGCCTCCGGTCATTGTAGTTAACCACGCTGGTCTAGACACGGAGGAGACAGTTACCTGGGGGCCCTGCCCTGCCTGGCCCCAGAGAGGAGGGACAGGAAAAGAGTTCCACACTGCTGCCCTCCTGACACCAGCTTTGGAGCGGGCAGGCACTGAAAATCCTCATTTACACAAGATCCTAAGCTGGGACCAAAGCCAACATTTTCCCAAGGTTTCTCCAGTTCTCTGGGAAACATTTGGATCTGGGATGTGGAAGAATAGTTTGGGATTGTCACTGAAACCTGTGATCAGGCCTCCATACTCACTGTTAAGCCACATGTCAGCGTCACAATTAAAAGCAATCAAAACACCAAATCTTAGAATACTTGATCTTCAGAGCTGGGTATTTCAACCCTTCAAAGCTCGGCGCCCAGACCCACTCAGCTAAACTTCCCTACAAGCAAGCACTCAGAGGTGAACTGTGCATGCTGGCATCAAGATTGGGAGTGGCCGAGCAGCTAACAGGACAGACAGACCCAGCCAGCCCAGCCCAGAGCACAGGGCCACCGTGTGATCTGTGCCTCAGCCCTGCTGCCTTGGAACAGGAGACCATGTCTGCCTCGCTGCGCACGCTGAGGGCCAAGGAACGATCCCAAACTCCAAAGCACAGGTAAGAACACCCTCAAGTTTTGTTCAAAAGAGCTCACAACTTCCAACTCGGTCAATTCTGAAAGGCAGGAAGAACAGAGTTGCTGGTGTCCTCAGCCTTTTTGCTTGCATCACAGGCAGAGCCATTAGGAAAGCCAAGCTAGGCGGGCTGCACCTGGCCCCAAGGTAAATAAACCAACACCTCTTTCCCCAGACCCTCTGTGGGGCCAGGTGAGGACTTGTGCAAGTGAGTAGGACAAAAACCCAAGTGACAATCCCAGCCGCCACACACCACATTCCTCCCACACCCCATGCCCAGGTGTCAGGGATCCATCAGGAGACACTAACCCTAGGAGAATCCTGGTGCCAAGCAAGGGGGCTGAAAGCTTTTTGATCTAACTTCCCGCTACTGAAGAGGTGTGTGTACACAGCCACACACAGGCTTAGGGCTGCACAAGTGACGGAACATGCCATCACTGTACTTGTGCTGCACGTGTTCGAAAGCATCCAACAACAAAGTGATACAGTAAACACAAGGAGCCCGTGAGGACCTGCCACCTGCTTCCCCGAGGACCATCACACATAGCCCAAGGCCCCAGTGACCCAATCTCATCCCTGCAGATAATCACTTGCTGTGCCATGGGCAGTGACACCACAGGCCGAGAGACTGGCCTTCCCACTGGGTGCAGTGACTGCAGCTGCTTGACCAGCTGGCCCACTGGAGAAGGTACAGATTCCCAGGGTCCCCTCTTCGCGCCCTCTGGAGCCTGCTCTGCGGCCCCCACCCGACTCGAGCCACCTACCTCTTGCCTGAACTCCACCGCCTCCCGCCCGTCCTCCTCCTTGGTCTTCACCAGTGACATCTTGACCCAGGTGCGGAAGCCCCCAGAGAACTTCCAGCTGGAGTAGGCGCTCTCGCAGGCCTGCATGAAGCCTGCCTTGTCCGGGCTTGAAGGCAGAGGGGAGAAGGGGCCACATGAGCAGGCCTGAGGGCAGTGGCTGGTGCCCCTGCTGGGAGAACCCTCCACTCTCCCACTACACCCCCGGGCTGTATCAACGCATGTGTGCAAAGCTCTCTGGACCAGCACAGAGGACTTCAGAGAAGCAGAGTCCACAGCAGCATTCACTGGCCTCTCAGGAGACGTTCTGGGGAGCCCGGCCATGCGGACACCCACCAGGTAAGCCTCAGTGCAAAGCACAGGCCCAGAGAGCTTCGGAAGGGTCCCCCAGGAGGGAGCGGGGCAGACAGGCTTTAAACAACACAGGGTGGGGCTGTGGGTGGCACAGAGCGTGAGGAGGACAGAGGCCCTGGTTCCAGGGTGGGAAGGACAAGGGGCAGCAGGCAGTGGTCCCTGCTGTCTGCAAACAGAGCCTGGGGCTCAGCAGCACCTGGCAGGGAGACGCAGAAGACACTCCCACAGGGACAGGGCAGCGTCTGAGGAGGGGGGTGCCAAGCGCATGGGGAGCTCTCCCATCCAAGTTTACCACAGCAGCCGAGCTTAGGCTGTCAGTCCCCAGGCCAGGGGGACCTCTGCAAGACAGGTCCACTGCTACACCCTCCACTCCCAGCATGCAAAGGGCCTTAAGAAAAAGCGACAAGAGAGGCCACCGTCTACTGTGACAGCCACCTTTGCAGGAACTCCTGGAAGGAGGAGAAGAGCAGGTAGTCGATAGCACTGAAGTCCTCGCCACTCCCATTCAGGCGGAACTGCAGGAAGACCAGCTCCCGCTGCTTCACCTCCTGGGGCCCCCGAACCACCAGCGCGGATTTCTGCAGGGAGACAAAGGCTGGGGTTTGCGCACAGGGAGCGCCACGCAGACCCACACCCCAGGCGGCCCAGGGAGCCCAGAGCCGGGCCGGAAAGCCTGCAGACACCTTGGCCAGACCCTGCTGCCAGAGCGGCCAGCCTGGGGAGTTGTGGGCGCCCCAGTGCCCGCACCGCACCTCTGCCCACTTGCTTGCTGGCTGCACTTGGACACTGGGCTTCCTTCCAGGCTGCCCCATTTCTTTTAACTGTTTCCAAGGTCACTTGTTACATGGAAGCTTTACATTTAATATGGTGAGGTCAGTAAGTCTTTTTCTTTATGGCTTCTGGGCTTTGCTTGCTAAAGTAAGCCAAAGTTAGATCAACAGTCTCGCTATTTCTTTATAGCACTCTTAAAAGCCACTGTTACACACAGTTTTTATGACTTTGGTTTTGTCTGTAGTGCATGGCAGCAATCAGTCTCCCACCGGCACAACAACAGGACACCGGGTTTTCAGCCCCTGTGCCCCTGTCCTTTATCCTAAGTGACGCTGAGGTCCCGAGGTGCTACTCTGCCTGCCCACACGTGTGCACACACTTGTCCTGGTGCCAACACACACCACCGAGACACCTTCCTCTCATCGTCTGAAAGGTGACACTCACAGGCAGCTCTCTTCCCTGTGGCTCCCGCCACCCTCGGATGTGTCCGGGTCATTTCTGTATGTGAGCTCTTATAAATGCATCTTAGCTCATTCAGGTCCACAAAAAGATCTATTAGAACTGTGATGAAACTGATGGATTAATGTGAGAAAACCTTTATAACGGCTCTGCAGATCATTGAAAACAAAGTGTGCTCACAAAATGTTATGCACACCTGTACTCACACATACACCACACACTGGGGATACTGTGTGTGGCATTTAGTTCTCATGCTTCCTACTAAGACCTGGGGCTGGGGATGTAGCTCAGTGGCATAGCGTTGCCTGGCAAGCCTGAGGTCATAAGTTTGATTCCCAGAACCAAAAAAAAAAAAAAAAAAAAAACTACTGAAGCTCTGAGGATGTGTGGGGCATTAAAGCCACACTGAAGGGACAGCTTTGCTTGTTCCTGACGAGTTTTGTTGAAATCGAAACGCCCTCTGGGCTGTGCACAAACACTTGTGCCTTAAACCTCAGTGGACAGAGCTTGAGTCTCCTGGAAACCTGAGCCAGTCACGGCTCTTTGGGTTGTCATCAATGTCACTGCCCCATCCTTCAGGTTGTTCTTGCATTTGTCCATTTGTTTCCAACCTCTCCATGGTATTTTGCTTTAGCCGTGTGACAAAAAAGGCTAAAGGTCCTATTTCCATCATCCTTCCTTCCAAGACTGCAGGTCACGGAGCAAAGTGACCTCTGCGGCCCACGCCATCTCCTCAGCAGGGAGCCGCTCGCCCTGCACTTCTCACCTCCCGGGAAAGTGCTCCAATGCCAACCACAGGGGGCAAGACGAACCCAGGGCCTGGCAGGGACACAGAGAAGCCGCTGCCAGACTCTGCCCTGGGGCAGCACCCCCTGCCCATGCGCCCAGGCTGGTCCTGAGACAAGAGAAGCCTCTCTCCTGTCGGCCACTGTGTCCGAGATGTGGTTTGCGCAGGAATGTGGCCTGCCTTAGGCTCCGAGCCACACAACCTGGAATCGTGTGTTAAGGTAGCAAAAAATCCAGATGAGGCATTGGCCTTCCACTGGGTGGCAGGTGACAGCTATGGTGCGGGGACAGACACAGATCCTGCAGGCTGGAAAGGCAGGGCTTCCCCGGGCCAGGGAACGACCATTACACCAGGAGCATGAGAGGCCAGAGAGCCAACAGGAGCCTGAAGACGGGGTGGGGGGAGTTCGGCATGGCGAGACCTGGACGGGGCTGTGCGGTCTGCACACTTCTGCAAAAGCTCCCTGCACGGCCTCAGGAGAGGGCAGATGGGGTCACAAGCCCCTCCCAGTCTGTGAGTTCGGCCTCAAAATCACTTTCCAAAATGACACAAGTGAGAGTGGGCAGAGCTGGGCTCCTCCTGTCACCACGGAAATGGCCACGTGGGATCAGAACCAGGCCGGAGCATGAGAGTCTCAGGGGGCAGCAGTGCTTCCGGGTAGGTGGCGGTGGGGGGGGCTGCCTCGTGGCGCCCCCTCTCCCCCTGGGAAGCTGGAATGCTCAGACCTTAGGCCTCCTCCTCATTTTTATTTTTTCCTGAGACAGGGTCTCACTGCATTACCCAGGCTGGCCTCGAACTCCTCCTGAGCAGCTGGGCTGGTGGGGGACAGACAGGAGGAGAGGAGCTCCTCACTGGTTCACAGCGGGGCTGCAGGAACTGAAAAAACCGCCAGCCCTTTGGCATCCGCGCTGGAGCAGCAACCGCACGCACACCCTTCTCTGGGGACAGCGCTCTGTGCCCCCATCACACAGCTGTCTCCTGGAAGCTCGGCTATGTCAGGGGTAAAGAGGCCTCGGAGGTCTCAGAGCGTCCTCACTGGAGGACAGGGAGGTGTCCCTGAGGGAGAGGCGGCTGGCAGTCCTGGCAGTCTCTGTGACAGTCTCCTATACGTGTGGCCTTTACACTCCACTTTCCTCTGTGCTGACGGCTTCAGTCTCCCCCTTCCTGAGTGGACCCAGCTCGCTCTCCGTGGTCTTCATCTGCTTTTGGCTTCATAGGACAACTTCGCTGCTCCCGTGTCAGAGGGAAAGGTGTTGGTGACGAGCATCAGGGTGCAGTCTCCTCACACTGGCCTTCTCTGCACTTCTCGCCTGCCAGCAGAGGCCGCCATGAGCCACCCTGGTGAAGCAGCAGGGCTTCGCTGGGGAACAGCACCCCCAGTTCGCCCTGCGAGGATGAATGCTGTGGCTGCCTGCGCAGCCCCGCTCTCTGGCTGTGTGACTCCAAGCTGGCACCGAGGAGCAGGGGCCTGGGGTCAGGGCTTCTCTGATCTGCCAACTCGTCAGCCCCAATCTGCTGCTTGATTTTGCACCAGTTCCTGAAAATTCTCAGTCTGCCTGTGATCCCCCCTTAGTGTGCGGGTCAGCGATCCCCAGTCCTGTTCTATTCCTACACTTCCTGCAGGAGTAGGGATTGTGTTGGGAGGAGGACGCTGAGAGGGGACGAGTGAGTGTGAAAGTCTGTACGATGCCTTCATCGTCCAGCCTGGCCTCTGGCTGTGGAGCACAACACAGGCGCTCCTGCAGCAGAGGAAACCCTCCCTTCCTCCAGCAGGAAAACTCTCAGGCGGTCACCTCAGTCCCCCCAGAAGGACATGAGGTCACAGTCAAGATGTAAATCACTCTGAAGCCCTCTGCGTCCCGGACCTGTGCAGGTGCCACTCTGCCCAGGTAACCCGGAGCCTCTTCCTGTCACTGTCCCCAGCCGAATCGCCCTGTTGGGTGACGGCAAGGCCAGAAGTCCTCACCCCCACCTGTGTAACTCTTCACACTGGTAAGCTGGCTCAGAATGTGGGGTCCTGGGCCCCAGGCTCAGCAGTGATGGTTCAGCTGGACTCTCACCTGGACACCTAGGGGTCCAGAAAGTATCCAAGATTCTGCCAAGTGGCCAGAGGGGACACACATCACCGTGTCATAGCAGCCACTCCCTCAGCCCTGGCATCGGGCTCATCCCACTGCCAGGAGCCCCTGCACTCACACAGGAACCAGGCAGTGTCATCTCCCAGCTCCCATGCCTGCAGGGGTGAGGAGGCCTCATGGAAGGAGAATGGGGGCCCTCAGGGCACGGGGTGGGGGTGTAAGTTACCACGGTCTGACTGGAGAAGGGGTACATGTAGTTGATCCTCTGGGTGGTGCAGTCCATGTCACCAGGCTGGCCAGGGTTCGTCAGCGGCGGGATGACCTCGTAGTAATGCTTACAGCTGAGCAGCTGAGCCTGCCCAGGGTACAGGGCAATACCTGGGCACATACAGGAAAGTGAGGGTCTGCAGCCACGGCACCTGGCCATGCCCCTGAAAGCCCCTCAAGGCTACGAGAAACCACCCGAGAAGGGAAGGGTTTCAGGGGGGAAGCCACACCTGTACCTTCTGGCTCTAGTGGAGGAAATGGACCCCACCCCGCCTCAGCCTCTGGCCAACCCCTACACCCTCCTTTCCTCCACAGGCAGCTGTGTCAGAGCCAGCTGCACCTGCCCCTGGCCCGTCATCCACCACAGATGGCCTGGGCACCTCTGGGATGCCCGGAACCACCTCTGTCTCATCTCTGCTCTGAACACGCAGGTGGCAGCCCAGGCACCGGCCCCAGCTCCCTGATCACAGATGCCCTGGACTTGAGGCAGAAACACAGAGCAGCACCCACCGCAGAGGAGGTGGCGTTCACAGGGACAAAAGGCTGGCAGGCAAGCGACACCTTAGTAACCACAGCAGACATGGGGAGAGGAGGGTCAGGCACAGGACGGAAGGCCAGGCGGTCAGGGAGCCTCGGCAGCAGGGTCCCCAACTCTGGTCCCAGCAAGGCAGATGCCATTCCCAGGGCACAGGCCTGGAGCCACAGAGCTCAGGCTGCCCAGCTCACCGGGACTCCAGGGTCCACTCTGGGGCAGGGATGACAGCCCACTGGGGACTAGACACCCCATCGGGGCAGGAGATATACTCGCTCGCTGTGGCCTGCAGCCCCTCTCCAGGCAAGGTCCTCCTCCCCACCAGCCTCCCCCAAACCTGCTCTCACCACAGCACCCCATATCCCTGCTCAGCTCCCCACCAAACCCCTGGCCCTGACACGCCGTTCAAGCCCAGCTATGACCCGACTTCTGGGCAAGGCTCCCCCAGCTCCCCTACCCCCGCCCGGCCCGGCCCGGCCCGGCCCCGCGTGCCTGCAGCTCTACCTGGAGCCTCGTAGCGGTCCACCTCTTTGTAGGACACAGACATGACGGGGTGCTTGAGCTTCTCGCGGAAGTCCGTGATGGTCTGGTAGACCAGGAAGACGGCCACGGCCATGAGCAGCAGGTAGATGAAGATGAGCAACACGGAGAAGACGCTCTGCAGGCAGGCCTTGCTGACGCGCAGGCTGCCAGAGGCCGGCTCGCCGTCCAGGCCTGCGACGGCAAAGCCCTGGGTCTGACCAGCGCCGGGGGCGGGGAGGCAAGGCGAGGCCACCCCACGCCCTCGTCCTTCGTCCTAACGCGGGTCCCAGAAGCCGCGCCGCACGCCTCCCTGCCGGGCAGGACACCACGTGGTTGGGCTGCTGGCAGCAGGAACCTGTGAGCGAGGGCCCAGCCGACCCGGGTGCCCCTGCCCTTCGCTCCGATCTTCCTCTGCTTTCTGCTTTAGGAAGGTGTTTTCCAGGGAGCCCTCCCTGATCTGCTCATTTTAGTGTCTCTTCCTCAATGTCCCCAGGGCACCTGTAAGTCCCCCACTTCATCCCACAGCAATGTCCCCTGAGGCCAGCACAAAGCCAGACTTGTCCACGGCCAAATCCCAGGGCTTCCAGATGCTTCCACACACACGAGGGATGTTCCCACACACACGAGGCCCTCTGCCCCACGTGGTGACTGATTAATCGTGTCCTCGTGTCACCCCTGAAATGCAGCCCCACCTCCCTATCCGCACCTGCACCATCCTGAGCTGAAACTGCTCTTCTATGGTCTGAACCGCACCCCTGAACCCTGAATTCCAACAGCAAAGCCCCAGTGTGACAGGGCCTTTAAGGACTGACAGTTCAGTGAGGCCATAAAGGTGAAGCCCTGATCCGTACAAGAGGAAGGAACCCCAGGATGTGTGCACACGAGAAAGGTCACGTGAGACACAGCAAGGTGCCACCTGCAAGCCAGGGAGCCCTCAGAGGCCAGCACTGCTGGCGGCCCTGACCCTGGGCATCAGCCTCCTACACACGTCCACCGTGCAAGCCTGAGGTGACCTTCTCGTGGTGCGCTGAGGAAGAGCCCTCCCTCCACAGCACAGCAGGCCCAAGACAGGCACAAGACTGGCACCAGAGGGTCTGAACACAAGCCCAAAAGGCCTCTGTCTTCCAACCATGACAGCTGTACCATCCTGCCACAGACTGCGACAATAAAATCTGAATACCAGCAAAAGCAGGGTAAACTGGAGGGGTGTCCACCTTTGGAAGAGAAGAAGTACAGGGCTGAGATCTGTAAATCTGTAACCTTTTGCCTGAGGGCATGTGCCAACCCCTGAGAGGGCTCAGGATGACAGAGTCCAGGCTGGGAGAGCAGTCACAAGGTTGGAGAAAAATCCTGAAAGAGAAGGAGCTAGAGATGGGACAAACTCCCAAATAATTCACACACTCGAGTCACCTGTGGGTCAGGGTGGGGTCAGAGGGAAAAGACAGCAGCGGAAAACTGAGAGAGAACGGAGTGGTTTCAGCTGCTGCTAATACAGGGCGACAGGAGTTTGAGCTTGAGTCTCGCCACACTAACTACCTAGTAAGACAAAACATCTTCACAAGAGTGTGACAATGCAGAGTCTCTACAGCAGACGCCTCACAATGTCCAGTGTTTAATAAAAAATTACTAGACCCCCAAAGAAACGAGAAACTGTGACTCACAGTCAGGGAAAAACAACCCATACCAAGATAACCAGAGGTAGCAATGGGCAGACAGAACTTCACACTTCAAGGACTTGAGGGAGACCGTGTGCATCCAAAGAATAAGCAGAGGGCGAGGAGCAAAAGAGACACTGAAACAGAACCAGAGACCTTCAGTCGTGAAAGACGCAGCGTTCTGGAGATTGACTGTTGTGACAGCTGCCCAGCAATGTGAACGTATTCACAGCACTGAACTGCACACGTAAAAAGAGTTAAGCTGGTGACTTTTGTGTACCTTACCCCAGTAAACTTTATCAAATAAAATAGGGCCCAGTGCAAACCCTAAAACGAGCCAGACACAGTGGTGCACCCCTATAATCCCAGCACTTGGCAGAAGGATTACCATGAGTTCAAGGCCAACCTGGGCTACAAGAGTTCAGGGGCAGCCTGAGTGAACTACATAGCAAGACCCAGTTTAAAAAAAAAAAAAAACTAAAGCTGGAAAAACATTTTAATTTACACACAGGCTTAACAGCAGGAGATACCAAAAATGAGCCAGCAAACTTGAAATCAAACAGAAATTATCCATCTGAAATAAACGTTGAAGGAAAAAATAAATGGAATCTAGGTAACTGTGTGTTGTATACTTTAATGACATAATTTGACAGACAGAAACAGGCCACAATGGTTGGGCGTGGTGGCACACACCTGTAATCCCAGCACTTGGGAGGCTGAGGCAGGAGGATTGCCACAAGTTCAAGGCCAGTTTGAGCTACACAGTTGATTGAGTTCAAGGCCAGCCTGAATTGCACAGTGAGACCCTGTCTCAAAAGAAAACAAAAAAAGTTGCGGGGGGATCACAAAAAATACTGGAAAAGTTAATGTCTCAAATCAGCTGAGCATAGTGGTACATGTCTGTAATCCCAGAACCTGGGAGATGGATGTGGCAGACTTGCTGTGAGTTCACGGCGAGAGTAGACTACAGAGTTCAAGGTCAGCCTGGAATAAACAGTGAGTATCCAGCTCAAGACAAACGAACAAACAAAAATCCCCAAACTGGAGAAAAAAAAATCAACCCACAGATCCAAGAAACTCAACAAATGCCAAGCAGAGTAAATAAGAAAACCACCGCTATGCAAATTATAATCAAATTGCTAATGCAAAGATGAGAAAAATCTTGAAAGCAAGGGAAAAAACGGAACAGGATACATTACAACATACAGTGACCAATGAAGAACGACAACCAACTTCTGATCAGAAATAATGTGGGTGAAAAAGATAAGGGAACATCTTTAAAGTGAGAAAAACATGTTGTTAAAAAAATTTAATTTTATTAAAATTTTTCTGTACCCAAAAAATTTTTTTCTATATCCAGAATATCTTCAAAATTAAAGATGAATTAAAGATTTTCCAAACAAAAATGATGAGAGAATTCATCATCGGCAGATCTGTGCTACAAGTGCATGCCAAAGACAATTCTGGAAGTTACAGGAAAGAGTCTACAGTAACTGCAACATATAACATGTTTATCTGGCTTACAGAAGGATGTGCTGCTGTCCACGAGGCCATTTGTCGTTCATCTTCATTATATTCTTCCTTACACTGTTGATGTAAGGTGAAAGCCACCTCAAAATATCTCAGACCTTCTGGAAACTCACAGCCTTCCAGGTCTGTCTTTATCATCATTAGTGACCACAGCTGTGATAGGAATGCTCCCATGTCAGGTAGGGAAAGAGCACACTCGTAATCCCTGCTATTCAAGAGGTTCAGTGAGGAAGATTACCAGTGTGAGATGTTCCAGGGCAACTTAGCAAGACCCTGTATCAAAATAATAAAAATGGGCTGGGGATGTAGCCCAGTGGTACAGCACCCTTGTGTTTTATTCTCAGTACAGTATCACCGGGGGAAAAAAAAACCACTGGAAATGTTGAACAATGTCTGTAATCCCAGAACCTGGGAGACAGATGGATGTTACTTACATTTTTTTAAAATGTAAAGCTATTTAAATAAAAATATTATAAAATACATAATATGTAGAAAAAGAACAGAAATATGAAACAAATAGAATGTGATAAGATGGTAGAATCAGTTAGTCATACCAGTAACTACATTAACAGTAAATGGACTAACACACCAATTAAAAGGCAGAGACTATCAGCCAGCATTCAAAATGAGATTCAACTCTATGCAGCCAATAGGACATGGGCTTTAAATAGAGACACAAAGTATCTGCTCATAATTATTTCATTTCCCAGTATTTAAAAGCACCAAAGCAGCCAGGTGTCATGGTGTATGCCTGGAAACCCAGCACTTAGGAGGCTGAGGCAAGAGGATCACCGCAAGTCCAGCCTGGGCTACCCAGTGAGTTTAAAGACAGCCTGAACTACAGTGAAACCCTATCAGAAGGAGAGGAGAGGAGAGGAGAGGAGGGGAGGGGAGGGGAGAAGCAGCACAAAGCAATCAAAGGGTCCTAAGTAGGTAGAGACAAGGCAGTCATTCATTCTTTACATCTACGAAAAGGCATCCAACACCAACTCTATTTCAAGACTTTGTCCTGGTGCTTCGGGAAGCACTGTGCTACAAACTGCTACAAAACTCAGAAAGCTGTGAGGAGGTCAAACAGGACGTTGTCCTCATCTAGAAGAAGGAAAAGATGTTCCAGGAGAATGGCAGAGATCAAGAAGAAAGTTACATTAGCCCCCACCTTGGAAGTACCAAGGGAACTTTGAGGCAGTTTTCCATCATTCATTCATTTAAGGAGACAAATCGAATGTGGTAAGATGGTAGAATCACAGTCAGTCATACCAGTAACCAGTAAGGTTAAGAGCAAGCAGCGCTTTTAAGTCAGAGTTTTGGGCTCCAGTTCCAGTTCTATTAACTGCTCTGCGACCTTAGATACTCCCTGCTCCAAAGCCTCCTTTCTTCCTGTGAAAGTAACTGTTTCAGTTTTATGGGATTTTTGAAGGTACAGGGCTGGTAGCAGTGACTGTGACTGAAGAACCAGAATGTCCTCTCTACCCCCCCAAAATAATGACACCTTTAATGATGAAGATGGCATAAATGGAGCTGGAACTGCAATTTCTTAATTAACAAGGAATCGGGAATATATGCTAAACATAAAACAGGCTGATCCTCCAAGAAGAATGTAGTTACTATGCATCTCAGATACACTAATAAAAAAAAAAAAAAAGCAGAAGTGGGCGAGACAGCTTCTGTCACTCAGTAGGCCTGTAACATTTCCAGACACTGGGCAAAAGCATTCTCACGGCACTAACTCAGTTTAACAGCTCATACGAGGCCATTTCAGGAGGTAAAATTGTGAGTCAGTGCTCTTTCCTACTTTCCAATAAATACTTTACAGCTTCTACTTTATTGACACAGGAGAGCAAATTCCTCGAAGTGCCAGTGAGGTACTTGGGGACAGAAAGCAGCTGGCTGTGACTTCGGAGGTGCACTCTGTGGGTACAGGAGGACAGGGAGTCCCCTGGATGGCCAAGAGCACAGCCAACAAGGTACACAGTGGTTCGAGCAATTGCTTCCCTACTTCTTTTATCTCTGAAACCATTTTTCCTTCTTCTACAGCTACGAGGGACTCAACTTCTCCTCCCCTACAGCTCTGCGATCTGCTTTCTGTCCATGCTGCTCTGGGGATCCCACTGCACCCCCGATGTCCTCCTCTGTGTCCTTCACATCCTGGACAGGGTGCCCCACCCCGACACCTCACAAGACACTGCCGCTTGCCCTTCACACCCAGCCCACAGATGGCTTCCCAGCTCAGGTGCTGATCCCTGCCACGCTGGGTGGGGCCAGGCTGCAGGGTCACAGCACTCAAAGCAATGCATCCGTCCCATTCCTGTCCCTGTTCCAGGGGTCAAACCAGGCAGGACAAAGCACATCCCACGTCACAAGTTCCTGCTAAGCTGCTGATAAACACCAGGCTGCTGTACCCTACTGGGGTCTGGGAGGATGATCGCAAGATACAACTGAAGGATCTCTGACGACTGATGGGGTAATTCCTCACACAGCAACCCTAACCCCATGACCACAGCTGGCATACAGCATAAGACCCCGAGTCCCCACGCCTGGCACGTGTCCTTTCCCTGCACGACATGTGAGCACCCAGACTACAGCTGCAGTCACTCCTGAGGATTAAAAAGGCCCTAAAAGGCAGTGGCCTTTCAACAGGCATGGAAGTCGGGGACATTCTGCAGGTGACTTACACATCACATCCACAATACAATAAAGAACATAACAAAGATGGACAATAAACGGCCTCGTGGGCAGCTGCTCACTCTGCTGTAAGCCAGAAAAACATGACTTGAAATTTCTTTGGTTAGGGAAAAACATAAATTCTTCCTACCTGCTCTGGAAACTTCTAAAAGCACCAATCCAGGGTGTGAACAGAAGGTCACCTCACGACAACTGTCCTACAGAGAGGCACCTGGCAGGATTACTCCTGGGGGAACAGGGAGCACCTCCTCTGCTATACCCAAAGGAGCCAAGTTTTAAATTCCTCACGGGTCTCTTCTTAACCCACAAACTGGCTGGGGATGTGAACAAAAGCTGTGGGACTACTGACTGACCAACCCACATGCTGCAACACCACAGTTCTAAAGTTAGACACCATTCTATTTATCTTTTTAAAAAAAAGTTGCTAGCTGTTTGACAAAATGTCCCATGCACCCTGCAGGGAGATAACAGAAGAGCAGCCTTTTGTGTGACAAGATGTATGAATGTGTTTTACAAGTATACATTGTATTTATGCAACTGCACAAAGATAAAAGCAATGTGTGAGAAGTCTTAAGAAATTTAAGACATTTCTGAAAAGCATGGTAGATTCAAACCATAAAAGACGCAGCCATTAACCCTCCTGAAAATACCGCCCTGCTCTGAGCACACTTACCCCATGGTTCTCACCACTTTTTGAAGCAGCTCTGGACATGCTATTTGGTGAGTTTCTTTATTTGCGCTCCCAAGGCTGCCTGGGTATCCAGAGTTGGTTTGAAATCCTTGCCTTTCATGAGTATGTGGCTTTGGGGAGGAGCCAGAGGCTGCACAGTGCCAGGCGCGGAGAATGAAGAGGACACGCACACGGCACCCTGACTTTATGAGTCTGCCTTTCCACTGGCTGAAGCCTGGCAGCAGTGCTCACCCCGCTTTATCAGACCCTATAAAGACACTCAGCGAACAGCACTTCCAGGACTGCTTCATAAAGTGGCACGAAGGATGGGATATGTGTGTCTGAAGGGACAGGAAGTGCTCTGAAGAGAATTAAATAGCAACATCTTTATAAACTTTTACCATTCACCATGTATTTCGATCACACCTTGTAATCTATGTGCTCTGTAATTGCTTCAGAAGCCCAGCCCCACCGCAGGCTGTCAGCCAGGCCACCAGGGGGTCTCCAGAGTAGGCAGTCTGATCTCTGAGTGCGCCAAGGTACCCCTACAGAGGAAGGCGCCTGGCTGGCTGCTGTAGGCCTGGGAGACGGCACCTTGCAGAGAACACCAGGTTAGGACGTGTTCTGAATACTTCACCTACACCTTTGGCTTCTTTTCAGGATATGGTGGGCTGGGGTTTGGTGTCAGTTATAATTTGCATACCATAAAACGTATCCTTTTGAAAGTAAACAGATCACTAGTTCACAGTATACTCACCAACACCATCTAATTACAGAACACTTTCGCCATCCCAAAAGACTGGCCATTAGTGGTCACTCCTTCTTCTCCTAGTGTCTGCAGCCACTAACCCGTTTCCCATCTCCATGGACTGCCTGCTCCGGACAGTTCACATACAAAGAATCACAAGTGCAGCCTGTGACCTGACTTCTTTCGCATCGCGCCATATGTTCTTGGGGGTCCTGCATGCTGCGATCAAGAACCAGTCTGCGTTTCGGCACTGCTGAACAATGTTCCAAAGCATGAACACACTTCTTCTCTCCAGCCGTCCATCAGCTGGTGGTATTTGGGTTACTTCCTCCTCTTGGCTTCATGAACGACACCGCTGTGTGCAATCATGTGTACATTTGAATGTGGACCCAGATTTTCATTTCTCTTGAGCAGGCTCTGGAGCGGCATGGCTGGCTGCTGCCAACTAAATGTGCCCCCAGGCCACTGTATTAAAGCCATGTACCCCACAGTGGCGCTGTTGGGAGGGAGAGAGTGGAAACTTCAAGCTGGGGGCTGAGGCGGCAGGGAGACTGAGACCCCAGCCCCTCTTCCTCTTTTCCACTTTCCCTCTAGCAAGTGCTCCCTTACCACAGACCTGAAATCTCCAAAAGCATCAGCCAAAATAAACCACTGCCCTTTGTAATCTGGTTAATCTCCAGCATCCCCTACGGTCACACGCCAGGTCAGGGTAGGGGGCGGTCAGCCCCTTCCGGACTGAAAGCTGCACTGCATTCCGCTCCCACCACAGCGTGTGCAGGGCCCTGGCTCCCCCACCCTCCCCACCCGCGGTCATCCATCCCCAGTGTCTCTGAAGTGCTACAAGGGAAAACATGAATTTGGGGAGAAAGGGCCCTCTTCCGAGAAGCCAGGGAAGGCTCAAGAGGAGGAGGGAGGAGCTCTTCCCTGGTCACCGGCCTTCTCTCCCTGTATGTCCCGACCTCTGGCAGGTGCACCAGCTCAGCTCAGAGTACCTAACCTCAGTGGTTCAGGATGTATCCTGGTGGAGTGTTGGTGAACCTAAGGCACATGTGCCAAAAACAGAGAGGGGGAGGGAAGGAGAGGGACAGGGAGGGCGAGGAGCGACCACCCCGGGTTATCCAGGGGGCAGGGGAGGGCAGCTCAGAGATGAGACTCAAGAAAGATGGCTGAGGACGGAGGAAGCCACAAGCCAGGGACACAGGAAGTCCCTAGCAAGCTGACAGGACAACAGATTGTTTTCCGGAGCTCCAGAAACACTCACGCTGCGGATGTTTAGTTTTAGCCCAGTGACACCTATTTTAGACCACTGACCTCCAGAACCAGAAGGTGACAAAATGTCGTTTTAAGCCAGTGGGTCTGTGGCAACTTGCTACGGAAACAAAAGGAAATGAATGCAAGGAGATATCAAAGGATTCTCCCAGAAGCCGGGGCTTGAAGCAGTTGCACCACCACCCGTGGCATACGAGGCTCCCATCGGAGGGTGCTCACAAGGCTTCGGTGCTCTCAAAAATCCCCAGGAGGACAGGACAGTGAGAAGGACATGCCAGCCTGTACCTGCCCCCACAGAGAACCAGAGCACGTGTGCACAGCTGCACAGTGAGGTGTGTGGCCATGGGTGACTCTGCAGTCAGCAAGACAGACTGGAATTTTGTGAAATTTAGGGACCTGGGATGAAAGCACAGGAGAAAAACAAACCACGCAAGCCTCTGCCAGGCAGCTTCATGGCCCAGGTGGGGCCCTCCTTCTACAGCCAAGGATGAAAGCATGCCCATCCCCACCCCGCAGTGCTCAGCGTAGGGGCTGGCCAGCGCAGCTCTTGGGACATTTCCAACCCCCACAGGCTGCAGCCCACTTAGCTAAGCAAGTTGCAATCCACCCAGAAGCCTCACTTTGGAAAAGGACCACAATCATCTCCCAGGACACCCCAGGACACTGAGCCACCAGCCTTCTGGGACGGGAGCTGCTGGCTGAGTGTGGGCTGTGCTCGGGGTCAGAACCCTTGCACGTTCCTGCCTCTGGGACACCTGACAGCCCACCACCCTGCTTGGGCAGGCAACTGCCTGCCAGAAGCCCGAGCCTGGGCCCCGCAGACTGACTGACCCAAGCCACCTGCACTGGGCCACCTGCATGGCAGGGGACAGGCAATGCAACACAGGGGGAGGTGGAGGGTGCCACCCTTGAGTCCAGGCAGACAGGGAGCTTGGTCTCTGAGACGGACCGTGCAGGAACACACACTGATGCAAGGCCACGGCAGGTGCCCACAAGGCTCCCACCAGTGCCCTGTGCTCAGGACAAGCAGGGCACTGAAGAAAGGCACTGCCACCAAAGCAGGAGAGGAACACCATCCTTTCTATTGCCACCCTGACACTGCATCTTGGTGACAACACTGCTTTCATGACTAGGTACTATGGCTCCTGTCACTGCCTCTCCCTGCAGTGTCTGAGCCCACACCATCCACTGTCAAGGACAAGGGCTTGAGGCACTCATCACCACTGGGGCAGCCAGGCCAGGGGCCCTTCAGTAGCAAAGCCAGCATCAACCATTCCCCAGGAGGCCCCTGACTCCCGCTGGAAACCACCCCACTCACAGGCTTGAGCTGGAGGAGAGTGAGGACTACAACAGCAGGTTTCCCAGAGTGAAGACTCCACCAGCCCAGTGCAAATCCAGGATGGGGCTTGTTATGGTTTGTGTCTGGATGTCCCCCCAAAGCCTCATGCAGTCATGGGGGTGCTTTTTGGAAGGAGGCTTCTGGTTTGGGATTCATGGTCCAATGCTGGAATCACAGGTGTGAGGGCGGGTAGCCAGCATACAATAAAAGGGAGAGCAAGAGGCTTGCTTTCTCTCTCCTGCCCTTTCGCTGTTGCCTCTCTTGTTGCTTTTGCTGTTTTCCACTACCATGAACTGTTTCCCTCTGCCATGAGCCACCCTGCCTTGGATCCAGCAGATTATGGACTGAAACTGTGAGCTAAATAAACCTTTCCTTCCTTCATGTGGGGCATCAGGTATCTTGTCTCAGCAATGAGAGAAAAGTAACCAACACAGGGCTCATTCACACGATAGATTAACAGAGTTCAAAATAAGCCACTATGAAGTACTTAGAAGAAAAATTGAAAAAATGGAAAACAAAGTCAGTGGACTATCAGAAATAGAAGTGAAATCAATTAAATTATGAAAAAGTAAAAAAGAAATGAAAACTGCAATTTGAGATTTGCTTACAACAAGGAAAAAAGAGTGGAAAAGGTGTGGGTTGTACAAAAAAAAAATAAAGAACAGTTAAGGAGAAAAGGAGAGCATTATAACAGAGAAGTTTAACAATTTGAAACCCCCTTAGGATAGTAGATCCAGGCCTGAAGACTTGTTAGAAATAGCCTGCATGAGGCTTGCACTTAAAAAGTCCTAAGTGAGGGCCGGGGATTTAGTTCAGTGGCATAAGCATCTGCCTGGCAAGCGCAAGGTCATGAGTTTGATCCCCAGTACCGGAGAGGGGAAAAAAAAAAAGTTTAAGTGAAAAGTTACAACAGAAAAGCAAGCAGATGAAAAGGAACAACTTCCAAAAACCTCGTTCAATACAAGTAAGGAATTACTGTCTATGAAAACTATAGAAACGTTTAAAACTACAGAAAAAAAGATGGAGCAAGTAGTAGTCAACCTCAAAGAATAGAAAAAAGAAGTAGTAAATCTCCAGTGTCATGGAGAAGAAAGTCTGTTAGAGTGTGGTAAAGCAGAGACGATACACAGCAAGATGCGATTCAGCAGAAAGATTAATCCACGGCATTGGCGTGAGTCCCCGCCCAGCCAGAGTTGGTTAATCAGCTTTTTCTACAGACAGAAGCCAAAGGGAGAAGTCAGGTGACAGGCAGAACTGAAGATCTGGAGACTGAACTACCTGAAATGAAATCTCAAGGAGAGTCTTAGAAACTGCAACTCGAAGTTTATCAGGAGATCTGTCTGGAAGACTTGCAAGTTACAAGATCATTGCTAAGTCCAGGAAGAAAGAGAATGAGAGGCAGAGGGAGATGAGTGAAGAGCTTCCTGCGCAAAAGGACCGCCACGCGGCACTCACGGTGCAAGGCCTCCCATGCAAACGCCTGGGCTGACATTTGTAGCAGTGGGCAGTACTCAGCCTGGTTTATTGCCAGGCAACTTAATGGCTCCCACCTCATACCCTGGCCTTCAAATGACAGAATACAGACACATGAGACCAGCAGGTAGCAAGAGCAGCAAGAAGGTGGAACCAGAGAATTAAACCACGACGCTGCAGAATGTTAATCTAGATTCCTTACAGCTCGGATCTAAAACTAAGTCAGGATCTACTTGTTGAAACATCTCGAGAATCTGCAGACATTTAAAAAAAATACATAATATAAAAACATTTGATTTATTGGATTGTTTATATAACATTTTTATGGTTTCCCATTAACTATATGCCATGAAAATTTCCTTCAAGAAAAACTTCTATACCATATATGCTGATGAAAATCCTTACACTGTTTTCTAGCATCTATAACTTTTGAGCAGATTTTGTAAGCAAAAGCAAGTATTACTGAGTCTTGCATTTCAAGCTGCCTAAATGCCAGCTGTATAAACATTTAGCATCTAAACAACTGCACTGTCATTAAAACTTCAACAGAGTTAAATATTAGTTTAGTGATTGCTTTAAAAAAAAGGAATGAGTGCTTACATCAGAAAAAAGGATCTCAAATAAGTAATATAATGATGTATCTCAAGGTCTTAGAAAAACAAGAACCCAGCCCTCAATTAGTAGAAGAAACAATAAAGATCAAAGTATACATAAAGGAAGTAGAGACAGAAAGATTCATATCCAGAACATATAAAGAACTCAAAAAAATTAACACAAAAAACAAGTAATACAATCAAAATATGGGCAAATGTTCTGAACACATGGCTCCTCACAAGACATACAAATGGTCAACAGATAGGTGAAACAAATGGTGTTTCCCATGATGAACGTAAGCATTATGTACGGCAAATGCACACTAATAAAATCAATTTAAACTTTCTTTAAATTTTAAATATCTGTTGTCATCAGAAAAATGCTCACTGTAATCAGAGCAGCCATTAAACACATGCAGACATACACACACACACACACACACACACACACACACACACACGGGTGAGGCTGTGGCTGTGGGGAAAAGGGAACCCTCATACACTGAGGGTGGGAATGTCAATGACCACTATGGAAAATAGCACAGTGATTCCCCCAAAAAGCTAAAAACAGAACCATCATATAATCCAGCTGCCCCCTTCCGAGGTAAACACCCAAAGACAATGAGATCCTCACACCACAGCCACGGCACACTGCTCAGGGGAAGCCACCAACAGACGCACAGGGACAGTAAACACTGTGTCTGTGCACTGCGGTGGTGCAGTCAGACTAAGGAACAAGGAAACCAGGTACCTGCAGGAACACGGGTGGAGCTGGAGGACAGTGTGAAGTGAAACAAGCCGGAAAGAAATGAAATACAGTGAGTGGGCTTCTCCTCACACAGGGAGCCAGAACACAATGGGGGAAAAGACAATAGGAGGAGGACTTCCAGGGAAAGGGAAACGAACTGGGCATCCTAAAGAGGACAGGTCAAGACAAGGCAGAGGGGAAGGAGGGTGACTCAACATGGCAGTGGGTGTGACAGAGCCCGGCAGGGTGGGCAGCGTCAGGAAACACCAACTGTCTTCCAGCTTCTGCAGCTAAACAGCAGGCAGAATGACGATTTCGTGTCCTATTCTTCTTCTTCACACACACAGGAAGCTACAGGAACGGAGCCCGACATCCCCGATCCACCCAAGAGGCTGGAGTCTGGCCGGGTCTCTGTTCGTTCCTTCCTTCCTTCATTCATTCTCTCACTCAGCAAAGCTTCACTGAGAAGCCAGTGTCTGCCCTGGAGGAGCCCCACATCAGTCAGTCACTCACAAACACACACACGCTGGAGCAGTGACCGCGGCAAAGGAGAGGAGCATGGAGACTGCTGGAGGGCGGGAAGTGACGTCACGGCCTGGAGGTCACGGAAGGCCTTGCAGAAATAACCAGCACAGAGCTAGAGCACGAATAGGCATTAACTGGCAAAGATGGAAAGACATTCCAGGCAGAAAAATAAAAAAATAAAAATAAGAAACAACCGAAAGGCCCAATGGTGGGAAGGAATCCACTGCCACGGCCTGGGCAGCAGACCACGCAGGGCGTGGAAGTCTGGGGTATCCGTGTGATGTGAAAACAGCATGGGGACACTTGGGGAACTGAAGCAGCAGAATGGGCCTAGGTGAGGTCATGGATGGGAATGAAAGGGGCCTGCAGCACACAATCCACATCCGGGGCTGGACAGGGTGCAGGCAGGGCTGACGGAGAGACCTGGGACATCGCCTTCCAGCAACTAAGGCAGGACACCGTGCTCCACAGCAAGACAGGCCAGCTGCGGCACAGGACCCAGGACCAACGTGGCCGAGCTGCCCTGAGGTTCCCAGCGATGACGGAAGCCTCCCCACCCTGCAGATCTGGGCGGCAGATCTGATCATGGGTCTGGGGAACACCCAGACAGCACAGGCCCACACGCTTGTGGCTTCCTAGGGAAGAAGCACGTGCCGCTGCGCCCCAGGACCTGCCTCAGCACTGGCTCCAACAAGAGAATCAGAAGACATCAGCCCAGGCACGGCCACCGCCTCTGTCTCGGGCTAGTGAAAAATGCATGGCTTCAGGACTAGGACACCTGAGACCCGACACCCGGGCACAGGTGGAGAGGGGCTCCTGCACTCCCGGGGCTGGCAAGGCGTCTGGACTGCGGCCTCCAGCTGCAGGCACAGCACGGCACACCCACCCCCGGCGCCGAACCCACTCACCTGGGCTGGCACCCGGGCCTTGGACCTCCACGGCCTCCCTGTCCCGCTCGTCTGCCCGCTCGGAGTTCTCAACCACCTGGTCCAACTCTTCACTCAGCTACGGGGAGAAGCAAAGCAGGTAAATAGGCTGGCTGCATCTTCCTTTTCTATACTAAAATAAGAAAGCAGAAGCTGTTACTCATGTAATTGTCACACACACACACACACACACACACACACACACACGCACGCACAAAAAAAAATCCCAATGACATGGGGTGTTTTAGGCCAATTGTATGGATCAGGACAACAAAGCTTAGAAAACTCAAGAAACTTCCTGCCTATTTGTTTCCAGCACTGCTGAAACTACTTATCACAAAGCGAGCAGCTACAGACCCAGGACCGTCCTCGCCTGAGCTTCCGGGGGCTGAAGTCTGAGATCAAGGTGTGGGCAGGGTTGGCTGCCCCTGAGAGTTAAGGAAGAACATCCTCCGGGTCTCCCTCCGAGCTCTGCTGATGACAACAGCAATGCTCCACGATCCTCGGCTCCAAGCCGCATCTGACTACCACTCTCTGCCTTCCCTTTTACATTTTCCCTGCGCCTGTGTCCCTCCAGAGTCACCTTTTTTAAGGACCCTGGTCATGCTAGATTAGAGGCCCACCCTACTTCAGCATGATCTTAACTGCACCTGAAATGACTTTGTTTCTAAACACAGTCACACACAGCGTCTATCTGGCAAGGGTGAAGTCCTGAGTTCGATTCCCAGTACCAATAAACAAACAGCCACAGTCTAAGGTACTGGATGTTAGAACTTCAGTGAATCTTTTCGGGGAGCAGTGCATAGTGGGGGGGGGTTCAACTCACTACTGTTCCCATGGCCACAGAGGCAGGGAAAGAGCTAGAAAACAAGTCCCAAGTTAGTCCAGTTTCAAAGCCCATGACCTTAACCACTTCCCAAAGCCAGAGGAATTTCAGTGGAGTCTGCTGAGAGGGGAAAAAAAAAAAAGGGAAGTTGGTCTCAGAGCTCTCAAGAGAAGGCTGATTAAACATCAACTTGGGCTGCAAATGACAGAAAGTGGGTGGTCCAGGGGACAGCGCTAATCAGCAGCCTGTTAATCTTGCTATCAGGGCCCTCACCTGTCCCGTGGGCAGCTATGCCACTGAGGAAGGCAGAAGGCAAACATGATAATCAACAGTCTCTGGGGTTGGAAGGTGGGGACTGGCAGAGGCGCTATCGCTGTGCAGGCCAAGGAGAAGGGAGAGGGTTCCCAAGATTTCCTCAGGCTCAAGCGGCTTCATTTGAGGTCTTCATCTCAATTAAGGATCCAATTCCAGCAGATGACAGTATAGAGCAGCTGCCATGCATCTATTTTTCCTTCATCTCCCTCTCCACATCTCCAACTCTGCCTCTTAGAATCAGGTGAAATCTCCCATTTAAAGCTCCCCCCCCAAGCATAAAAACAAACACATGTAAGAGGACCGAGAGGCTGGGAAAGGCCCCAAAAGGTGTAAGTCATTTCGGGGCAGCACACACAGCCACACCCCGAAGCCTCAATGACCAAAGGAAGAGAACGATGTGAGTCCCAGGAAGGCAGCGTTCTCTGACCCCCACCTCACCCAGGTGCCCACTGGCCTCCCCTCCTGACTCCCTGAAAGGCAGACCAGAGCCACCAACTTGCCTGGCCCCGGCCAAATCCTCAGCATCCCTCATGTCCCAAAGCAAAATCTCCCTCAGCAAAGACACCTAACTCAGAACCAGGTCCACGCTCAGAATGATTTCAGCAAGAGAGATGCAGGACATTCTCTGGGCTGTCATGGGACTGAACAAGGTAAACAGAGGGGGCCCTCCAAGCACCTTGCTCCCCAGGGGACAGCCCCGTGGGCACCTGGCCCCACCAGAGGTCTTGCCCCTAGAGGCGGCATCCCTGCCTGTAAACCTGAGCCCTGCCTGGGCGGAGACACTGCGGGCAAGCAGTGGACCAGACAGGATAGGGATCCAAATAGGGATCCAAAGCTCCCTAGAAGCTGGCACTGCCCCATCCTGGGGGGCTGCTATCTCGCTGCCGGGCACTTGCTGGCATTTTCCATACCCCAGCTCTTTTCTGCACAGTGAGTTTCCAATGTGGCTGGAGCCCCTGAGGATGAGGAGACGCCCAGGTAACGGGAGATGTGGCGCTGAGGCACGCGGCTCTGCGGGGAAGTGGGACCGTTCTGGGCAGACCAAGACCGGCAGCATCAGGTCTACGAACAAAAACCGCTCTGGGACGGGGCAGAGCCTCAAAGCAAATCTGATCCAGGTGCAGGAAAAGCCTGCAGGGAGAGGTGGCAACATAGTACCGCACTCCGCGGCAAATGGCAGGCGAACAAAGGTTGCGGAACTGCCTCGCGTGGCGAACCACGGGGCGCTCAGAGGAGGGGACCAAGGTCCGCACAGGGGGCGGCGGAGGAGGAGGAGGAGCAGCAGCGCGGCGCCCCGGGGGTGCCCGAAGCACAGGGCAGACGGGAGACAAAGGACTGGAAAGTGCACGGCGCGGGAGCTGAGCTTGGGGCGAAGGACCCCGAGGGGGGAGCAGCCGCTGGGGGCAGAAGGGGCCACCGGGGCAGCGGGCCACGGTCCCCCGTGGGCAGGGCCCCGGGCCTGGGGGGGGGGCGCCCCGCGGGCATCAGCTCTCCAGGGCGCAGACGCCGCCGCCCGGACCCGCCGGGCGGATTCGGAGCACGGAGCCGCCCTCCCGCCCGCGCCCCGCGCCCCGCGCCCCGCGCCCCGCGCCCCGCGCCCCGCGCCCCGCGCCCCGCGCCCCACGCCCCGCGGGGACTTTCTTCCCACGCCCCACGCGCTCCTACCTCCTGGTAGGATGTGGAACGTTCCTGCCGGATCATGGCACTGAGCAGGCCCAAGGCGCACCTGAGCCCGCTGCGGCCAGCGAGGCGCACGGAGGAGACACCGCCGCCGCAGCTCCAGGACCGCCCCGGCTTCGCGTGGCTACTCTGGTTCAGAGCGCCGTCCGGGAGACCCGGTTTGGCCGCGCTCGGCGCATGCGCATGGCTTCCCGCCGCGCGGGGGTCTCCGGGAAATGTAGTTCTGGGTGGAGTGCGAAGCCGAACCAGACACGCAAGTGCCTGCGACTGCTCACTTCCTCTCTTTGTTGCTGTGGTACGCGTGGAGAAGATGAATGTAAAGTGGAAACGGCAGGCCTGGCCAGATGAGGAAGCGCGCCTCGTGTAATTAATTACAAGTGGAAGCTCCTGGCCCGGCAGTTTATAACCATAATCAATGTCTGCAGAAACACGTGTCCGTGAACAGGTTCGTGAAAGAACCCTGTAAAGGGGAACCTTTTTCTCCTGATTGTAAAGATGAGACTGAGGCACCTTGTTTTATAAAGGATGGAAGGAGAGCAGTGAACAAAATGAATATTATTTGAGCCAGGAATATTATTATTCTGTCTACAGGTAGGATCCAAACTCTCCATTACTGCTCAGGCTGTGCCCCCACCCACAGGTCTTGCAATGCTTGGAGCCCTGCAAACTTCTGCTGCTTCACAGGGCCTTAGGGCCCATGCACCGAACCCCAAAATGGCTCATGCAGTGTACCCCAAAGCCGCTGCTCAACCACAGCAGAAGCCTAGAGCCCTAAAGGTGGAGGCAACTTGGGTGGTAGACCTGAGGACCACGGTTTCCTCTCTTCTCACTGCCTGAACGGTTTGTCCGGGTGGTGCCCTGGGCAACTCAGTGGTGAGGCCAATAAGAGGCTGCTTATTTTTCCTGGTGAATGCTGCTCTGTGCCCAGGGCAGCTGCAGCTGTGCAACCCCCTCTGCTCAGCCACTGGCCTCTTCCCTCCTTAGCCCAAGCTTGGGAACACAGGCCACATCAGAGCACTGGACCTCCTGGAATCAGCAGTGGGACGTCTGTCACCTCTCCAGCCAACCCCACTGCCCTGATATCCATCAAATAAGACGGTGTGTAACACATCATAGACACTCACGTTTGCTAAGTTTATGAATGGAACAGTTATTCCAGCCGAGTTGTGTGCCAAACCAAAAATACAACAAGCAATGAATTAAATGTCTTACCATATTGATACAAGGGTGGTTGATAGCATTTTCCACATGATCACAGAATTTCAGAGCTGAAAAAAACCTATTTCAGTCCTATCATTTCTCTCTACTCCTTGTTGCTGTGACTAAACTTGAAAATGATGGGGCTCTACCATCAGAGGAAATATTGGCTAATGCAAATTCAATTTGGTTTAGCAAATATAATGTTCCAGGCCCTGCAGTACAGAAATGAATGAGCTACCCCAACAGCCTTGCACCTGTGGCTGTTCCATACTAATGGGGAGGGGCAGCTGGAAACATGTAAACAGAGTTTCCAGCTGTCTCATTTCCGCATGAGCACACTCCCGTCAGACTTCAGCCCTCTCCCCTGGAACAGAGCTTGTCAAGGTCACACCAAGCTCTCTGCTGTCGAATCAGATGGCCGTTTCCCAATGCTCCTCTTCCTTGACTTAACCTACGGCTTTGGACTGGGCCCAGTGCCCCGCTCGGGGATACACTTTCGTCCCCTAGCCTGCATAACCTGCTCATTCCCACTCTCCTCCTACCTCGCTTGCTGCTCCTCACTCTCCTCACCTCAGCTGTACAGAGTAGCTTTTCCAAAGCTGGGTCTTCCATCTCCTTCCCATTTTCTGACCAGCAGCTTGCCTCAAGGCTTGAATGGTCATCTGTACTCTAGAGCCCTGGTATGGGTCAAATGATGCCCCTGACAAAATGTGTTGAAATCCTAGCTTTAGGTCCTCAGAATATGACCTTACTTAGAAATAGTGTCATTTCAGAGGTAAACTGTTGAGGTCACATTAGAGTAGGGTGATCCCTTAATCCAATATGAGTCCTTATAAAAAGATGGACAATGATGCACAGACAGGTACCTAGGTAGATTTCTGTGTGATGACAGAAGCAGAGAATGGAGCAACACAAGTATAAGCAAAGAGCCTTCAGTCACTCATTTGCTCCTTACAGGTGGTAGCTCCAGGGGCCACGCTCCATCCCATAAAAGATCACACTCCATAAAAGACCACATTGCAAAGATTGCCAGTCACCACCAGAAGCTACCAAGTGACAGGGAAGGAGTCTACCCAGGAGTTCTTATGACCCTGTGACACCTTGATATCACATGTCCAGCCTTGAGCATTTTACGAGACATGGTTTCTGCTCTTTTAAACCATGTACTTTGTGGTTCTTTGGTGGAGCAGCCTAGAGAAACTGACACAGTTCCCAAGTGTATACAAACTCATGGTTTCCAGCCTCCAGTTTGCCCTTGAGACCCAGGTTCTCATGCCCAGCTGCTTGGGTTACTTCACCCCAGGAGGGCCACCTGGCAGCTGCTGAGTGCAGTTATTGAAGCACAAACCCACAGCCAGGCTGCCTGGTTCAGTCTTTGCTCTTACAGACTGCCACTTACAGACTTTATGATCTTGGAGAATTTATTTAATCTCCCTGTGCCTCAGTTATTTCATACATAATATGGGAACACTGTTACCCCTTCTCAGAGCTCTGCAAGGATTAAATGAGGTATTGAGGTATAAAGCTTAGAAAATCATCCAGCACATGTAAAGCAGAAGGGTAGTGTTTGTGGTTTTCGTCAGGGTCAGAGCGGAACCTGGGGCTCTTCCTACCCTGAATCTGCTCCCCTCACAGTCTCTCTCAGTGTAGTAAATTCTGTCTGCTCCTGGGCTCTGGTCCAAACACTTAGAGTCATCTCGATTCCTCCCTTTTTCTTATATTCCACATCTAAGTCTGCAAATCCTCTTGGCTCTACTTTACAAATGTACTCAGAATCTGGGACTTTTCACCATCTCTACTGCTAGTGCTCTAGTGTAAGCCACCAGAATTTCTCTCCCATTATTTTCCATAGCCTCTAAGCTGGTCTGTCTGTTCTGCTCTTGTCACCCTGTAGGCTTTTCCAGCCACTGCAGCCATGGAAAACTTAGTAGTCACGTTGTGGCATTCTGGTACTCTAACCCCTCCAAAGCCAAAGTCCGCACAGTGCCCTTGCATCAGGGATAGGATCTGTCCTGCCCAGAAACCACCTTTTTATTCCTTTAGGCCTTCTGTCTCAGCTCCTAAAGGCAGAACACATACTGGCCTAAGCACCTCTGCATTGGCTGCCACCTATACCTGGAATACTCTTCTGGCTCATTCCCACCACCTATCTCTTTTTCCAAAGGTCAGCTTAGCACCAATGCTTTGTAGTAGTCAGCTTTCCTGTTGCTGAGACGAAATACCCAACACCCACAATTTAAATAAGGAGAGATTTGTTTTTAGCTCACAGTTTCAGGGGGCTAGTCCATGGTTAGAAGGTGCCAAGGCAGAAAGGATAAGGCAGAGGAAAGTTGCTCTCATCATGGTCAAGGAAGTAGAGAAAAAAAAGGAGGAGCCAGAAAACTCCAGGTTATACCTCCAGTAATCTGCCTTTTACAACCAGACCCCACCTCTGCTCAGCACAGTACACTAAGAACTCATAAATAGAGTAACCCATTGATAAGTATAGTTATTCCATACTCCAGCCACCTTCCAAAAGCCTCTGCAAATGAGACTTTTAGGGGAATATTTCTATCTAAATCATAACAGTCCATCCCTGGCCCCCAAACTGTTCATGACCATATCATTAGGCAGAATGTAGTTACTCTGTCTCTAAAAGTTGCAAAAGTCTCAACAATTCCAGCATTGTTGAAAACTCCAAGTCAAAAATCTCCTCTGAGACTCAAGGAAAATTCTTAGCTGTAAGCATTTATGCAAATCAAAAAGACAGTTAAATACATGCATGGCACAGGGTAAACAGTCTGTAATGGTTGATACATTGTGTCAACTTGAGAAATTTAGAAGTTTAAACAACTCAGCAGGGACCCAGTGTCCTTAGTTTTGTAGATATCCTTATCCTGTGCAAGAAGAGGGCAGGGAGATGTCAGTGCTACATCTGCCCTAGGAGATGGTAGCTGGCTTACAATGTAAGGAAGGAAAAGAAACTTGCTCTTCCCCATTTTTCTCTAGCTGCTTTTGCTACCTCCTGCCACCTTGAAGTGTTGCCCCTATGCCATGTCACCCTGCTTTGGAGCCAGTTGATTATGGACTGAAACTTCCACAAACTGTGAGCTAAATAAACCTTTCCTTCCTTGATTTGGGGCACCAGGTATCTTGTCTCAGCAATGAGCAAAAACCAACCAACACAGATTTCGGTACCAGAGGAATGGAGTCATTGCTGTGACTATACCTGACGGTGTGGTTTAAAAGCCTTTGGGAATGTCTTGTATAAAGAGTTGGAAAGGTTCAGAGATGTCACCTGAAGGAGTGGAGCTGGAACATCTTAGGCTGTTCTTCATGGGATATTCTGGTCACAACTCAGAAGACCAAAAGGCTGATAGAAATCCCACCAGTAAAGACCAGGCTCAGGAGGTTTCTTCAGGGAAGGACTTCTGAACTCCAGGGGATGTGTGTTATGGCTTGGCAAAAAGTTTTGTCTGTATCTCGCTTGTATATAGATACTTTGTCTGAGACTGAAATTAAAGGTGGCAAACCAAGTAATCTGGCAGAAGAAATTTCAAGGCAGTCATATGTTAAGGCTGTGGTATGGCTGTTGTGAGAGCTTTTAGCCAAATTTATGTTACAAACCAAGAGCAAAGAGCCGGAAGAATGATTTAAAATGTTGTGAGTTTGGCCAGAAATTAAGCTCCAGTGAAGCTGTGTGCAAAAATAGAGCTGAAGAGATCTTGACTTCTGAGAAAGAACAGGTGAATATAAAAGATGACCTGAAGACATCACAAGAAGCAGCAACTCTTCAACCTTTGCAGCCTCAAAGCTGCAAAAGTGAAAGACTTTGCTTTGAAGAAAAAGCCACAGAACACCATGCTCAAAATGGTAGCTGCCACACTATGTTTCAGAATGGTGGCACCATAGAGAATTTGTTTTTCAGAATCAGGTTCAGAATGCCCAGCGATCCAGGCACTTGACTCCTACAAGCCAAGACAGCAGAAAATCTGGCTACTGCTTTAGATGGCAGCAGACATTGGCATCATCCAAGTGGTGGTTTTAGGTGCATGCAGCATGCAAGAGTTCTGAGGTTAAACAGGCTTCCACTCAGATTTCAGAATGCCTAGGAGCCTAGGCAGTGTACCCCTGAGAGGGCAATGCATGAAGCTGTGAGAGTGAAACCAAAGATGCAGTGGAAATCCCAGAAGTTTGGAAAAGCCAGGAACTTGGATCAGCTAAGGAAACATGCAAGGAGGGAGTAAAGCCAGCCCAAGAGAGAAGCTGTGGGAGCTACAACCATAAGAAATGCCACAGGAGTAGTATCACCCAAGCCCTTTGGAGCTCACAATTTATCACAGATTGCTTCAAATGTTGGACATGGAACTACAGACTTAATGTTTGGCCTGCTGGATTTTGGACTTGCTTTGATCCCAAGCCTTTGTATCCCCACTTGTACCTTTTGAAATGAAAATGTTTATCTTGTGCCACTGAATGTTAGAAGTATTTACCTTGTTTTCATTTGTGTGGGGGCTAAGTGTTTGCCTTAAATCTCAGAGAAGACTTGGGACTTGGACTTTTTGGCATTGCAAAAACTATTAGGATTTTAGTAACTCTTGCCAATAGACTAAAGGCTTTTTGCATAAAGGAATGTACATGAGTCTTTGGGGGACCAGCGACAAAATATTATGGTTCTAATGTAATACAATGTTGACAGAATTAATACTGTTCTTAAGGATTGTTAAGTCTGTGTCATAACTTTCAAGTTGTGAGATGATAAGAATAAGCATGTTTTTGTATCTGGAGACCAATTTAAATAAATGTGTCAGTAGCCAAGTTGACAAGGGCTGGATTATAATGGTTGATACATTGTGTCAACTTGAGAAATTTAGAAGTTTAAACTGAGCATAACAGTGTAAAGGTGCTTGTGTCAATGTGGCCAAGAAGCAGGATGGGAAGAGGAGCCAGGGACAAAAGTACACCCTTTCAGGTCATCCCCCAGTGACCTACCTCTTCTGACCGGTTCTACCGCCAAACGGCACAGTCAGCTGTGAATTCATCAGTGGATAAGTATAGTACCCTACTATCTCATCATCTTCCAAAATCCCCAGCTCTGCAAATCAGGCTTTGGGGCAACATTTCAGGTCTAAAGCATGATGTGCCTCCTCTGGATACTCTTTTAAGGCAGCAAACTCCATCTACAGTACTTCTCTCTACTTTGCTCTATGTTCCTCCTTGACACACACCATATCTGACCAATTTCTCTTCCACCTCCCTTCACTAGAATAGAATCTTCATGAAGACAGGGCTTAGGCCTTGTGTTCCCAGTGCCTCAGATGGTGCTTCACTATACTAGTGGTTCTACTTGTTATGGACTAAATAAGTGGACAAAATAGCTTCACAGCAACAAGAACTCAAGAGAAAATATACAGGTATATGATAGGGATTGATAGAACAGCTGCAAGCAAGATGTATTAATTTATCAGAGAAACATCAAGAGGGGCCTCACAGGGTGGGGGGGAGAGGAGGGAGGGAGAGAGGCTTCATAATGGAGGTTACTTGTGAGTGAGGCCCAAATGACAAGGGGCCAGGACATGTTGCCCTTCACCCCATGAAGGCCCTGGGGATGGTGCCAAGGCCCCAGGCTGGAGTACAAGTGGCTGAAGACCACAGTCAGGAAGGAATGCAGGGTCCAGAACCAGGAAGCTGGGCCACGCTGCTCCTGGGCCTATTTGCTCCCAGATCCAGCCTTTCCTTGGCCTGCTCAGCACGGGGTTGCAGGAACTGGCCTGATGGACTGGACTCAGCATTTCAAGAGGAAATGCTTCCCAGGGTCAGGCAAATAGGAAACCAAGGCAGTTCCGGAGTCTTCCTGTCTTAGTGACTTTTCTCTCGTTGCTGAGACAAAATACACAACACTCAAAATTAAGGGAGGGAAGGTTTATTTAGCTCACAGTTTGTGGTGGTTTTAGTCCATAATCAGTAGGCTGCAATGAAGGATTGTGTGGCAGAGGGACAACAGTTTTAGGAGGCAGAAGACAGCAAAAGCAACAGGAGCAAAATGGGGAGAACAAGCCTCTTTTCTTCCTTTATATTGTAAGCAGGCTACCAGCCCAGCCCCAGGGCAGGTGTAGCTCTCACACACCTGGTGCCCTCCTCTTGCACAAGATGTTTACAAAGTGAGGACCCTGGTCCCCTGCTGAGTTGCTTTGTTAAATTTTCTTTGTTTCTTTTCTTTTTCCTTTTTTTTTGGGGGGGGGCAGGGTCTTGCTATGTAGCCCAGGCTGGTCTCAAACGCACAGCAGTCCTCCTGTCTCTTCCTCCCAAGTGCTGGAATTATGGGCCAGTGGCACTAGGCTGGGCATTATTAAATTTCTAAACCTTTCAAACTGACACAATGTATCAACCATTACACCTCCTCTCCCTGCCTTAGAATGCAGCTGCCAACCCTGCCTGGCTCCAGCCCTCACAGGAAGGCTTCAGCCAGGTGCTCCACCTCCTCTCTCCTACCCGCAGGATGGCCGCTTCCGGTGGCCACTGTCCTCTAGGCTGCCTCCGGTTGTGTCCTCAGCTTCTTCTATCACCCGTGTCGTCACCCACCCGTGTCACAACCATTCCGCTTTACCCGGAGTAGAAACTACTCCGCAGATGACTGACTGATTCCAAGTGCTCTGAATGAAAGAATGTGGGATCAAGTGGAAACGGGCAGTCAGGGGGCTGCATGGAGAATCCAAGGGCTTGTAAACTTGTCCTTCACCTACAGATTCGTCCTCAGCATGAGCAGGGGCAGCTGCAGGTGATCAGTGGGAATAACTGAGGATCTTTTGGCTTAGAGAGGGTCCTGCCACACAGAACTGTAGCGAGAGAAAAGGCTCAAGCAGAAAGGCTGCAGGCTGAGTGACAGGGAACAAGATGCCAGGGAGGCCGGCGATGACCTCTGGGGTCCAGCAGGGCGTCTTCCAACCCGGAGATCCCGAGACTCACTCGGCCATCTGGTACATGGAGACATTGAATAGTGAATGAGTTTAGACTTGCATAAATGTTAAATCCCTTTGGGAAGAAGCGGGTGGAGAAAGGGAGACAGGGACAGAGATCTTAGCTTATAAACAGTTTCCGGCGGCTGCAGGCGCTACAGTGTCACGCATGCACTGGCCGTCAGGCGGCTGAGCTCTGACATCCAGCCAGAAGCCTGGGGCAGGAGGCGGGGTTGCGGGGCGCCGGCCCCGCCTGGCCGGGAGGAGCCCGAAACGTGCGCCCCGCGCGCGCGCGCTGTCCATGGCGGGGTCCGCGCCGGGGTGGCGGCTGCTGCCGCTCGCCACGCTGGCCCTGGTGGTCCTGGCGCTGGCCCTAGGGCTGCCCGCGGCCCAGGCCGGCCAGACGCCGCGCCCCGCCGAGCGGGGGCCCCCGGTGCGCCTGTTCACCGAGGAGGAGCTGGCGCGCTACGGCGGCACCGAGGTAGGCGGCGGCGGGGGCCGGGCCGCGGGGACCTGGGCGGGAGCTGGGCCAGGGATCTGGGCCGCGCCCGCAGGGTTAGGAGCCAGGCGGGGCCGACAGCCGAGGCCTGGCCTCCTCCCCGGGGACTGCGGTGGCCAGCGTGGTGGGTCCTGCCCTGCGCCCCACGCCCCGCCCGGCCGCGGCTTCGCTGGTGACCTTGGCCTTTCAAGGTGGCCTCATCGGGCGGCCACTCCGCCACTCCCTGGCCGGGGCGGAGTCAGGCTTTCCCTGACTTCCTTTTCCTGCTCCTTCATCCCAGGTCGTCTCAAACCCACATTTCATGTCTGTGTCTTTGGGGGTGATCCTGAGCTGGGAGCCAGGCCAGAGGGGAAAACTGGAGATTAGGGATAAAGCGCCCCCCCCACACACACACTCACACACACAGACCTCAAAAATCAGCCCCCTGCCCCGTCCATCTGGGCCAGCCCAGCAGGGTGGTTGTCTAGTGTAGGACCGGGGCGCCGCCATGAGAAGCGCCAGGGGCTGGGGTGTCAGAAGAGGATCCCCCTGGTGGGGAGAGGAGGTGGTCTCCTTACCGTGACATTTCAGAGCTGGCAGGGACCAGTCTCCTGCTGGTAGAGATGGGGAACGGAGGCGCCACAGGTGGGTCTGTGAGGACCGGGGAGGGCAGGCGTTGTGCCACCCTGTGAGTGGATGTGAAGGAACATCTCTGGGAGCAGCTAAGGGAACCCAACGGTGCAGGGTCAGGGCCTTTGAGCAGAAGAGCGGTCACTCAGCAGGCTGCTGTCTCCGGAGCATCTGTCCTGGTTGGTGTCTGGGTTTCCTGTGTTCCCAAGCTGCCCTGTCTAGGAGGGAGGCTCACTGTGCCCACGCGGGATGGCGGGAGGGTGTGTTTTATGTTGAGTATCCTGCCCGTCCCCCATCAACACCTCAGGTGCTGAGTTTTGGAAAAGTGGGACTGGATCAGACGGAAGATGCTTAGCACTGAGGGGCTTGGAAGGCAAATAGCTTTATGTCACTGGCGGACCAATGGGCATCTCAGCTCCAAGTCATCAGTCCCATTTTGGGGTTAGAAAAACATATTTATTGCTAACAGGAAATACAAGAAACTAGCAGGAAGTACTACAGAGGCTGATAGCAGGATTTTTTTGTGATTGGTTACATACTGTCATATGTTGCTAGGCAGGTTTGGCTCAGGTGAGTTAATTGAGGATCTACTTAGTAGCAAGGTCAAGGCTAGGATGAGTCCCCCTGAAACCTAGGGGTGGGTGAGCACAACAAGGTGCAGTTTGGTCTGAGTTAAACTTTTCTTACATGCTGCAGCTGACTTTGGGACACCAAGGCCCGCTGAGCTTTGCCTGCCTTTCTCATCCTTGAATATAGTGGCTGACTTAGAAGTTTTAAGATTTTCTTTACATTTACAGTCTCCTTTGCAGAGTCTCCCGGGTGCCCCAGTCCCAGGCACAGCCCACATGGTTGTCCTACTGTGTTGCTGGAGCAAAAGTGTCATCAAGGGAGAGAAAAAGCCTGAGGGGGTTCCCACACGGATTCCTCCACATCCCACCACATGCTGAGGCTCTTCAGATATGGTGGGTGGTCTTGGGGACCCCCAGCCCAGAGTACAAGGGGGAGAGAGTTCAACAGTGCCGGCATCTTCCAATGTTGATGTGATAGCTTGATACTTAACTGAAGCAAGGAGAGAGACGCTTAAAGGAGGAGCAGTTGCAGGAAGGAGTTGCTTGGGGTGGAGCCCTGAAGATGTCTCAGCCCGCAGACAGGAGGAGGAGCCCTCCCGTTCTGGCTGAGGGCTGAGGGTGCTGCCGGCTCAGGGCCTCTGGCAAACAGCTGGATCACCTCCCTGTCCACGGCAGGCTGTGTCTGTGGCTTCCTCTGCTTGTGTGTCCGCATGGTAGCCATCGTGGCACTGCCTGTTGGCCTCTGCTTGACCACAGACAAGAAGGCAGCTCAGCTGGCCAAGCAACCCCAACATCAGAGGCAACAGGAGGCCCTCATGTCCTTCCCGGGCAGTGGCCCTGGCTTCCTTGTCCGGCATCTCTGACCCACTCTCTGTCTTTCTGGGTGATCGGTTTCCCCAGAGATTCACAGTAGCTCGCTAAGGGCGCCCCTGGTGAGACAGGCAAGAGAATAGACACAACCCTGGGGTCCAAACTCCCAAGATCCAGAGCCCCCCCATTCGCTGTGATGGGGACGTGACACTGAGGTGGAAAGCGTCAGTGGTGGGCTGGGTGATGTCGTACCTTTTGTTCCTGAATGTTACCCCTTACCTGACTCGGCACACAGAAAAGTGCTAAGTGCCAGAAAAAGAAAAGGCAGAGAATGAAAGCAGAAGACCACCACAGTTAAATGATAACTGTAGCTTATTTTTTAAATTGCTGTAAACACATATAAATAGCCCACTCGATAAGCAGTCAGAGCAGAGGTCACGGCGGAGGAGGAGAGCAGTAAATCCTCCAAAGACAACTGCAGCTGCTGGCTTGTGACCCACATGTGAAAATTTCTCTGTGGGGAGGAGAAGCCAGGCTCGGCGAGGTCAGTGGACATGGTGGGGGCTGTCACAGAGACCCCTTGTGTGTGCCGGGTAACACGTAGTTTCCCTCCTGTGGGTAGGTGGGTGGTACGTTGGGACACTTAGAGAAACTGAGGCCTTGGAGGTGATGTGCCCAGGAGAGATGGCTCCTTGAGTTAGCAGCTCAGCCTCTCTGGCCTCGGATCCTCTCTTAAATGTGCTCATGAGAACTCTTGGCCATACGCTCCACAATCAAGGGCAGAAACTGGAAAACCACTAGAGAGAAGTCACACACCCAAGATTCCTGGAGACCCAGCAGTGACTTCTGCACTCACCTGGCCTGAGAGCCTCCCGGCTGGGTCCCTGCGCCCTGATGGGGCCGAGATGGGAGACCAGGTCCTGGCCTGAGCTCACTGCAGTGTGTTAGAAAACCCAGCCCTCCCTCCATTGCTTCATTCTCTCTCTCAGTGGTAGTGGTGGGGTTTCTGAGTTATGTTTTATACCTGTAATGTAGCTTGCATTTTTTTAATACTGTACATTGGTTAATATCTCTAAAGGACAAACGGACAGGTATGAATTGGTCACATTGCGTCTATAATGTTTGGCCCAGGAATTCCGTGTGTTGAACTAGGCCTCAAGGAAGTCACTCTCCCAATTAGACAGTAATTTGTAGGAAGATATTCATAATGCTGCCATTTATAGTTCCAGGGACTTGGAATCACCATAACACCCAAAATAGAAGCTACAGAAGCAGGTGTGGGGTCACTCATGAGAGAGGTCCCAGGTGGCCTCTGAGTGACAGCCGTGTCCAGCGCGTGGAAATGTGACGTGAGGTGATGCTGCTAAGGAGTGAAGTACAAAGTTGATTGTCTTCACCCCAGATGGCATCTATGGGTGTCCACTGAGGATGTAGGACTGTGGGCCGATTCACACCTTTTGTTTAATGTTCTTTAGAGTTTTTATCTGTATAAAGTCGCTTCAGTTCCTGGTCTTTTTATTTATATATTTTTTTGGTCCCGGCGATCAAACATAACCTCGCGTTTACCAGGCAGGTGCTTAAGCTGCTGAGCTAAATCCCCAGCCCCGGTTCCTGGTCTTTTTGAAAGAGCGATTGTCAGTTTCTTGCTGTGATACACTGTGACTTTTCCAGGGCTTTGCCCAGGCAGGAAGTGAGCAGGACCTGGTGGGGGCCTTTAGCCATCCGGAAGAGGTTTTACAGACTCTGCTGTGGAAGTGGGGCCCTCGGAGGTGTCTTCATGGCTTCTCCCCTGCTTTCTAGGAAGATCAGCCCATCTACTTGGCGGTGAAGGGAGTGGTGTTTGATGTCACTTCCGGAAAGGGTAGGTGGCTTGGCATTTTGAATCTTTATTTCAGGGGAACTCAGAAGCCAGCGTGGGCACTTGGAGCTGTGAGGAAAGAGAGGGAATGCTGGGCAGGTCCTTCTCCTTTCATTTTAAGTGACCGGATTGAGTTTGTCATTGTCACTGGTTTATTTCCGTTCCCTTACCTGACCTCATTCATGCCATGCTGCTACTCAGAAGTCTTCCATGGCTCCCCACTGCCTATGCAACCAAATTCAGATTTGGAGATTTACTCTGGTGAAGCTCTGAGGAAAGTGCTGTTCAGTGAGGAATAGGCATAGGAAGACATTTTAGAACATTCTAATGCCCTTTAGCAGTTTTCCTATCTGGAACTACAAAGGAAGTAGTTTGGTAATAGTTCGTCTTTTTTTATTCTATTGCCGAGTAGAAGTAGACTTGGCTTCCACCAGAGTTTAAGAAGACTGGATGTTCTTCTTTGCATTTTTTTCTTTTTTATTTGACCTTTTCTAAAAATCACCTCTCTTGTCCCTTATTGTGACTTACCCCATTATTTTGGGTTTGTGGAACCCAGCCTGCGGGATGCGGGGTGCTGCTGGGCTTGTCCTTGCCATTCCTTTGTCTGTCCTCAGGCCTGGAGCCTTTTTAAGCAGTGAATAGGACCTTGGCGCCTCCCTACTTGCAGACCCACACTCTTCCTTCCTCCCACTCCAGAGTTTTACGGGCGAGGAGCCCCCTACAATGCCCTGACCGGAAAGGACTCCACCAGAGGGGTGGCCAAGATGTCACTGGACCCTGCGGACCTCACCCATGACACGGTGAGCTAGATGCTGAGTTGTTGTCATGGTGACCCTACCTGCAGCCATGGCCATTTTTTTCTTTTTTTAATGTTTGTGCGATAGTGAAGCTTTTAATTAACCTGCTCCCGCTGGCCTGCTTGGGGGCTGGCTAACCATGTTCTTGAATTAGATTATCTGGCATATAATGCTTCCTAAGGAACCTTCTATGGCTCCCTTTTGCCTAGAGTCATGTTCAAACACTTGTTAACTTGCAGTCCTCACAGTCTGGCCCCAGTCTGGCTTGGTGGTCCAGTTGTCCTTACAGCCTCCCCCTGGTGGGGCTCCCCCAGCCCCTGTCAGGTTTTCTCATTATCTCTGAGACCTACTCTGGGGCCACTCTTGATAGCTGAATAGATGAACTAAGTTGAGAAGCAAAGTGTCTTCCCTGCCTGTATTTCTGTGGAAGAGAAAATAGCATTGAAAAAAACCCGTAAACCCCACCGTAAGGCTAAGATTCATCCCAAGGGGGCTTAGCGTTAAATTGATATTTTGATAAAATAGAAGTGAGTTGAACTCTTAAATCACATTACAGAAACAGATTATGAAAGATTATAAACAAAATAAATCAGATTACCTCAAAAAGAGAAAAGATTTCACTTAGGCTTACAGTTTCAGAGGTCTCAGTCCATGATGAGTTGAACCCATTACTTTTGTGCCTGTGGCAAGATAACGCTTATGTCATGGCCAGGGAGCAAAAAAGAGGAGGGGCTCTTTTTTGAACCCCGGGTGACCTGACTTCCTGTAGGCCCTGCTTGTTAGAGGTCCACCGGCCTCAACAGTGCCCTCTGCAGCCCAAGCTTTTAACACACACTCCCCTAGTGCAGGGATCTTCCAGGTCCAGGCTACTGTAGGAAATGTACATGATTTATAATAGGAAGGTAGAGTGTGGTGAGATTAACCAGAAAGGAGCACCCAGAACACACCCCAGCCCCACCCCAGGGTGAGTGTTCTCTGGTCTTTAATTCTTGCATCAGTTAAGCAACAAAAATTAATGCTATTGCTCCCCCCATACCACATCTGCGCACACTGGGTTGTTTTAAAAAGTCCATTGTCCATTATTTGTCATAAAGATGTTTTTCTTTTGCTCTTGGGCACAGGGAGGGCAAGGCGGAGGGAGGAAGGGTTAGTGTCACCCACAACTCACTTATCCATCTCTGTGCTTCCTGGACCCTTTTCTCCCCAAGACGGGGCTCACAGCCAAGCAGCTGGAGACCCTGGAAGATGTCTTCACCACGGTGTACAAAGCCAAGTACCCCATCGTCGGCTACACAGCCCGGAGGATCCTCAACGAGGACGGCAGCCCCAATCTGGACTTCAAACCCGAAGACCAGCCCCATTTTGACATCAAGGATGAGTTCTGATGTCCCACTGGGGGAGAGGGGCTTCTTGGAGGGTGCAGTGATGGGACAGGTGCTAAATCTCCCGCAGAACGGTCTGCCTTGATCTGAGTAAAGCAGTGTTTAGCCCAGAGCAGCAGCTGCCTTTTACAGTCCTCGCTCAGGAGCACTGTCCACCCAGATGTCCCTGCCTGCACACCGGCAGGGTCCTCAGCATAGATGCCACCTGCATATCAGCATTGGCCACCTGGGCACTGGATTCTGAGTGACCTTTGTGTCTTTTTTTAAACTTTTCTGTACTTGGCAAGTTTTCTACATGATCCCATTTATAATAAAAACAAAAATAAACTTCCTGTTGTTACAAAAATAGAATCGTTCGGCATGAGCCACCTCCTTGGGGATTCGTCACACCCCCTGTATGTCTGCCTGTCTATCATCCTGCTTTTTGTCCCCCTGTCTGTGTAGGCACTGGGCATCAGGACCTGCACAAACAGGATGGTGGGACTGGGGAGGACTGACCAGCAGGGTGGGCGACAGGGAAGGGAGAGAGGGAGGGTGGGGGCCAGCGCAGCCCCTTATGGCTGGAAGGAGGTGTGGGAGCCAGAGCCGAGGGGAGCAGAGCCTGGCCAGGGTCCTTCCAAGAATGGTGATGCACGCGTTGGACTGTCATAGGATTTAAGGACACTGGGGAAGGTCTGGAGATTATTTGTGTTTTGGGTTGTCATGACTACCGAAGTATCTAGGGGCCCAGGATGCCGCTGAGCACCCTGTAACGCACAGGACCCCCAGCCCCCATCACGGAGAACCTGGTGCAAATGCCGGCCATGGAGAGGCTGAGATGCCCTGCGTTAGGCCGAGCTAGCAGCTCCACAGCAGCGGTGGCTTTCTTGGCTGTAACACCTTGGTGTCTATGACATAAACAGCAACCGCCTTCCCCCAAAGAAAATTTTCATGTTAAGCGGAAGAAACTCCTTAATGCTAGCTCCTGGGTCTTGCCCCTTGGGTATATGGTTCAGTGTTTCTAAAACTGTGGCCTGGGAACTGCATTTCTAGTGAGCAGCCTGGGGAAGCACGGGACGTACAGTGAGAGACACCCGCAGGTCCCCTCAGGCAGCACCAGCCCGGCTCCTTCCTGGGCACCGGCCCAGCCTTTGCTTTTCTCCTTAGCTAGTGTGATCCGGGGATGGGGGCGTCTTGGAGCAGATACCTGGGTGCCACTCAGGATGCTTCGTGGGCACCCAAGAGTAATGGGTCCAGAACTTACCCGACAGGCCCCAGCCTGGGATTCTGGAGGTTGCTGGTGCAGCCTGAGCAACTGCAGCAAGACATTTTGCCCTTAATCAGGTGATAAACGAATGAGTTCAAATGGTGTCCAAGCCCTTGGGACTTCTGGAGAGATGACCTCTTGCACGCAGGTGCTCACCATTTCCCATCACTAAGTCTCAGGGGACCTTCCCTTGCTAGACTCCATCCATGTGGCAGGGTGAGGTCTCCAAATTCATGCCCGTGGACTTAGAGAACCACTGTCCTTCCCACTCATCTCTCCCACCCCCAGCCCCACCATAGTAGTTTTCCCCTGGGTCCTGTACCAGCTGCTGGACCAGGGAAGGGACAGACTGTTCCCCACCTCCACCCCAGAGAAGGAAGCATCTGTGGTTATTTTGCTAGGGGGAAAGAAGACTGAGGGGGTTAGTGGGACCGTGGAGGGGGCTGGACACTACCTGTCCTCACACAGGTCCAAGTCCAGCATCTCTGATGGACGCCGGCACTTGCCTTCAGTCGGAGCCCAGCGCCATGGAGAGCTGCTGACATTGGTGTCATCTGTGAGGTTCTTGCCCAAATCCAAGTTCTTCCCGCTGAGTTACAGCCTCACTGTACCTGTCTGGGGGAAGCTTGGTCCTCGGCATCCCAGGAAGTGCCTGGGAAGAGGAAATTGTTTTTAAAAATCCACTAAAAGACAAAGGCCAGAAGCATGGAACCACTGCAAAGCCATTAAAATAAGACCCTGATTACCAAAGGGCCTTGGTGGATGAGGTGGCCTGACCGCAATCCCCGGCCCTTGAGGCCTAGGGTCACTCAGAGCTCACTGGGCTGGGTTCCAGCCTCTCCCAGCAGAAGCCCTTCAGATTCCTGGAGTCTCACCTTGCACCTGCTTCTGGCACTTGCTCCTGGGGTCTCCTCGCCACCTCCACAGCCACCAGGAGGAAGAGAGCCAAGGTCTGAGTGAAGCCAGCCCACCCTCTGCATCGGCTTCCCTGGGCTTGTTAAATCCAGTCTCTGGAAAGGATGGCCTGCAGTGCCCTAGCTGCCCACGGGACTTCCGGAAGGGCTGCACCTGGAATCCGAGCTCAGGGCCTCATCCTTGGATGCAGTGAGTGCCCTGGCTCCAGGCTGTGAGGCTAGAGATCTCTGATGGCTGCTGGTGACTTCCTGCCACCTGGATCTTGCCCTCAAAGGTCCAGTACTGCAGGCAGAAGCTGTCCCCACAGTCCCACCCAGGACAGCCAATGTCTATTTAATGCTGGCTCTCTGGGTTACCTTTACAGTCGGACACCCACAGATGTGCAGTCTCTCAATGCCTGATTCTGCTTTTCTCCTAGGCTCCCTAGAGCTGCTCAAGCCATCTGGGCATCGACATCCCTGGGGACCCTCCCAGCTGGTGGGGGCCTGGGTGAGTAAACCCTGCCCTAGCTCCAGAGCTCATTCTTTGTGCCTCCTCAGAGGCACTCAGGTGATTCCAGAAGCCTGTGTTCACCAGTTTTCTGTTGCTGTGACAAAATACCTGACAGTCAATTTTAAAGGAGGAAAGGCTCATTTCAGCTTACGGTTTCAGAGCATTCAGTCCATGGTCAGTTGGCTCCATTGCCTTTGGGGACCAAACCTTCACACAGCTCAATGGCACACCATGGTGTCAGCTCAACAACATGCCCTTAGGGCAGCCAGGTCGCCTTCCCAGTTCCTTTCTTCTACTCCCCAGTGCTCCCCATGTCACTTCCCAGTTGAGTGTACCTTCACCCAACCCCATCCGATCCTCTGCCCTGGGGGAGAACTCAGACATGTTAATGTCTTCAGATATCAATACCACTGCAGGATGCCAAACTCAGGTGCATTCCCGCTCTCTAGCTTCACTTGCTCATGGCGGACTTGTTTCGGAGCCACAGCTGGACCACGTCATCACTGGCTTGCCACTTGCTTTGCTGTAAGATGACACTGCTGACAGCAGTCGCCCTGGTTACTTACAGAAGCCTGAAGGCCACTTTGGCTAAAACCTTGGCTTCACTGGGGCCTGCAGGTCTCTGACGGGTGACGGAAAACAGGATGAGAAGCTTGTATCTCTGTCCCCATGCTGTGTCTTCTGTTTGCTGTCTTAGCCCTTGGTCCCATGCCATTTACACATGCCTATAAATCCCAACACTGCTGGAGGCTGAGACAGGAGGAGCCCAAGTTTGAATCCAGCTTGGGTGACTTAATAAAACTATCTCAAAATAAAAGGGCTGGGATGTAGTTCAGGGCGAAAGCCCTGGTTTAACTCCCAGTTCAAAAAAAAAAGTTTCATTCAGAAGTGTGACACAGAGTGAACTCGGCTTATCGCTCATTGGAGCTGGTATATATTTTCTTTTCATTTTTCTTTTCCTCTTTTCTGCTCCTATGCGTCTTTGGCAGTCAGAATACCTGATGCAAGGCCAGGGCATTCTGTGCTGGACAGTGGTACCAGCTACATCCCCTGGTCAAAGGAAATGACCAGACTTTAGCCCACATCAGCAAATCCATAAACCTGCTGCTCTTTATTCTCAGAGCAGCTTGGTCCCACTCCCCATGGGTGTGGACCCCCTACTGCAAAGCCCCAACTCTGCCAACGCCCACCCCACGCCCCCCAAATAGTTTGCCTGTGGGCTTCCCCTGGGCTTTGGCCTGGCCTCCTTCAGACAGTCTCTGGGTCAAGCGTCCTTCGTGGCTCCCTCCCGCAGTGTCGCAGGCTTCCCAGAGTCCTGGGGATAGCTTGTCCCTCCCCAGGACCCCACAGTTTGGGCCTCTGCTGTGCTCTGTGTCCCTGGGCCTTTGTACTTGCCGACCCCTCTGCCTGGATGGTCCCCCAGCCCTGTCCACATTGCCCGCATGCAAAATCGTCCCTTGGTCAACAGTGCAGCCACCAAGGACGCTTCCCCAGGCTCTCCCACCTGCAGCCGGCCACCGCTGAGCTGCTGGTGCTTTGCTCGGCTTTCCAACCAGGCCTGGCATATCACCGGTTCACACCTGCTGTGTCCCCACCCCAGGGGCTTCTGGGGGCTCATCGCCCAAGGAGAGGCACAAATGTCACACAAGAGAGGTGTGATGCACACAGGAAAGGCCTGAAGCCCTGGCCGCATCCCTTCCTTCTGGGCCTGTCCCCTGTGAAAGCCTACATCCCAGTGCTGTGCACCTCCTGGGGTGCCAGGCTGCTCCCTGCCCCTCTGTGCCCAGGGCTCGGCAGTGCCTGCCTGGGCACTACTGGACCGGCCTGGTCTGAGCATCACTCAGCCTCATCATCTGGAAAACGAGTGTGTACACATAATAAGTGGGAGCCTTAAGGGGAAGCCCAGGAAGCCTCGAGCAGGAGGGGGACAGATGCTGCCCTCACTGGTCACTGCCTAACCCTGGTGGCTTGGGTGGCAGTAGAATTGCCTCTCTTAGCCTGGTGGCTCCCTGGGAACTCCTGCTTTGGAGCCCAGAGGAATCCTGCTCCTGTCACCTCCTGTGCCCTGAGCCCCACTCTGCCCTAGGTCCAGCGAGCCTATTGCTTCCTGGCTGCTGACTCCAGCGTGGCTGAGAGCTGCGAGGCATGTTCTGGTCCTGGGTGTGGCCTTCTGCATTTGATTCACAGAGGCCAAAGTGAGTCGTAGGAAGAATGAGTGACAGGCCAGGGGACCCTGTGACAACCCATGGTGCAGGTTCCACATGTACCTCCTTTCTGTCCTGACTGTTTCTACTCTGTCTCACTATAGAAGAAGGTGGGTCTTCTAGGGGACCCCACCCCAGTATGCAACCTGCTGGGCTGGTGGCAGAGCCTCGGAAATCCTGGGCATCGTGAGGTCCTTTGGTGAGACTATATTTCTTTTCTTTCTTCTTCTTTTCTTCCACATTGTTTCTTCTAGCTCCTTCCTCCTCCCCCCATACTAGGGACTTGGGCCAGGACCTTTGCACTGAGCCACATGCCCAGCCTTTTCTATGTCTTTATTTTGAGATGGGGTAGGGGTATCTCTCCAAATTCCCAAAGCTGGGATCAAATTTGTGATCTTCCTGTCTCAGTCTCCCAGCATGCTGGGATTATGGATGGGCACCACCACATGTGGATTAGTTCACTTTTTAATTAACCAAGCATTTATTGTGCTCTAGGGTTCTGAGGATTCTGTCTGAACAGGACAGTGTCCTCGGGGAGACCCCTGGACTAGTGTGGTCTGTACTCAGGCATCACCCGGGGGGACAGTGGGAAGAGGGCTCATAGCGCCCCACATGACATGCCCCGCATGGTGACAGCTGTCTGTGAAGACACTCAGAGCACCATCTTGCTGCCCCTGTCCCCACTTAGCTGAGCCCCTCCCTGCACTGCCAGCCCCAGCCTCTTAGCAGGCCTCAGGTCAGGTTTTCCTTCTCAGTAAAACCTGTGGGTGTCGCTGACAGACCAAGTTCTGGACAGCCAAAATGGAGTCGCTCATGCTAACTAAGCTCCTGCATCTCCAGACCAAACCCAAGCGGCTAACCTGTGAGCTCCGCCCTGCAGGAGCTCCGCAGGGCAGAGCAATCAAGGGCCCAACGTGGCCAGACCCCCGGAGGCAGCGCGAGGCCTTTAAAGCCACCCGTCCTCGGGCTGTGCACTCTGGACGCTGCCTGGTTCATGAACTGCTGCTGACAGCTAATTAGGTCTGTAAAACCCAATTTGTTAACGTTTTATTCCTTGATACCTTCTGCAATGTATGAATTACAGCTGATTTCACATGTCTGTTAATTAAACAGCCAGATGCATATGTCTCGTGCTCGCTGTGGATCCAGCACGGAGCTGGGAGCTGGGTCCCGGGGCTGGGCTGGAAACCAAAGAGCAGGAATCACAGCCGGGGATTTAGCTCAGCGGTGCAAGCACCTGCTTGGCAAGTGCGAGGTCGTGAGTTCGATCCCAGATACAAAAACAACAAAGAGCAGGGATCACACACACACACACACACACACACACCCTGCCCCCTGGTGGTGAACCTAGGGCCGTCACACTGAGCCACATCTCCAGACCTCGCTTTTATTTTTTATTTGGAGACAGGGTCTCACTAAGTTGCTAAGTCAGTCAGGCTGGGTTCTATTCTATCTTGGCTCTTCCTGCCTCAGCCTCCAGAGTGCTGGGATTCCAGGTATGCACCACCATCCCCAGCTCCCGTCCTACTTTTAAGGGTTCCCGAGGACAGCAGTGAACTGGGTTACAGATCAGTTTCTCCAGGACCCAGACCCAGAGCTGCTTGTCAGTGGGGTGACCTGTGGCAGCAGGTGCCAGAATCCTGAGACCAGCTGCGCGGGACGATGGCGCCCCCTGGCGGCGGGTGTGCCGAACTCTCCGGCAGTTGTTGGGCAAAGCCCAGAGGATTAGGCTCCTCTGAGGAGCTTCTATTTTCGGTTCCCCGTTTCCATAATGAAAAGCTAAGGTGAGCAGCCTCACGGCTGCCAGGGGACCTGAGCTGTGCTCCCAGGCTGTCTGCCCTCAGGGTCACGCCTGCTCCTGTCCATGCAGGTCAGATCGCTGTGTCTCAAGGATCCCGGAGCAGCTGGGCTGGCCTGGCAGGGCAGGGAGGCTGCGTTGGACATCACCGTGACGTGTTGGAAAGAACACTGCACCCGGCGTCAGGAGCCTGGGTGGCATCCACGCCTGCCGTTGAGATAATAATGACAATAATAGCCACAATTAACCCTGCTCGCCCTGGCTCAGGCCCTGCACCCAGAGCTTTACCCCAGGAGGGCGAGGCTGTCCCGCTTATGGGCAGGCGATGGGACCAAGGCACAGAGAGCTCAGGCCTCTGTTCTAAGATCACACAGTGCACACAGAGTCCAGACGTGAGTTCGTGTTTCTGGGGACCCCATGCTACACAGAACTAGAACCAGGGGAACTGGTAATGGGGGTCCTGAGACTTGCACTTTGACATGATCCCCAGGCCAATGCAGAGTCACACGCCTGTAATCCAAGCATTCAGGAGGCTGAGGCAGGACGGCTGCACACATTTGAGACCAGTGCTACATAGTGAGTTCAAGGACAGCCTGAATGACACATGGAGATCCCGTCTCAGGAAACAAAACAAAACAAAACAAAACAGATTCAGGGCCAATGGTTCTGAGTCAGGCAAGCCCTGAGCCTTCCTGTAACTAGAGGAGGCCAGGAGGTTGAAGGCGGGGGTGTGTTTCCTACCTGCTCTACAGTGGGGCCTCCCCAGACAAACAGCAGAAGTCAATTCACAGGATTCCTACACACCGGAAGAGCCAGCCAGGGTTCCAGTCCTCGCCCCTCAGGGGTCCTGCTAATTAGTCGCACAGCTTGTCTCTCCCAGCTGCCTGGCAGCCCCCTATCCAAGGGAAGAAGGTGAGAGACAAGTGGCTGTGTCTCTAGCTCCGCTGCGCGCCTGCTTCCCTGCAGTCTGCGCCTTTCCCTGGCCCGCTGTCCCCGCTGGCTATACCCAGGAGGAAGCCACGGGCCTCCCTGGCCTCCTCGGGTGTGAGCAGAGCTGGGCTGAGCTCCTGGTGGAGATGCTGGGCCTGGAGAGAGCTCATTCCCCGCGCTCGCTTCCCCATGGGTTAAACCTTTTCCTCCAAGTGTTTCCAGTCTGCTTTTGCAAGGGGGACCCAAGAAAGGAAAGATAAGACAAGGGAACCAGAACGGACCGAGGACAGCCGCAAGGCAGGATGACGCTGGGACCCTGCCCGTCACGTGCCCCTCAAGGCCTACTTAGCGGCTCCCAGCACACATGAGGGGTGGGAGCGGGTGACCCCAGGCGGGCGTGGGATCCTGTGTCCTAGATCCCCCTTTTGAACTGAAGGAAAATCCCGCTTCATTTTGGTTTCTGTTTTGATGAGTTTTAAAGCTATTTTGAGGTGCAGCTGATGCACAAAGAGTCGCATACGTTTTCCGTGCTGAGTTTGGACACATACCTGTGACGCCATTTTCACAACCAAGGGGCAGAACTTTTGGATCCTCTCCAAGAATCTCCCTGCATACGTGTGTGTGTGTGTGTGTGTGCATGTGTCTGTGTGTGCACCCATGACTGTTTTCATGTAAGAACATGGCAGACTTTAACCTGTTGGAAAGGGCACAACACCCCTGTCACCAGTAAGCACCCTGCAGTAGAGCCGGGGACCCATTCATCTTGCAGAACAGAATCTTTACACCTTCTGAGCAAATTTCTCCATTATCTCCTCTGCTTCACTCCTGGCAACTGTTGTCCCTGTCTCTGCTGCCATGCGATCAACTACTAGCTGCCCGCATAAGTGGCCTCACGCAGTAACCTCTGCTCTGTCTGGCATAGCGTCCTGCAGGGTTCTGTGTTGTTGCTGCTGGCTGGCCCTTTCCTCCTCTAAGGGGACAATGCCCCATTGTGTGCGGGCACCGTGTTTCCTTTATCCATTCATCTGCTGATGGACATCTGGGTCGCTTCCATATCTTGCTTATTGTGGAAAATACAGTTTCTCTACCCAAAGCAAACAGACACACTGTGCTTATGGTGTTCTGTGGGCAGAAGGAGCAGCTGGGAGTGTAAACACTGCTCTGAGCACGTGTGTGGCTGCAGGGAGAGCTGCCCCACCCTGCACCCCTTTCCACCCCGCCCAGCCTCACAGGGGGCCCTGTCCCCACCTTGGAAACACCTGATCCTGGTTCCTAGTGGATTCTGCTCTGCTGGGGATTGAAAACAACCTCTGTCTGCTTCTTTCTGCACCACCTTGAGACTCTTTGGTGGCTGCCAGCTTAGCAGTCTCAAGGACTGGAGACACAGCCAGGGGTAAAGATGGTCCCACGTGCGAGCACCCGCAACCATCCCATGGCTTTGCACCTGCCCCAGGCTCTGAGTGGGGCCCCTTGGCCTGGTCCCAGGAAGCCTTCCCTTGGCCTTGGGAGCGGGCACCTTCCTCATGTCCCGTGAGTCTGACGTGACATTGGCAGCAGCTGCCATCCATGCCTCTGAAGCCCGAGAAGGTGAGACACCAGGGGCTGGGTAGGGGCACAGTCCGTACTGAGCATGGTGCGTGGCCCTTTCCTTCCGCTGTCTGTCCCCAGCCACAGGGCAGTTCCAGCACAGTATGGCCCATGTTTCCTGTGTCTCACCGAGACTCCTGCGCTGGTGGCCTTCACTGTCACCTCCCACCAGGCCAGAAGAGGCCGCGCTGGTAACCGGCACTGCACACTCTCCACTCCTCCTAGGGCCCAGACTCCTGCCCTTCTTCTTAGGCTGAGTCCTTCCTCGAAAGACACCTCAGTCCATGCACCAGTGACATCAGCCCACAGCACCATCTGGATTCAAAGCCACCTGCCCTTAGGTCTTATTGGGCACCTCGGGGCTGACATCCAACTTCTCTCTCCAGCTCTGGCTTATCTGGTAGTTATTCAGTTTTAAAAAAGAAATAAAGAAAAAAGCCAATAAACAAGGGAAACACTCACTGAGGATGATTTTCCTTCTCTTCCTCCTCCAAGGACAGGTCTCCCCCGGCTGAGTGGATGCCATCACCCTCCCCTCTCCACCCCATGCCTCTGACACCTGCGCAGAGCAGGGGTCGGAGACAGTGCTAGATCTATGGTCCCCGCCAACTGTCCTGGAGTCACAGGGACAGACGCCATGGACACCAGGCAGGAGTTCCAGTGAGGGAGAATCAGAGGAGCCCGAACTCCTGCCACCCCCTCCCTCGCCTCCATTGACGGGAAGGGAGTGTCAGCCAGGGGCCTTGGGAGTGTGCAACACACTGTGTGGGGAAGCCAGTGACCCTGGCTGCCTTTGTGGGGTACTCTAGACCCTGCTCTTAGGGTCCCCGGAGGGCACAGCAGGCAGGGCCCAGCCCTAGTCCCTTGTCAGTCACTGCGGCTGCTCTTGGTTGCAGACACGGGCTCAGGGGTGGCTCAGGGCTCTAAGTGCCCGCAAGAGCCCCACGGGCAGGACGGGAACAGACGAGACCCTGGTGCTGCCCCAGCCGCCACTCCAGGGCTCCCAAGAGCCCCACTCTCTCAAGGGACAGCCCTGACCCAGGGGTCCAGAGGCCGCCACCCTGGTTTGGCTCCTGCTCACTGCCAGGGGATGCAGGGACCCCAGGTTGGTGTCTCAGGTTCTTCACTTGTACGTGGAGGTGGCCCTACCTGTCCTTCCTCACGGAGTCATCCTGGGAAGCTCTCAAGGGCTCTGAAAACTGCCAGGTGCTGTCCACAGGCAGAGGTGACTGTCCCCAGCCAGGACAAGGGCCAGGACTGCCCTGAGGTTTGGGGCCACACCCATCTGTTTGTTTGCTTGCTTGCAGTGCTGGGGATTGATCCAGGGTCTTCACATTGACCTACATCTTCAGCCCTTTTTGTTTTTTATTATGAGAGTCTTTACAAATTGCCCAGGCTGGGGTCAACTTTGTGATTCTCCTGCCTCAGCCTCCCAGAATGCTAAGATTACAGAGATCACCACTCCTGGCCTCGTTCTTTTTTTTTTTTTTTTTTTTTAACCGGGATCAAACTCATGATTGTGTGCTTGCCAGGCAGGCACTTACGCCACTGAGCTAAATCCTCAGCCCCCGGCCTCATTCTTTTGAGCCAAGGTTTCCAAGAATGGGAAGGCCATCGGCTCAGTCATGGAAAGGTCACCAAATCCTTGCATGGGCTTCCAGGATAATATCCAGGGGGACAGGGGCAGGTGGGCTGGACACCCTGAGACAGATGGCTCTGGAGGGTTGGGGACACTGTCTTCCAGGGCCAGCCCAGGACACCTGCTGGTTTATTTCCACCATCCTGCCATTGAGCTAACCTGCCTATCCAGCCCCAGGGCAGGCAGACAGCAGGCTCCGCCCAGGAGGTAGCACAGTGCGACCCAGCCTGCCAGGGCCCTGCCGAGTAGGAGGCCTAGAACAAGGCGCCTTTGACAAGAGACAAGTGTCCATTAGTGATAGGTTGGAAAATGTCCCTCAGTGGATGGAAAAGAGCAGGTGGAAGATCAGGAACTGGATGTGGTCCTTAGCGTGTCAGCTGGGACTGCAGTTCCTTCCTGAGCTGTCCCCTGCCTGTCTCCCTGAGTGGGTCTGTCCCAGTCACCAAGATCCAAGGGCCACTGAGAAAAAAAATCCCTGGAACAGATGAGCCATACAGGCTCCAGCTTGCAGGAGACTCGCGCGAGCCCCAGAGCAGCAAGGGTGAGCACTCCTCTCTCCTGGTGACCTCGGGGTCCTAACCTGAGAAAGCTGAGGGAAAAGGTCACGGGGATCTACCTGTGGATGTGTCTGTGACACTTCCAAGAGACAGTCCCCAACTGTGACCCCATGTAGGCAACATATCGAACTCCATGCACTGGGCATGCAGGACCTGGGAGGCACCGGGGAGATGGAGGCACTTGAGCCAGTTCTGTGATCAGAAGCTGCATTATTTGGTGATTCAGAAAGAGTGAGCACAGTGGGAAGTTTATCTTCCTGAGCTCGCCCAGCTCTGGCTCAAACTGGGTCGAGTTTGGATTCTCAGAGCCCAAAGCCATCACGGAGCTGCCGGGTAGTCATCGGATTCCAGGGCTGTTTATTTTTGGGGGTGTCAGGGTGGGACTGGGTGGGGCTCAGGAGTGCAAGGTGATGGAAAAGCAAAAGGCCTGCTGCCCTTACCTACCCCCTCTCACTGGCCCCAGCTGGGCAGCCCGACATAATGGAAGATGCTTGGGCTGCCCCACCTGCCCCTGGCCCATCTCCCTCCTGCCCCTCCCCCCAGAGGCCTCCTGAGCCCAGACTTCGGCTGCTCCTAGCCGTGGCAGAGGAGGGCGAGGTTGATGCCTGCAGTCTGACTGCTCCTGGCCGACTGGGGTGACAGTGGCTGAACTCTCTCCTGTGGTGCCCCCCGTCCTCCTCAGACAGCCAAGAGGGTCCTGCTGTTCAGTCAAACTTGAGCAATGCAAGCCACGGGAGGTGGTGGAGTGGGACTCAGAAAAGAGGACCCCCCCCCATGGTGACAGCAACACGGATGTCCTCGTACAGATCCTCGACTGCCCTCTGGGAAACATACTCAGTTTTCTCACTTCTGCTCCTTTAAAATGGGACCCTGATACCTTCCTTGTCTTCTTACTCTAAGGATCAAGCCAGGCAATATACAAGGGTGATCGAAATCCATGGTGAACGTTTACATTAAAATTTTTATCATGGTAAAAGACATTACCATGAGTCCCCCTCAAAACACTCCCCCTTGCTGAACACACTCATCCCACCGTCCTTGCCACTTCCCAGAGCAGTTCTGGGAATCCTCTTTCGTAAGTGTCTTTATGAGGCATGATCCATACCGTAGTGAACGCTGCCGCCTAGGGTCAGCCAATGGGAAAGCAGCTGGACAGCTACTGTAGTGAATCCTCCTCCGCTACTTTATTCACTGGGTCTGGCACCACGTGATTTGTGGCTCCTCCCCAAAGTCAAAAGGATCATAAAAGCGAAACGTTCTGAGTGGATCTGGGATGTTGAGACAGCCATAGCAGCTCAGCCAAGGACACTCATGAACTGCTTTGGGAAGAGGCAAGAATGGTCGCAGAAGTGTGTTCCAAGTGAGGCTCGGTATCTGGAGGAGGATTAATGTGTCTTCTATGGCAATACCTTCTGTTTTTTTTTTTTAATTTAAGCATTCACAGTAGTGTTCAATCACACCGCATATGCGCAGGGCAGAGCGGGGCCTCTGGCTTTGTATTTGATTCACAGCACAGCCCCTGGAAGCAGACCGGGTGGGGCGGAATCCTTTCCCCTGCTGCGTGCCCTTGGACAAGTTAATCTACTGTGCAGAATTTTCTTATCTGCAAATGGGCTTACAGTCCGTCTCTTGGGGCTGTGGGGGTCAAGGGTTCTCCCAAGGACCCTGTGAGCAGTGTGAAGTGAGACCCCCAGCTCCCGTCTGCAGAGGACTCCACTGCATCCTCCCTAACCCCGTGCCTAGTTTCGTCCTCAGTTCTCCCAATCCGGATGGTCTGTCCCTCTCACCTTCTGCACTGAGCTGGCCTTAGACACCTCTCTGCCATGGAGCAGGGCTGGTGGGCTCCACGGGCCCCCGAGGCCGTGTCTGTGCCGTGTCTGAGAAGCCGCTCTCCTCCCTGGGGAATGAGTGTCCCCTGGGAGCCTGCGCTTGACCAGGCCAGGCCATCCAGATGAGTCACCTCCCATCTGAGAGGTTACCCCAACTGGCAGCGGAGGCCCTGCATGCCGCTGCTATGCGTCGCATCTCTTTCCATCCCATGAGTCAGAAAACGCCAGTCACCTGCCATGTGACCCAGCGTCTTCTGCCAAGAGCTGCGTGTGGCGTGCCGGAAAACCCTCGAAGGATCAGAGGGCAGCTGCGAGAGAGCGTGGAGAGGATGGAAGTCAGGGCTCGTGAGGTCATCAGCCGAAAAAGCACAGGGCGGAGGTGGGGTGCTTGTGTGTCACAGGTGGCCAACCACGACACCCCCAGAAAATAATGTGATTGTTTCAGCTGATTACAAATGTAAAGCTTGTTTACGCAACACTTCTGGTCAATATAGAGAACTATGCAAAGAAAGGGCTTCTGGCCAGCCTGTGGCCACCACATCATAATCCGCTGGGACATTTTCCATCTGCTGCCAGGTTGGCACCAGCTGGGTTTGCATTCACTGAGCTACTGGTCCCTGCCCAGGTCCTGGGACTCCGCAGGTGGGAAATGGCTCATTCTGGCTCCCAGAGCTGGGTGATCTCAGTGATACCATGGCTTTGTCAGGTCTTTGGAGCCACTGGGTCCCTTCCAGGGTCCAGCTTGGTCTCTGTTCCTCTGCTTGTCCTGGGGGTGTAGAATGGTACATTGAAATTCCCCTTCATAGCTCTTTGAGTAAACCAGGAAAGTTGTAAAACTACCATATATAAACTCTGTGAAGCCCAATGGGGAAAAGTTTGAGACAGGTGACTTTTTACTTTTTTGGACTGGATTCATAGTAAGAAATAGTTTTTGTATTGTAAGGAAGTATGTATACACACAACCAGAGAGCAGCTGTCAGAAAATTACCAAACCATTCTTAACCTTATTACATGAAATACACCTAACATTTTGTGTTTCATTCAATTTAAGCAAAATAAGTGTGGTTTGAGAGGCACCACATTCACCATCCACTGGTTTAAAGAGCATGAGTTTAGCTGACTGTGATTGTATTAGTCAGCTTTTCCTGGCTGGGACACAAGTAAAAGGAGAGATTTGATTTGATTCATGGTTCAGAGGGTTCAGTTCATGGTCAGCTGGTTCCAAGGCAGGAACATCATGGTAGAAAGTATGGCGGGGGAGCAACGGTGCTTAGTTTATGCCAGAAGCAGAAGGAGAACAGGCCAAAGAGGAAGTGGCAGGGACCAGACATAAACCCCCAAGGCCACACCTCCATGACCCACCCAGGTGCACACAGAAGTATCCTCCACCAATCCCCTGTGTGGCTCCCAAATCAATCGAGTTGACATAAACAAGTGTAAGTGCCACAATACTGACGGCTAGAATGAGAAAAGGGATTACACAGGGTGAGGAGCCAGGCTGCCTCCCGCAGAATCCACCATTCCATGCCTCAACATCTTTATCTGTAAAGTGGGAACAGAATAGCAGTTCTTAGGGCTGTGACCCAATCAATATAGCAGCCGTGCAAATGCCCAGCAAGAAAGAAAGCTCAGTGGTAGATAAGGGGGCCGGTTTGGCCTCGGTTCTTCTGCTTGTCACCCCAGGGTGTTGACTGGTGGACAGAAGTTTTCATTTCTCTGAGCAAAACAAGAACGTTAGTTCTCCCAGGGTTTCCTCTCGGCTGTTGCAGGTCTCCACGAATTACTGCTAGGCTTTGGGGTCTGCACTACCCTGTGCAGCTGCACAGCTCTGCACCCCAATTCTCTCCTCCCCTCCCGCATCTAGGCCATGGCTGCTCTAGCCCAGCCTCACTACTGTGCCCACCAGCGGCCCAGTCCTCTGGACTCCTCGCTGCACCCGTCACGTCACGAGCCATCTCTACAGAGCACATGCCACCGCGTGACCTTTGCTCCTTGTGACTACAGCGCCCCCCCACCCTCTTCTCGGCTCCCGCGGGCTCCGCGCCGCCACCCCAGGCCTGGCCGCTGGGGGGCAGTGGCGCGCAGGGCAGCGCTGGCCGGGGCAAGTCCCGCCTCCTCCCGGCGAACAGCGCACACCCGCCCGAGGGTCTCTCGCGCTCACCGCTCCCTTTCTGCTGCTTTATGCAGAGCTGGTCCAACCGTCTTTTGGGACCATCACTGCCATCCGCCCTTTTTTTCCTGGTTGACACTTCCTCAAGGACCTGCAGAGGCCCGTTGTGTACCTAGGAACCCCAGGCTTCGCGTTCTGAGCTGCACCTTCAGTCGCTGCTCAAAGGCCGAGCAGAATCTGGAGTGGCTGGGGACAGGATGGGAGGGCTGAGAAGCCTGCCCGAGCTGACCTTCCCGCCGGCCGACATTGGTGCAGCCAGAACGCTCACTTGACAGAGAAAATGCCTGTGCTTGCAACATAGGGCAAGACAGAGAAATTCCAGATCGCATCTGTAGATCACGGGTGAGCGCGGAGCTCCTCTTCTGCGGCTGGTGTTGGTCCTCCCATCGCCCCCCGCTCTCTGAAGTGGCCTCCCCTTGCTTGTGGACCCTCCAGCTGCCGAGCCCCTCCTCTGCCCCAGGTGTCCCCACAGTCAGCCTGGCTCCCATCCTCACCCCGGTGAGGTCCTGCTGCCCTTAAAACCCCGGAGTTCTGTGAGGTGCATAGGTTTCCTGCTGTAACGAGCCACCAAACTTAATGGCTCAAAACACCCTAGATCTATCCTCCCTCACTCATGCAAGTCTGCGATCAAGGTGTGCAGGGCTGCATTTCCACAGGGGTTCTAGGAGGGAGCAGGTGCCTTCCTTTCCCAGCTTGAGGGGTGGTAGTGTCCTTGGCTTGTGGCTCTGTCCCTGCAGTTCTCTCCTGTGGTGCAGTAAAACCCAGTGATCAACTTAAACGCCAGCTGAACTCACCAGCATGGTGCTGGGTGTGGACGGCCCACCTGAGGACTGTTGCTGGCATAAAAAGGAGACCTGGATAGGAAGAGTTGCATTGTGGGTTCTCCTAGGTGGTGTTGTTTGGAGCCATTGATTCTCCTGGAGGAGCTTGTCAGGCTGGCTGCCCTGACATGAACTCGGCTGTTATCAGAGGAGCTAAGGACCTTGTCACTGAGAATGGCTGTGGTTCACTTTGGAGTGGTCCTTACTTTGAGCATCATTCCTGGCTCTGGAGGGGAAGATGCGTGCTGTTCAATCTCAGAATCTTGTCACACTGGCTTCCTGATATGAACTGGGCTCTTCTCATCGCCAGAGGAACTGGGGACTTTGCTTCTGCTCACATTCTCTGGCTGCAGCACATAGTGTGATGGGAACCGCAACCCAAATCTGTGTCCTGGGAAGAAGGACCTGCCGTGGCATCGGCACTTTTCAGAAAGCAGTGCAAGTCTGGGGTACCTGGGGGCAGGGGGCTCTGTGGTCGCAGGGGCAGGAATGTGCAAACAGGATAATACAGCAGAGGCACTGGCTGTCACCAGTGAGGGGAAAGCAGAGGGGACTTCCTCCTTATGCCAGCCCAGTTTGACTGGGCCCTTTCAGACCGATGGCTATAACTCTTCTGTTCTGGGGAAAACCTGGTCAGTCTGGGGCATTTTCTGGCATCCTTATAATTTCAGTTTATGTGATGCTTAGCCCAGGTGGCTCCACCTCGGTGGGGTCCCAGACAAGCACCTTTGCTAAATCCTATGGGAGAGCAGTGCGGGTGGAGGGCAGTGAGATCCAGGGTGGGGCTGACTGCCCCCCAGGTGTGGCCTGTGGGGCGCTTGCTGCAAACAGCTGGATCCCTCTCCCTAAGAGCACAAAGAGTAGAAAGGATGCTGATGGCTGGCAGCACGGATGTGCTCCTGGCAGAGCAGGCTCAGGGAAATGGGGTTCGGATGTCATGTTGGTGCTGCTACCAATCCCCACCGATTCCTGGACTCCTGGGCCTGTCTTGAGGCTGTGTGCCCTCTCTAGCCATCCTAGGGAGTCAGAGCATGAGGGCCCAAGAGGATCAACTGCTTCCTGCTGGGCCCACACCTCTGGGTGCCCCCCAGGGGAGGGGGCCTGAGTGTGAGCAGCAGCCACAAACCCCAGGGCTGGTGCCTCTGCTGCTTCCCCTACTAATGAGCTCGTTTTGATGCACGCAGGAATTCACGTATTATCCCAGGAGCCCTTTGCTGCTTTGTTGCAGGGAGGCCGGGTGAAGAGAGAGGATAGCACTTGCTGCATCATCTCCAGCGCTGCTCCCACCCAGGCCACCAGTACCCCCACAAAGGGACCATGATCCGTGGCTTGGATGTGGTCCCTTCTCAGTGTACCCCAAAAGCAGAGGGCTGGGGGGGAGGCAGGAAGGAAATCAGCTGTGACTCCCCAGAAGACTTGCAGGGCAGGCAGCAGCAAGCAGCATGTCTCGGTGGATGTCAGGGAGAGTGGGGCACAGGGATGAATATCTGGCCTCCCCTGGGGGCCCAGCTAACTCTGGATTTTACAGTTCTGAGCCTCTCTTTGGTGTCCCTGGAGAGCTGGAAAACTGATCGACCTGAAACCCCCACTTGGTGAGTGTCAGTGTCCTGTGAAGAGGGAAACCCCTTTTCCCTGCCTTATTTATGTTTTTATTTGCACAACCCTGGCAATCTTCCTGGAGGATGTTGTGTTCATTTGGGGCTATCATCAGATTTTCTTGGACTCAAAATTTTGAAAGAATGAAAGTTGTGGGAAGTGCTAGCTTGCTCTTTCTTCCCCTTTCTCTCCAAATACCGAGAAACTCAGCTGCGATGAATTATTTATTTCTCTCCGTGCCTATGTTACAGAGCCCCACCTCACCCAGGGGGTTGCAGAAGACGGAAAAAAATGAGACAAAGGAGGCAAAGCACCTACCTTCCAAGGGGTCTCTGTTCATTTATTGGGGTGCAAGGTGCAGGGAGGGAGGGGCACCACCGCATCTTGGCTGAGCTGTAGAGACTGGTTATCAATCAGTGCCTGCTAACCAGGTTAGCAGTCAGTGACACCAGGCCAGCAGTCAGTGGTGCCAACCAGAAACTGACCCTGACGTTCTGGTTTCAGCAGATCACTGGTCAAGGCTGATGCAAATGACCCCTGTAGTTCTCTGGGACTTTCTCTTTCCCTTTGCCCTGCACCTTAATGATCTCTCATTTCACACTGAGTAGTAGAAAAGCAGCTGCTTTCTGCTGCATTCCTTGGAAAGGTGAGCCAGGCAGAATGGCAGGTGTAAACCCAGCCTGGGCAATCAAGCAAGTTAGAAAGACCTTGTCTTCTAATAATAATAATAAAAGATGTAAAAAAGGGCCGGAGCTGGGGCTAAGAGTGATGGCCTCTGGACTCAATCCCCAGGGCCACAAAGGAAAATCCCTGAGCCTGTCCCTGGGTCTCGGGATCTCTCAGGATCCAGCCCAAGGCCACTGGCTGGGGCAGAGGAGAGGGCACCGTCTAGAGTCTGTGAGCCACCACCCCAGTCCTGACAGTGACCAGAGCCTGGCAGAGAGAGGCCAAGAGATGCCAGAGGTAGACAAGCGTTCAAAGGGCAAAGTGCTCTCTGCTTTATTAACCTCCGAGTAAACAGCTCGGCCCTGGGGCGGAATGAGTAACCGGGAGGAACCAGCCTGCAGAGGGCAGGTGTGTGTTCTGTTGCCCGCGGGAACCGCAAGACAAAACGAGATTTCTCTGTTACCTGGACGCTGATTACTGTCCTCCTCCTCCTCCCTTTTTTTTTTTCCACATAGCCCTCATGTCAGACTCTCCACCTTCGAGCCTGGTCACGCTGGCACAGGAAGCGTCCTTGGACACGAGGTTAGGGGGTCTCGTGGGCGCCCACAGCAGCAGCCTGCAGACCAGTGAGCCATCCATGAGCATGTGGAATACAAGAACCTCCTTTTTCCCCACGCCTACGGGGCTCAAAATAGAACTCTGCCCTTTGTCCTGGAGGAGCTGAGGCAACTGCCCCGCGTGGGTGTCAATGACCACAGACCCTTTGTTCCTCTCCCACACGCTGTCGCCCTCCTTCCTCTCACCTTTGACCTTCAGCCCATATCCCTTACAGACATGGCTGTCTGGTGTCATGGGGGGACCCAACGACTGGCCAGGAGCAGTTCCATGCACGGCCACGGACATAGCTCCCCACTGCCCTGCTGCTGCCCCAGCTGCCCCCAGCACAGCCCACTCTGACCTGGGCGGTCACAGTGCCTGGCGTTTCCCTGGCAGGAACTTCGGTGTGAGACGCAGGCCTCCAGGGTACAGTTTATTTTTGTTCTCGTTCGGAAAGGTGCCAGTCCGTGGTCAACAGGCTCCAAGGCTGGGTGGCTTGGCAGAGGGCTCACATCAAGGTACCTAGGAAGCAGAAGGTGTGGGAAGGGAGATAAAACCTTTGCAGGGTGCACACGTAGGGACCCCCCTCTTCCCGCCAGCTGTCTATCTCCAACAGCAAGTCAGCTGTAAGCCCCATGATACAATCAGCTTCCAAATGCCTTGCCTATGTGACCTTATGGAAACCTAGACAAAAACAAAGACAGCCAGGTACAGTGTAAACACCCCATTGGTGCTTTCTCTTTCCTTTCCCATAACAATCTGATGAGACAGTGCTATTTCCCCTCTGTCTTGCACAAGGAGACAGAGGCTTGGAGAGCTCATGGAACCAGCCAAATGGTAGGCAGCTCAGGAAACGGTCTTTGAAAGACAAGGTGATCGAAACATAGGGATATATTTAAATTTCAAAAATTTATTACAGGCAAAGATACATTGCTGTTGACTCTCCTCAAATATGGGTTAGAGGTCAGTCAGTTCCAGCAGCAGCGTGCTCTGCATACATGAGACTCGCAGGAAGGCCACGCAAGAAGGGTAAGTGTTTGAGCGGATTCAGAACCCTGAGGCTGCTGCGGCAGTGTAACTGAAGACACACAGCAAAGTGGGCTCTTGAGTGCCCCTGGGCTGCCCCCTGGGAGGCGGGACAGCATGCTCTTCGGTGACTTCCCTGTCTACCCGCAGCTGCTGGTGGCGCTCAGGCCAGGGGTCCATTACTGCTGGAAGATGCAGACGGGGGACCAAGCTCTGGCCCACACGCGGTGGCTGCTGGGAGCCTCGGACCACAGGAAAGTGACTCTGTGGACTCACCAGGCCACGGCAGGGTGACTCAGCTGCCCACTGACACATGCGGTCCTTCCTTTTTTCCCTTCTGGAACAATAACAAATCCCATGCCCTGTGATTCGGTTGTCACAGCAACCAGAAAACATTTTCCAGCAGGAGTCCCCTGGACAGGTGGGCTGAGCAGGTCTGGGTGAGAACAGCCCTTTCCAGTGGCTTCAGCCTGAATCCTGCGAGTCTCATGTATGCAGAGCACGCTGCTGCTGGGAACTGACTGACCTCTAACCCAGAAAGTCTGGGTAGGTCTGCCCGCTGGTACCCAGCCCACATCCCCGCTGCAGAGAAACCTGAGACTTTGAGGCCCGCTGTGTGTCCACCTCGGGACTCCATGGGTCCTGTCCTGAGCAAGGTGGGGAATAAGGAGGAAGCGGCCTCTGGATTCCACACTCAGAGCTCCAAGGGGCTGAGAGGGGCTGCAGATGTGGGCTCTGGGTGGGGACAGGGCTCAATGTTGAGCAGAGCAGCTGGACACCCATGTGTCCCCCACATGCTCCAGATGCCTCCTCTTCCCTGTCGGGCCTGTCCCATTGGGACGAGGCCCCTCCTCACCTTGGCTGACCCTCTGCCTTCATCTGAACCCACCACCCCAAGGCCCCACTCCCTACTCAGCTGGCCTCAGTGCCCGGCCTTGGGACACCCTTGTTTCTTTCTGACACCTACAATTTAAAGGAGGAGAGGTTTATTTTGCCTCACGTTTGGAGAGGTGTCAGTCAATACTCAACAGGCTCCAAGGCAGGGTGGCTTGGCAGAGGGCATGGTAGGGAAATAGCTGCTCACATCAAGATATCCAGCATGCAGAGGGCGGTGAGGAGGGGCTGGGAAGGGAGACAGAACCTTTGCAGGGTGCACACAAGGACCCGCCTCTTCCAGCTGACCCCAAAACTGTCCAGCCCCTAAGGCATCCAGAGCGGTTATACAGAACCTTATCATCTCACAAGAAGAAAATGGGAAAATTCTCACAACTCAAAGATTTGTAAAGACATAAACATTTTTGAGCACTAACTCTATGCTGGATACTTTGATAGGTGATTCAGTTGTGATTTTTCATTTAATTCTTGTGAGCTGGGTGAGGGCCATGTAGTTGTTTTTAATGTACAGATAAGATATTAACAACAACAACAAACTTTAGACAAAATAAACTTAACAGAGCTGATTTGAGTGAAGAATAATTCAGGAATCGTGAGGCACCCAGAATATGAAAATGTTCACCATCACTGATCATCCAAGAAATGCGAATTAAAACTCCCTGAGATTTCATCTCCCCCCAGGAAGAATGGCTGTTATCAAGAAATCCACGAATAACAAATGCTGGCAGGGCTGTGGGGAAAAAGAAACCTTTCTCCACTATTGGTGGGAGGGTAGACTGGTGCAGTCACTGTGGAAATCAGTGTGGAGATTCCTCAAAAAAACTAAAACTAGAGGTTCCATTCAACCCAGTTATTCCCCTTCTGGGTACTTTCCCAAAAGAATTAAAAATTTCACACCATAGTGATATATGTGCACCCATATTTATAGCAGCACAATTTGCAATAGCTAAATCTTGGAAACAACCCAAATGTCCATCAACCAAGGAATAGATAAAAAAGATATGATCTTTTTATATAGTGGAGAACTACTCAGCTATAAAAAAGTATAAACTCGAGGCTTTTGTAGGCAAATGGATGTAATTTGAGACCATACTCATAAGTGAAATAAATCAGACTTGCAAGTGTCAACATCATATTGTCTCCTTAGTGTGAAAATTTGACAGACTAAATAAGATCCAAAATGCGCAACAGGTATGGTGAAAGTGAAAGAGGAAGAAACTGCTCAAAAGGAAAAAAACAACTGGGATGAGGGAAATGAGAAAAGGAAAAGAAATATATGTATATGGCTAAAATACTTATATTACTAATCTCTATGAGTTCATTGAAAAGATTGGTCTGTGGTTATATTGTTTGATTAATTTTCCATGACTATCTCTTGTAATCTGAGCAACTACTTTGAAGATAACAATACGAAATCTATTAACCATTGTTAATCTCCTATTATCTTGTTTTGAAATTCTGTACCATTGTTTTTATCATTTTTTTTTAAATCTCTTGAAAACAAAACAAAACAAAACAAAACAAAACAAAAGAATCCCTGAACGGGCTCCTGACAGAAACTCTTCCTCATTTTTTCTGCTCTGTGCTAGTTACTGGGTAGAGGATGCTTACTGGTTTTGGATGGGTTTTGCCTCTGGTTTTGTTTTATTGTTTACATTTGGCTGCTGTCTAATTCTGCCAGAGTCATTTTGGCTTCATGGCCTCCCCATCAAAAACAATTTTTTAAATTGGGCAGGGTGATTCATGCCTATAATCCCAGGGCTGGGGAGGCTGAGGCAGGAAGATTGCCATGAATTCAAGGCCAGCCTGGAAGGCATAGTGAGAGCCTGTGGACACACAATGTAACACAATTTGTTAAACAGTAACAAAGAAATGAAGGCCCGAGAATGCTGGCTGATCTTCTCTATACAACCCTGTCCCTGGTTTGCCTTTGGCAATTTCCAGGTGGAAATCCGCCCCCTCTCCCACTGCGCATCTGAGCCTCTCCAGTGCTGGGGGCTCACAAAGCCTCTGGCCCCTGGGGCGACTCAGGAAGTTGCCCAGGGGTTGTGGGTAGTTGCCCAGGGTCTGTGGGTTAGAGCTGTGGTCGTCTGAGCCCCCAGCCAGCCTCAGGAGTGTCTCAGGAGAGTGTGCTGACCCGCAAGTTCTCCGACCCCATGCCAGAGCTACGGGGAGGAACTGGGGTGCAGTGGGGAACCCAGATTGTTCTGGGTTCTCTGCAGGTGATTCTGCAGTTGGTTCTGGACTCTTGGCTCGAGGTTCTCCTCTGCAGCCCGGAGGGCGGGCCCCTTCCCACTCCACTGCAGGTGGCGGAGGGGCAGGCAGCCGGCCTGGGGAAGCAGGCCTGGCTGGAGGTGAGGTCCAAACCTGCTTGTGCTGGCAGGTAAGTTAGAACCAGAAGCTTCTGTGCATGACCCATTTATCACCATGTGTGTGGTCTCAGACCCAAAGCAACCCAGAGGGCACAATGCCATCATCTGAAGGTCACACGCTGCGCAGGCTCCTTCTGACACCAGGCCTAACTCCAGGCCAAGGCACACAGCACCCCCACAGCCCAGTGGCGCGGGAAAGGGAACGCTCCGTAAAGACCTCCTGCCCTGGGCTGGGCCCTGTGTAAAGGGAGAACTTAGCTTCCTTGAATTTCTTTCCCGAGCTCCTTACATGATGGAGGAAGCACAGACCATCCAGAAGGGACAGGAGGACATCCTGCAATGCCTCAGTAACTTCTAGGTGCAAGGCTGATAAGCATCATAATTACTCGTTTCCTGAGCCCCAGGATCAGGGAATAAAGAGGAGCCCAAACTGCGCTTCCTCTCGATTCTAGGCATAGCTCTCGGTATTTTCTTTACAATAGATTTGACCTGCACTTCTGCACAGCTGCCTATGTGTCCTGATGGAATTTCATCAAGGGCACAAAGAACAAAGGACCAAGAAGTGAGGGGCTGGTCCTCATGGTGTCAGGACATGGCTTCCCAGTGACAAAGGGGACCACAAGGAGTGGGCTGGAGGGGGGAACTGAACTGTCAGCTCTGGGTCCCTAGGGAGGTCACCCTGCTGGCCTTGGTCTCCTCTTCCACGCGGAGCTGTGGGTGGAAGCCAGGGGTACACACGGGCCTGGGACTCAGTGGATCTGGAGAGCTTCAGAGCCTCACATCTGTCCCAAGACATCAGGGTCTCGGTCCAGCAGAGCTGAGGCAGTCCCCTGCCCAGTCCACTTAGTTCCCAGTAGGAAGTGTTTGCTGTCTGGTTGTTTTGGCAACGTCTCAGTACCCCGGTGCAGGTTGACAATTAACCAAAGACAAACAAATTAAGAGCCAAGCACTGGAGATGATGCAACTTCCTGCAGGCTCCAGGAGGCCACAAAAATACCTGGGCAATCCGGGAGGGCAGGTGATGTCACCCAGAGAAATGCTGGCTCACAGGGAGGTTGAGGTCACAGGTCACATGACCTCTGGTCACGTGGGTGGGGGTTCCCCTCTGAGCTCAGGGTTTCTGCCCAGAGAACCCAAACACAAACAGAAACTGTCCTGTCACCATGAAATCTGCAATTCACAATACAGTTTTTCTCTTCCACATTTTCCTCTCAGGAAAGATCAGGAGCCGCGAGTTTACGAGTTTACAAGTTTACCAGCAGAAACAGTCCTCCTGGAATGAGGCCCGTGTGGCAGTCCGGCAGGAAGTCGCTGGCAGCTCTGTGACCTCGGGCAAGCTGTTGGTAGGCTCCGAGCTTTGAACCACACATTTGTAAAATAGAGACAAAAATTTCCAACTCACAGGGCTGTTGTGGAAGCGAAATCATAGTTGCAAAACAGCGCTGCACACAGTAGGTTACTGAAGAAATCCTGACAGTCCCTGCATTCCTTTTTGGGCTGCTAATCACTTCTGTCTGGCATAGCTCCTGGGAGCAGATAGAGGTGATAAGGATAGAGGAAAGCTCCAGAGAGCAGGGAAATAAAACACTGAAATCCTGCTGGCGAGGAAAGAGCTAGGGGGGAAGATACAAAACCAAATTGGGTAGCACAGCAGTTTCCCCTGCGTCTTGTCCCTGTGGGTCCATCTTGGGCACAAGTGTCAGGGTAGAATGACTCGGTGTCTTGTTTGTAGGCGTAAACAACCACAAAGCACAGACTCTAACGACTGATTTGTGCTGATACAAACATCACCAAGGTGAGTGCAGTGGTGCAAACCTATGATCCCAGCACTGGGGGAGGCTGAGGCAGGAGGTTTTCAAGGGCAAGTCTGCCTGGGAAACTTAGCAAGTCCCTGAAGTACAGGGTGATGTAGCGCTGGTGCCTCGAGGGTCTCTCCTTAGGAGACCAGGTCGCTGAGGCTTGGACCAGGTCAGGGTCTAGGCTGGTGTTTGCTTTACCAGCAAGAATCAGTCTCTTATTAACTGAGGCCTCGTGATTGAGCTGGGTGAGGCAGAGACTGCGCACCTCCGTGTCTGCACCCAAGACAGGGTCACTCGGCAACACGAGGCCAGGACGCTGCTGCCCTAAGCACAGCCCCTCATTCCAGTGACCTCCGGAGCCACTGTCACCTGCTAGGACAGCGGGAGACCCAAAGAAGAGCACGGAGCATTTCAGAAACGCGTTCTCCGAAAACACAGGCTTCAGGTGTGTCCGGGTGGTGACAGCTGTTTTCAGCCACCCTGAGCGTTATCGGACTGAGGTCAAGGGTCTTTTCATTGATGTGAAACAACTGATGATCCTACCTGCCATCCAGATTTTAGTTAACGACACCCTCACTGACTAGACAAAAATGACAGGGGTCAGCACTCGGGAGGCTGAAGCAGCAGGATCATGGCAAGTTCGAGACCAGCCTGGGCTACAAAGTGAGCTCAAGGCCTGAATTGTATGGCGAGACCCTGTCTCAAAAAAAAAGAAAAAAGCAGTAATACACGAAATCAGAGGGACCCCAGATCTCTAGGCACGCTCTCACACAGAGGATTGATGGCTCCAGGGCTCAGGAGTGCAAGGTGCGGGTCAGAGAGTGTAGGGTACTTCCTTGTGTCACCAGGCTCCTAAGGGGCCATTTGACCCAGACGGCCCTGCATGCAGTCCCAGCCCCTCCCAGAGGGGGGCGCTGTTCACAGCAGCTATCCGGCGGCACCCAGCTCTGGGACCCCTGGGTCCTTGCAGTTTGACAGAAGCCCGAGGCTCTTGGGGATTCACCTGTCCCTGCCCCATCCTCCCACCCCCTGCCTTGTCCACCCACCCTGGATTCCCCACCTAAGGATGTTACATCGGGGAGCCATGAGCAGAAAGCACACGGGCGTTGTTTGTACTGTTTGAGTGGCATTGGGATGAGTCTGAAAATATTTTGAAAAAACAGGACAGCAGCTGCCCCCTCCTGTTGGCTTCCGCCTGCCCCTCAGCTGGGCAGGCCGCAGCCACCTCACTCCTGTGTGGCCTCCTTTGATCTCAGGTTTGTCTTCCTCAGGTTCTGAGCTCCAGGAAGGGACACAGTCCCTTCAATCCTTGTTCCGGCCTCATCTTGGAAGACTAGTTTCACAGCTGCTCAGACCAAAGACCAGGGACCCTCACTGTCCATCTTGTCCTCTCTCTGCCCCGGCAAGACCTTTCTGTCCATTTCCTGTCCCTGTGACAGATCGCCTGAGGCTGTGTGACTTGTGAGGACAAGAGGTTCACCGGTGCCTGGTTCGGAGGCTGCTGGGACTCTGAGGTGCCACAGAGTATCGTGGTGCAAAACCGGGTAGGGAAGATAGAGTGGCCTGCACGGATCCCTGCCGTTTCCCTCACCCCCAGCTGAGCTCTCCCCACCCTCTCTGGGCCCCCTTTCTCCTGCAGAGAGGCCAGGCTTGCTGCCCGCTCAGTCCTTGGGTCCTCAGCCTCCCAAGGGCCGCCTTCTTGGACAGACCTCACCTGATGGCTTAGCTGAAGCAATGCTGTTCTTCCCCAGCATTCTTGTCCCCATGGAAGTTCATCCTGACAATGCACCACAAAATGAGTTGCTCACAAACAGCAGAAATCTGATGCAGGCTTCGTAGTGTGCACCTGTGATGTCAGCACTCAGGAGGCTGAGGCAGGAGGAATGCTGTGACTGAGAGAGGGACCTACAAAGCAAGACCCTGTCTCAAAAAAGGCTCCCAGCATCTCAGAGGCCGGAAGTGCTTGCACCAAACATGCACTCAGCACACAGTTGTTGACAGCACAGAGGCCACAGGAGGCTTGGACTCTCTGTCCTCCGGTCACTGAAGTGAGGTCACTGCTTGATGCTCCCTCGAGTGGTGAGGTGTGTGGATTCTCCTCTCTCTGCCTCAATGTCTCCAAGTGTAGAATGGAGGTGATAAAAGTCTTTTCTGCATCACAGAGGTGTGGCACAAAGTGAGAGCACACGTAGAGATAGAGTTACTGCTCCCTGGGAAATGCCCTGTGCTCACTAGGCTTGCCCTGAGGTCTAGGGCAGCTCCTGGTGAGTACTCTGAAACCAGAGAGGCCAATAGGGATGCAGGGGCTCCAGCCCTCAGCTCAAGGTCCCCCTTCCATGTCCCCGTCAAGAGAGAACACGGAGACTGTCACCATTGGTCAGGCACCGGGCTGGAGGGTCCCATGGGTCCTTCTCACTGCTCAGATGCCCGCTAAGCCCCTGAGGCCAGGGCTGCAGCATCTAGTGCCTCTGCAGGACCAGTTTCCCTTGGCTCTGTCACTGTCGCTGTGGCTGGAAAGCTTGTGTGTCACAATAGCTCACTCAGCCTCCCCCGCAGAGGGTCACCCCACGCACCGCACTGGCTTCCTGATTTTGTACCTATGTTTGGCCACGCTGACGGTGCCGCCTGTGACTGAGACCCAAAATAGCCCTGCCCACGCCTCGGAGCCTTTCCCGGGGGCTGCCATGTTCTAAATCAACATCTCAGGAGACTGCAAACTGCTAGCCGTGGGTGGCAGGAGACAGCAGACAGGCCCCGTGTGTGTGGGGTGAGGGGACTGGGTCTCCGCAGCCCTCAGGGAGGCAGCAGCTGGACTCCAGGGTCCAACGCATCTTCCCGCCGGTCCGTCTTGACGTAGGAAGCACAATGGCGCTCGGGAGGCTCCGCCAGAAGAGCGGAACAGCTCACTCGTCTCTCTGCGAATTCTCACTGAGCACCTACTACGTGCCGAGTTAAAGTCTCTACTCTCAGGGAATGTGTGTTCCGGTTAGAAGACCCAAGGGTGAAACAAGGTTCACGGCGTGTCCGACAGTGAGAAAGTACAAGCTGGGCATAGTGCCGCTCACCTGCCACCCCAGCTGGCTGGGGACAGAGGCAGGAGGAGGCCAAGCTCAAGACTAACTTGGGAAACTTATCAAGACTTTACCTCAAGAGGAAAAAGGGCGAGTGTTTGCCTAGCAAGCTCAAGGCCTTGGGTCCCACCCCCACCACCGACTGCTCTTGTTGTAGCTGGAGTTTGCAAGGGAAGAGATTTAATCCAGAACACATAATTTATAAGATTATTGTATAGTAGTCATCCAAAGAGTCAAATCCAAAAGCGTGCAGGAAATTTGTCCATGCACTAGAGACCCCAAAAATCCAGCCGAGGGCCTGGATCCCACGGCGATGTCCTTCATGAGTCCAGCTAGAGGCCTAGAGCCCACAGCAAAGTCCCACGCAAGTCTGGATCAGGGATTGTGCTGGGAAGGCCCAAAGGTCAGCGGTGGACATTAGAAAGTCTGCAGCAGCTGAGGCACCTGCACCAGGCCGGGAAGTGATGCTCCAGGTAAGGACCAGAGCTCCCCCGAAGAGTACCACAGCCACCTCAGCGACAGCGAGGACCACAGCTCCTCTGATGTTGAGAACAGCGGAGTGCATGTCGGGAGTGTCGCGCTTCTCCCGGAGAATCCACAGCGCACCAACTTCCCCTTCAGTCTCCCTCCCGTGCCCTCGCGGCCACCCTCAGGTGACCCTCCACACCCAGCACCACACTGACTCGGTTCTGCTGGGTGGTCGGAGCTGACCTTTAGTTCATCTACCACAGCACCCCTCACCCTAAAAGAGAAGAAAAAGAAAGATAAAGAAAGTAAAAGCGATGGGAAATAGGGATGCAGTTTTAATCCAGAAGGTCAAGGAAGACTTCTCTGTCTCACAAGTGCTCCAAGCAGAGGGGACACCGGCACCCAGGGACCAAGGCTTGGGGTACCCGGCCTCTCTGAGGCCACCAGGCTGGAGTGGATTGAGCAGGTGGTGACAGGGCAGCAGCTGTGACAGCAGCCCTGCCTGGAAGCCTTGAGGTCACCAGGAAGGTTTCAGGCCACCGTGGAGGGACCCGCTGAGCTTCTACTCCCAGACATCCCGGCCACCGAGTGGGACCCTTGGAGACGGAGCTGGTCTCTTGCTGTGGGATCTCTGCTGTGGGCAGAGAAGCCTCCGGTTTCTGCCATGACTGGAACCAAAAGGAGGATTAACCCGACCCGTGGTCCTGCCTGTGCTTTTCAAAAAGCAGGAACATGACCTCTAAGGGACACTTGTGTCCATTCCCCTGCCACTGAAGAATCGGAAAAACATTTCTGCGTTGGCCCTGGGCTCCAGGCTCCTGTCTTCTCTTACCCTCGCCATAGTGAGACCCAGGATCTGGGCCGCTGCCTTCCCTGGGCCCTGACTAAGTTCTGGCTGTGAGTTGCTGCACTATTTTCTTTTACAGCCAAGGAACCTTGACTGACTGACTTACCCATAGTCACAGAGGAAGCTGAGGTTTGTACTCAGTCTCTGTCCCTTCCAGGGCAGGCTCCTAGCCTGGTGTCCCTGCTGCATGCTGGCACCGCTGTGGGCTAAGACAGTGTCCTGAGCCAGGAACCGGGCTGGGGAGGTGCAGAGAGGCAGCTGGGAGTCCTGCTTTCAAAGGACACCTAGTTCACCTCCTGGCCACTGAGCAGCATGGACCCTCCTCCCTCGGCCAGATGAGTCCCCACACTACCTGCTGGGACCTGCCAGGCCTGGTTCCATCCCTCCTCTGCAAGCCTCCCTGCTCCCTGCGGTCCCCAGAGCTGCTTCTGGGCCCGTCCTGAAGGCTTTTCTCTAAACCCAGGTGCTTGGCTGTGCTTATGTCTGTTTCCATGCATCCTCCAGGGCCAGGACCACCTCCCACTGCCTCTGGGAGTCTCTCCCCAGCCCCGGGCCTTAGAATTACGCCACAGAGCTGTGTCACCAAGCAGGAATGACAGGAATTCGGAGGGAAGAAGTTTCCATCATGAGAGGATTGCCTTCGGGCTGTGCTTTGCCACAGAGGGGACGGTCACACAGACGGAAACAGAAGAGGAAGCTGCTTGAACAAAGGCCTGGAGTCAAAAGTCCAAGGAAGCAGACGCTGAGGGGACTGGAGAAGACGGTGTCTTCCCTCCTGGCTGGTGAACACCGAGTTCAGGACTGACTGTGGAAGATTCTATCAAAACAAGATCACATTTCAGAGGACTGTCATTGGGTGGCCTCACGGATGGGAGCTGGGGACCTTTGCAGTCTACAAAGGGGGCCTTATTTACTGTCTTTGCAGCTCTTGCTGTACCTGTAAAATTACCGCGTCATCCAGTGGGGAGTCCCTTGCTTCTCAGGATCTTGTGGGAATGTAAGGAACTAAACCTGTTTCCCTTTTCTCCGGGCTTATCATACCCTCATTTCTAGTGCCTGTGGTTTCCTGTGTCTGCTGAGGTCCAGCCTGGGGGAGAGGCAGGCTGTGCCCCAGGCCTGGTCTACACAAGAGCTCCTCATGCAGGTCTTCGCTTCTTCCCTTGTCTGCCAGGAAAATGTTATCTTTCAGAGTGACTCTCTCGGCCGGCTCCTGAGTGACAGGGTCCCCTCTCCCCGCCAGGAACACCTGTCCTGGTCCCTAAGCTAAAAAAGATTTATGCGCCTTACGCCTCTGAAGGCTTGAGCACCCTGTCTTTACCAAAAGAGCAAGAAGTTTTTTTTGTTTTTGTTTTTTGTGCCAGGAATTGAACTCACAACCCCGCATTTGCCAAGCAGGAATTTACACTGCTGAACTAAATCCCCGGCCCCAAGGAGAAAATTTTTAAAGGTACGAGATGTTCGTGGACTGTAATGTGTTTTCCTATTCGTATTCTAAACCCCACGTTTTCCAGGTTTCCATCCTCACATTTTCCCGGGAAGGACCATTGGGAAGGGCCACAGGACGGTGGCTCCGGGTTGTACTGGGACCAGGGATGGTTCTCCCGGAAGTGACACCTGCTGGCTGTCACCTGCTGGCAGCATCTCTCGCGTAACAGCCAGGATTCAGCCCTGAGCTCCCTGGTCCAGAGACCGCTCAGAATAAGCCCTTTCTTTGCCATCAGATGAGATTCTAGAAAGAGAGAGAGAGCACTTGTAAGGGCCATGGCCCCTGCCCTGTGTCCTTTGGCCGTGCTGACCGTCCCCATGGGCGAAGGGCTGTGGTGGATTTGAATGCAGCTGCTCCCAGCAGCTCACTTTCCTGGGCTACAGCCTCGTGTGGCCCCAGCTTTGGGGGTCTGGGTTGACCCTGTGACTTACTTCGGCCACTGGGACATCAGCCAACGTGTGTTCTCTGGGAGTCCTGGCCGACCCACAGAAGATGACAGTACAGGAGCAGAGTTTCCCTGGGGCCTATGTGTCCTGTGTCCTCACCCGAGGATGAGCTTGTCCCCAGGGAACATTTGACAGTGTATGGAGATAGTGTTTGTTGTCCTTCTGGCATCTAGGGGGCAGAGAGAGGCCAGGGAGCAGCCAAACGCCTCTCAGGCTCAGGACTGTCCTCCGTATGGAAAGGGACAGGGCCTAAGATGCGGTCCGGCTGGGTTCAAAGTAAATAGCAAAGAGCCAATTCAAGCCATGCGGCCGGCTGACTTAAAAATACAAAGGCAAACACGGAAGAAAGGGTAAAAAGTTAGGGCAAAGGTGGGCAGATAAGGAGCCTTCCTCCCAGGAAGACGCTTCTGGGGCAGCAGTGGGCTGCGTTAGTCGAGGACTCCCACTGGCTGGGGCTGGAGGAACCTAGAAATGCGGGTGACTGGCTTCCCTTGAATGACACCAGGCGGTTTACTGACTCTCTTTCGACTTTACAAAGCTTAAACCCCAATTGGTGATTCTAAACTCACAGAGCCAGCTGTTTAAAACCAGTTTCTGTACTCTGCTTAACAATGTGAAACCAAAATAGCACCTCGGAAGGAAGGAGCTGGCCCCTCAAGCCAGGCATGTCTTATTATTGTTCTAATAAACACTTCCTAACTCCCTCCTTTTGTCTGTGATTTTGTTCTCTGACTTTGTGTGACAAGGAGATTGAGTTTCCATGGTTTATCTGGGGTCAGTTGTTTCACTGGCAACTGGGCAACTGCGTGTCACCGGTGCTGAAGCTGAGAGCCCTGACCCTGCCCAAGCTCCCTAGCTGTCCTCGCTGCTGACAGCAGCCCCACAAGAGGGCCTGGTGACACCGATGGAGAAAGCGCCCGGCTGGTCCCAGCCTAGGAATTACAAGCAAGAGCATAGCTAGGCTTTATGGGGTGCCCTTGACCCAGCAAAGTCTAACTCAGGACACCTGGCTCCCGGTGGCCTATGGCACACACTCGGTGACCGGGACAGCAGAGGTGACCGGTCTCAGGCAGGGACACACCGTCCTGTCGATATCTACCCGGCAGGTGCTGTTTACCAGGTCCTGCACGACACACCCGCTCTCACCAGTTGCTACTCTGTGTACTCAAAGGGTTCAGTCCATTCCCATGACAACCTGGGAGCCACGGCTCCCAAAGGAGAAACTGAGGCTCAGTGAGACTCCCTTGCCCGGGGTCATGGTTACTTCACAGGCCAGAGCCGTGGGCATCTCGCCCACAGCCCGAGCTTGGCTGCTGCCTGTGCTCTGCTGCCAGGGGCTCTCAGCTTCCCTGAGTGCTCTGTCCTCTTGTGGCCTGGTGGCCCCAGCCTGGCCCACTGCCCCACAGCTCCCAGCTCCCAGGGGCCACATGTGTGGCTCTCCCGTGACACCTTGAAACAAGACTCCCCAGGAGAATCCTGGGGTCACAAGCCAGGCTGGGGGCCCAGGCCAAGACTTATTTGTCGTGGGACCTCATGTCTGTTGCTTAAGTCTCCAAGTCTGATTTTCTTTGCTGGCAGAAATGGACCAGATGGTTGGTGTCTCCCCCGCCCCCCAGCAAGACACAGGCAGAGTCCTGGGTGCTGGGGATAAGAAGTCAAGGAGGTTCTCAAGGGCCCTGAGGTCACGGAACTTAGAGTATGACAGATAGGGAAGGGAGACAGAAACAAACACCAGAAGGCCAGCTGTCAGGGTGGGTCCGATGTGGAGTTTGTGACAGCGATCCCAGCATCTGCATGGCACCGGCACAGGGATCTGTGGCATCCACATTCCCGGCTATGATGCTCAGCCTCTCGGTCCCTGGAGGTGACTTGGTTCTGTTCTTGGGGAGCCAGGTAGCCAGCAGAGAGAGGGGAGCCAATAAGATACGGGGAATTTGAAGACCTCGAAAATAAAAGGAGGCCTTCCAGCTGGGGGTGCTGGTACAGGCCTGCGACCCTGGCGCTCTGGGGAGGCTGAAGCAGGAGGATTGCAAGTTTGAGCCCAGCCTGGGAAATTCAGCAATTTAGTGAGATTCTGTCTCAAAATAATAATAATAAAAACAAAATACAAAGAAGGCTGGGAATGCAGCTCAGGGAGAAGACCCTGGGTTCAGCCACCAGCACCACACACACACACACACACACACACACACACAGTCCCTCATGGTCCTGATTACAGCTGTGCTATGGCTTGGACATGTAACACTTGGATTTAGGTTCCAGCTGTAACCGTCCTTGACAAGCGCTTAACTTCTATGCGCTCTGGTTTCTCATCTGTCACATGCAGACGATCTTCTTCCAGGTCATACGAGGTTTAGGGCAGCCGACGTCTAGTGACACTGAGGCACTCATTGATTTCCGTTATTCTGTCCTGCCTGCCTGCCTCCCACCCTGGCGTCTCTGAATCCTAAGAGCTCTGGCTAGTGGACAGGTGACAAACCTCCCTGCTGCCACTGTGTCTCTTGGGCTGGAGGTCGCTTGTTGCCCTTAGGGGTCCTGGACATTTCCCTCACACCCTCCCGCACTCCGCAGGGATTCTGCGCTGCATTCTCTTGCTGTTGCTAACCTGACTTACAGAGCGAACCTGGGCTCACGGTCTGCAGCTAGAACCACACAAAGGGGAATGGAGACTGGCTCGGTCCCGCCAGCCGGAGGGAAGTGAGGCTAACATTCTAACTCTGTGGCGCACGTGTGTCTCTGGACCTTCCCCCATGCAGTAGGTCTGTTTACGTAGCCATATACCAGGGGCACCTGAAAAATACAGTGAGTGTTTGCTTTTAAAAACTTATTACAGTGTGCTCTCCCTCGCCCCGGACACTCATCCCATCCTCCTCGTCGCTTTCTGAAGCAGCTCTGGACATCCTCTTTCTTGAGTGTTGTGCTGTCCTGTCCTGAGTGGATTCAAAGCCTTCACCTCTCATGGTCATTTAGGCTTTGGTGAAGAGCCGGGAAGAAGCCACACAGGGCCAGCCGCCGTGAGCAGGCTGGCCGAGGTCACAGCGTGGTATTTTCATGAGCCTGGCTTTCTGTCGGATGGCGCTTGGCAACAGCCTTCACCGTACTATTTTTTTAAATCACGCCTCATAAATAGTTATTTAAATAGATGCACTGTCTTTTCACAATGAGGATTCCAGAACTGCTTCGCAAAGTGGAAAGAAAGCTGGGTTCAAAGTGAGCGGGAGGATTTGAACGGGATGCATGGCCGTGTGTCTTTCACTGGAATTCATCTTTTAATTCAAGAATCTCTGGTATATTTTGTTCACCCCTGCACATTCTGTAGGCTGGGAGGCCAAATTCTCAGCCATGCCCCACAAGAGCACCCAGGGGCGCAAGATCGCCCTTGGGTGCTCTGAGCCCGGGATGCTGGGTGGTGGGGGACCTCAGTGCCTGACTCCCCCTTCCTCTCTTGCTCCGGCCCGGAAGCCCCTCCCCGGGAGGCAGCTAGTGGTGCGGGCTGGTGTTTGGGGATGAAAGAGGCCTTTATGTGCAAAGCCACAGAGCCACACCACACCCCCTGCTGGAGCTGACTCTCAGAGCCACCAGTGCCTTCACTGATACCCCAGATACTGAGGAGAGGGGGCGGCGAACACCTGCAGCTCAGGGACCCCTGGAGCTCTCGCTGACAAACACACTTGGGCCTGGGCGGGGGGTGGGGGCACTCGCTCACGTTTTAATATGAATGCATGTTGGCGTGTAGACTAGTGGGTTTCATTTTGGCAAATTTGTTCCACAGCTAACATTCTTGAATCGTGTCTCCTGCTTTCCCTGCCCCACCTCCACCCCTAGTTTCACATTTTCAGGAGGCTCCATGTGTCTAATGATCTCGTTCATATTCATTCCTCTGCCACCTCCCCTTCCTTACGCCCCTGCTCCTTTCTGATAATAGTTTCCCTTCCACTTTCCCTTGTCATCCCTCTTAGATTCCACATATTAGGGGGAACATGTGGTCCTCTAAGCCTGGCTTATTGCACGCAACATGGTATCTTTCTGGTCCACCCATTTTCCTGCATATGGAAAAAAAAACAGGCTGTTTCTTTTTATGACCGAGTAATACTCCACTGTGTATTTATCCACATTTCCCTGAAACAGAGGCTTCTAACCGGGCTTTCCCTCTCTGTCCTTCTTGTTTTCAATCAGATTTTCTTGACTCCTCCCAAACCTAGGACAGTGGAGTTTGCTTTGATTCTTTACCATAGAATTCCCCAAACTTTATTATAAAACCCTGCTAGCTATTGTGTATTGAGCTCACATCCTGTGACACTCTACAGACAACTTATGTTCAATCCTCCTCCCAGGGAAACTGTCTCTCGGCAAGTCAGCGGCCTGGCCCAGGCTTGTTGCTGGACCCCGGCTCTCTAACATGGGAGCCTGTGCACAGTTTTGGATTAAAAAAATTCACCCCTGTCTTACTAAAGTGACACGTGCCCCTGGCTCGAAAGTCCAAAGGTCCGCTGTGGGGGTACAGCTCAGCGGTAGCATACGTGCTGTGCGTGCACGGCCCTGGGTCCCCCCACCACCGCCGGGGACAAAGAATCAAACAGGCCCCGAAACAGGGCAACAGCCAGCATCCAGCAGCCCCTGCTCTGTTCTCCCTCTGCCTGGCTCTTCCCAAACGCGACTCAGCTGCCACTGTGGTGGACTGTTCCTTATAAAAGCATGGCCTTGGGGACATGAGGGTGTTTCTACATCTCCTTGGTGGTCTATTCAGCGTCTCTGTGTTATGTCCCAGCACCCAGCACAATCAGCCAGGGCCACTTTGACAAGCAGCACCATGTGGGGCCAGGCCCACCAGTGCCACAGCGGGAGCCAGGCCACATGGGAGCAGCTACTGCGTTGGCTCTCAAGGCTTCCTCAAGGCCCCGCCCAAGAGCTCCACAGCTTGGGTGCTAAACCGGAGTGCCCTGGTGTGCTGCGGGGCCCGGAGCCGTCCGCCGTGTGTGGGCATTTTCCAGCTCACAGCTCTCACCAGGTTCTGAGAGAGGTCACTGCCCCCAAGCTGTGTGTGCGCCTTGTGTCACTTGGCGGGATGAGGGGTAAATTTCTGTCTGAATCCTGAATACGTCATTAGGATCTGAGGAACATCAAGGTGGGCTGTCCCCTCAGACCGGGTGGTAAGTGTCACCGACAGGGGTGCCGTGGATTGCGCGTTTACGGCTTGGTGGCTGCTTTTGCCATGTGGCTCGCCTCAAGCTGTTTGCAAATGGTGGCTGTCTGAATCAGTGGCCCCCAGGGAAAGGGCCACTCTGTGGCCTGGGTATATCCCAGGGGCATTGGGTGGCAGCCCCTTCCCCAACACAGGGACTCATTTTGAAGTATCATAAATTTCCCCAAAATAGACACTCGTCGCTGAGCCACCCCAATGATTTGGCTGGAGGCAGAGGCAGGGAGACAAATTCCTCTGCTTGCAAAGTGTCTCCTGCTCCTGCTGATGGCCACCGCATTTGTGTCACTACATCTGCCTGGCGCTGCCGTGGTTGTGGCCACTTCACAGGTGAGGAGTGGACTCTCAGGGAAGAAGGTTGAGCCTCAGCCACTCTGGCCCAGCTAGGACAGATCCTGGCCTTCGGGCAGCACAAGGGAGGGGTTCGGAGCCAGGCCTTGGCGGTAGAGAACTGGATTCAGACCCCGGCTCTGCCGTCTCAGAGCTGGGCGGCCTCAGCCAGGCTCTGCATAGCTTGCTTGCCCTTCTACCCCGTCCATAAAATGATCTAGCCACCGTTCCTGGTGGCCGATGGCCACCTCCCCAGGGTTCCCCTCATTTCTTTCAGCCACGGCAGGGCTGCCGTGTTACGGCTCCACCGGCATCTGACCTGGGATGGGTCATAGTTTCCCTAGTTGGGGCAGAAACCGAGGCTGAGCAAGTTTGGGTTACTTCTCTGTGACCACCACTGGGGGCATGACAGAGCCAGGGTCTGAGGCTAGGCCAGATCACATTCATTTTGCAAACCACTGGCTCCCAGGGGAAGCCCCTGATCACCAACTAGCTGCCACCAGGGACACTGGGTTTGAAGGTAACCAAGTATCTTCATCACTGCCTTCGCCCCAGGCAGTGACACTGCCCATGGCCTGGTCCAGGAGGTGTGCAGGAGGGAGGAGGAGGAAGAGGATTTCTTTTGGAGGACACAGGCCAGACAACTGGGCAACAAAGCCACCACTGATGTCCAAGCTGCCCCATATGTCCACAGTGGAGCTGGGACACTGACAAAGGATGAGCCATGTTCTGGTGCTGTCACTAAACTCTGCTTACCAAGCCCCGGGCCACTGTGCAAATTCCCCAGAGTGGCATGCCAATGAGGGCACTGCCACATTCTTGTCCCTGTGGCAGCACTGGCCGGAAGAGCTGATCAAGGGCTGATGGACACACCCGGGCATGAAGCTGGCAGCCCGCGTGGGCACTGCAGCAGGAGGGTGCTGGGCTGCTGAGGGCTGAGGGGACCCTGCTGCCAACCAGGGGGACTGACAGGCCTGCCGGGGTGCTGCAGCCCAGCAGCTGAAGTCTGCTCTGTGCCATCCTGGGCCTGCACCATTCGAGTGACTGCTAAAGGGCTTCTGCCCCCAAAGCACTGCCTTCGCCATTACTGACGCCCGAGATGGCACTGGAAGTGGGGCTGTGGGATTCTGGGAACCTCCTCCTTCCTCCTCAAGGGGCCACCTTGGGAAGAGCCCACCTGTGGGTCATCCCCTTGAAGGTCCGAGGTCTGTGGAATGGAGGTGGTGTCCCCTAGGCCTTCAGGGAGAAAGGAGCCTGGAGCCCGAGTGTTGTCCTCTCAGTCAGGAGAACTACCGAGCACTGGGCCTAGACAGGGTGATTCCTGGGATCCCCCACAATTCATTCCCTCTTCCCCCAGCACTCTGCACCCTGAGAGGCTGGCTTCCCTGGGGAGCCATCCCTGACCCAGGAAAGGAAGGAACTGGCATCATCACCCATTGCAGTCTCTCTCCACTGCTTCCCTGGGAAAATAACTCACGGGAGCCCAGAGGCAGGGCTCCCTCCACACCTGAGGCTGGGGACCCCGGGGCGCAGAGGGCTGTGGAATCATCAGGCTAATTAGGCGGAAGCCACCTTGTCTCAGGGACCCAGGCTGGGTTCCTGCTGCTCCGAGCCCAGGCGCTGAACTCAGGGAAAAGGGAGGACTCCAGAGAGCCTGAGCGGGGCAGGGGAGCCGAGGCGGAGGAGAGGAAAGGCCTGGAGGGTGAGGTGGATTCGGTTAAAGGCTAAGGCTGCTCTGAGTGATCAGCCCTGGCGGGAAGGCAGTCAGGGCAGGAGGCGCTTAAGCGTCTCTTCCTCTGCTGCAGAGTAAAGACACCTCCCTGCCTCTCCTTCATCTCTATCTCACTCATCTTTGTGTTCAGGTGACTTCACATCTCAGTTTCACTTTCACCGAGCGCCTCCTTCTTTGAGCCAGACGTTGTGTCCACCTCTGGAAAGGTGGGGTCTTTGCTTTGTAGGTCAAGTGGGAGGAAAGGTCCTTCACCCCAAACGCCACACTCCAGGGCCACAGGGCTCCAGGTCCCTCAGGGCTCACCTGAGGCTGGAGAGGCCAAGGGTCAGGGGCTGTGGGGACTCGGGCCTGGAGCAGCCACCCAGCCCTGTCTGGGGAGCTTTGCCCCAGAGGAGACGGGCCCAGGTGGTGTCCCAAAGGGTGAACCAGTCAATATGTCGAGTGCAGCCAGGAAAGGCTTCTGGACCCCCGAAGTATACCAGTGTGTGAAGCAAGGACCCGTGGCTGGGTTTTACTGGAGCACAAAGTCAAAACACTAGTGACACACCGTGTGGGCTGGTCCCAGGGCCTCAGGCCTGGGGTGAGGAGCCAGAGGGAGGGGAGTGCAGAAAGCAGCACTTCCAGGGTATGAAAAAGCTCGGGGGGACAGGTGGTGTTAACTGAGGTTTCAAAGGAAAACACAAAACCAGCACATCCCGGTCCAAAATCGAAGAACACTGAGATGAACCAGTGGCTCTTGAGGGTGTGACATCTGGCTATGTCTGGAGATATGTCAGACTGTCCTAATTTGGGGTGCCATTGGCACCTCGTGGGCAGAGGTCGGGGTGCTTCTTATCATCCCACAGTGTGCAGGACCGAGCCCGTGGGAGCCTCTTCCCTCCTCACGGCCCATTTGTCGGTTCTGTCTGCATTCTGTGCGTGCCTTGGCCTCCCCACGGGACAGGACGGGGCAGATCTAACAGCTGGGCTGAGGGGAAGCAGAGGGAAAGCCAGCAGGCTGGATGGCTGGGGTGCTCCTGCCGCAAGGGTGGGGGATTCGGGGGCCCTTCCTTTCTGGTAGCCCCTGCTAGCTGTGATGGGGCTGGGGAACAGCTGGCCCCGAGAGCTGCCCTGTGAGTCAGGGCCAGGGACCAGCGCTGGGCCAGGTTCTGCAGGGTGTGGAGGAGCGAAGCTGCTGTGACCTGACCTGCGGGTTGAAAGGCAGAACTGTTTCCTTGAGAGTTAAGCGGCTCCTCCAAACTCCCTTGGCCTGAGGCAAAGCCACCACCCCGGAATCTCGGCCCAGGTGATATGCAGATGGTGAGTGCACAGAATCTTTTGTCAAACCCATTCAATAATTTATTTGCCTGCCTCCCTCATCGCCCTGGAGGACAAAGCTTTCTCTTGCTCACCTCAGTGGAGCCAGTGCCTGGCAGGTAGCACATGCTCAATCCCAACACGTGGAGGGGATGTGAGTCTGAAGCCCTGTCTCACTCTCTAGCCCAGAGCGCCGGGATCACAGGCTACCCGGGGTCTCCTCTCCTCTGCAGCCCGGGAGCATTAAAGTCCCAGGAGTCTCCCTCATCAAACGGGGTGCATGTTTTCATTATCCAGAGGATCTTTCCAAATCGCTTTGGGGGAAGATGAGTCCGGCCTTAACCCTAACCCACAAGGCCTCCTTGGACCATCTGGGATGACACAGAAGGTCAGGCGAGCTGGCAGCATAATGAAATCATCGCCACTTGACAGGACAATAGCGCGACCAGGGTCTTGCTTCTCCCGGAACTGCTGCCAAGTGTGTGACACATGGGACTAATCACATCTGAGTGCGCAGCCACTGACAGGGAATGGCCCGCCGTGTCTGCGGGGCTTCAGTCACTGCCTGCTGGCCCGAGGAAGCCCATCCATCACTGCACGGGGCCACCGGGGCATGGCCCGTTTCCCCACAGGGAGCGAGGACCTGGCAGAGAGAGGACCAGGCAGAGAACAAGCAGCTGCCTCCCCTTGGAAGCCATCACCAGAAAATAAACACTGGTAGCAGCCCCTGGGGGCTTCTGTTCAGCTTGGCCTCCTGCCTTGGGCTGAGGAAGGGTAAGGGTGTAAAGTAGCTGAGTTCAAATCTCAGCTGAGCCTCCAAGCTGGGGTTTGCAGAGTGCAGAGGCCAAACACCCAGCACTGCTCCTGGGGACTCAGGAAAGCTGTTAGACATTGTGTGTGTGAGTTAGGTGTGTGTAGGGGGGAGTATTGTGGTTTAGATTGAAAGTGTCCCAGGGTGCTCACGGTGACTGGGTTGTGGGGACCACACTCATCAGCGGATTCACCCGTGGATGAGTTCAGTTGCTGAATGTGCTGTTAGCAGGTGGCCGCTGGACGTGGCCACTGGCCATGTGACCAGAAGGGTGCTTTCTCGTTCTGGGCACTTCCTTCCTGGCCATCAAGAGTGAGCAGCTTTTCGTCCATCGCACTCCGCTGCCCTGGCGTTTCTGCCTCGGAGCCAGCCAGCCCTGGGCTGAAGTCTCCGCTGCTTTAAGCTGTGCTGGTGGATATTCTGCCCCAGCCATGGAAAAGTGACTCAGACAGGAGGGTTTGCTGGATCAAAAAGGCAGGACAAGTGGAAGGACTTGGAGAAGCACCCCAAACAAAGCAGGCAAGTAGGTGGGTGATGGGGTAGACCCCAGGGCGATTCCATGGCAAACTACTGAGGAATCCCGCTGACTATCACCGTGTACCCCACATCTGCAGGGAAGATCTTTCTGATGTGGGGGAGGTCCTGGGATTGCATGGAAGGCCCCTTGGAGGGGGACACATGGAGCCCTGGGGCACACGGGCCATCTGGGCTGCCTGAATGATCACTTAGGCAGGTGTACTTACAGACAGTTCATAATCAGACAGCACATTTGCACACCTCACCCAGTTTTAGTCCTTTAACACTAGCAACTGCTAGGTGTAATTATACTCATTTTACAGAGCTTAAATTTGCATAGACAAGCAGCTCTTGGGTGAGTTTCTCAAAGTCGCCGGGCCAGTTTGTTCCAGTGATGGACAGGGTTTGAGCCCCGGGCTCTGTCTGCAGGTTAGATTGGTGCCTACCTGACTGCTCTCTTCATAGTTCCCTGACCCCTTCTCTTTTGGGGTCCTTGATTTGGGGCCTGTTTTTGGGGCTTCTGTTGTCTAACCAAACCTTTCCTGAAAAGTAGAATTCTCAGGCTGGGGATTTAGCTCAGTGGCACAGTGCCTGCCTGGTAAGCCTGAGTCCTGAGTTCGACTCTTGACACCTCCCACCAGTAAAAGAAAAAAAAAAGACAAAAAGAAGAAGCAGAAATCTCTTTCTAAAGAGGACTCCCTGGAGTGCAGAGTTCTCTCTGAAAAACTAATTTCTGAGAGCTGAGCCTGGGTAGCTGCCCAAGCTTCCTGCTCTGGGGCGCTGTGGTCCTGAGTAAGGTGGACTTTGTGATTCTCACATTTATAAGTCACGGAGGTGGGCACAATCGTGGGGAGCTGGCACATGCATTGTGGAGGCCAAGGACAGACCAGAAGCAAGAGCATCTGAGCTTATAATACTCAAATGCTGAGTTTTAAGTGACTCGTCACAGATTGCCAATTCATTTCATATCATTGCCACATTTAGTCCTTAGGATAATCTGTGACGTATTATTATCCTAATTTTAAAGGTAGGAGAAACTTCGGATTATGAGTTCATCGATGACTTGTCTGGGGTCACAGGCTGACACCGGCAGGTGGGACAGTCTTGGTTCTTCTCTCTGCAAGCCCAGAACTTCACAGGTGGCAATGATTTGTTACTTTCCCTGTGTGAGGCCTTAATTAACAGTAAATTCAAAGGTGGATTCATACCAGGGACTTCCAGTGGGAATCCTCTAAATTCCTGTAATGTGATTACTCATGTCTTCTCCAAGAATCAGAAAATCAGGTCAAAGTCATCAAAGGGACTCTTGCCACAAACCCATGATTCAGCAGGTGTGCGAAGACAGAAGCAGCAAGTTGGGGGCTCGAGGCCAGGTCCAGGGCTTTGACTTCCAGGCTAGTGCATGGTCACAGAGCAGCACCGGGTTTTTGCTTGGATACCCCAAGGAATTTAAGATAAGTATACGCCCGACTCTTCAGCTTCAAGGACTTTACAGTTTGCCAGGCAGAGGACATGGGTCAGGAAATCTATAGTTATTGCCCAAAACAGAGAGGAGTCGAGTGCCCATCACCTGATGCCAGATCTGAGAAGGCTTCATGGAGGAAGAGGTCTTGAGAACAGGCAGCGCTTGCAGGGCAGAATGAAGGACCGGGGCAGGCAGAGGGCTGGGGGCCACAGGCTCCTCAGGACCACCTGGGCAGGTTCTAGGATCCCTGGGCCTTCTGTGTGCATCACATCTCTGAGCCTTTGTACCCATGATTTCCAGTTGGGGGGAGAACCAGCCCCTCATTTCCATGTCCCGATCTCCCTCATGCCCCATGTAGCTGAGGCCACCAGCAGCCTAGGAGAACACGGGTGTCCATTTTTACAGCGGTTTGTTGAATGAATAGAAATAAAAAATGGACAGGAAATCCTGACAGAAGGAATCTGCACTAAGTAGTCTTACCTGGAGTCACAGGTGCCCTGGCCATGAATGGTCTCATGCTCCAGGAATCCGAGCAGAATGAATGACTTTCCCATGAGCCATGCATGGGAGGACAAAGCTCTGTTACCTTATACAGAAGGAGCATCAGTGCTACTCAGCTGATCTTTTCTTTTCACACTGGAAAATGAACCCAACACCTTCACACTGAGCTATGGTTCCCAGCCTGTTTTTATTTTTTAATTTGAGACAATCTCACTAAGTTGTCCAGTTGGGATTCAAATTTGTGATCCTCCTGCCGCAGCCTAGAAGAGTGCTGAGCTCACAGGTATGTACCACCACCCCCAGCTTCAGCCAGCTTTTGTGCATTTTTGTTTCAGCTTTGTTTCCTTCAAGCTCCTGGGCTGAGGCCTGCAAGTCTGCGTTGGCAGAGGCGACAAAGCCAGGGATTCTGGCTCTGGGAACTGTGTGGATCCCGACTTAGATGAGAGAACTTGGAGAAAGATGCATGTGGCCTGGGAGGCAAGAAGTCATGAGTTATTTCCAGGCATTGTTTCACACTCGGGCTTTGTTCAGAGTCTTAATTATGGGCTCTGCAGATACAGATCAAGATTTACACAGATGTAGTTTTTTGATAAACACAACAGCTATCTTCCCATCCATAAACAGGGATCTTAATAAGGGACAAGCTTTAATAAACACGCAAACTGTCAAAAAAAGTGACAGCTGGATATGTTAGCTTTTGTTTTTGAGACAGAGCCTCGATCTGTAGCCCAGGTTGGCCTTGAACTCTTGGCAATCCTCCTGCCTCAGCCTCTGGAATGCTGAGTGCAGATGAGCACATCACACCTGGCGCAGATGTGTTTTTGAAAGGGTTTTCCACACTGGTATGGTCAAGAGCAGGTCACTGGTCACTCAGCCACTCAACCGTGGCATCTCCCCAGAGAGGCCAGGCCCAGCGTGAAGACAAAGGATGCATGACATACCTGTGCCTGCGCCCAGGAGGCCAGGAGACCCCAGCGCAGGCAGGGTGTGGTCAGAGGCAGAGGGCGGCGTACAAAGGAGTGAGAGATGGGGAGGGGGAGGACTGGGGTTCAGGGTGACTATGAAGAGTCTGAAGAAAACTTTCCAGCTGTTTGGAGAAAGAAAACAGCATTGCATCTTTGAAAGCATTTTTGTCCTCAAAATCCAAATGTACATGTTGAGGTTGAAAGGCAGGAAGGGGCTTAGTGGAAAAAGAAGAATCAAGATAAATCACATACAGGTGCAAGTTCCCTGTGATGCATGAGATCATTGTGTATATCTAAAATGTACCAATAAAAGTAATTTAACAAAGAAAAAATAAAGGAATGATCATGATGAACCACCAAAGCAAACTACCGATTTAAAACTGATGGAAGTTTTCCCAGTAGTCATTTATAAAACAACAGATGTACGCTAGGTATGATGACACACATCTGTAATCCTAGTGTTCTAGGAGGCCGAGGCAGGAGGGTCTTGAGTGTTAGCCCAGCCCCTCTTGAAATAAAAAAAATTAATAAAGGGTTTGGGATGTAGCTCGGTGCAAAGGTCCTGGGTTCGATCTCCTACTGTGAAAACAAACAATGGGAGAGGAAAGGATGCTTTCTGCTACATTCGCCACAAGAATGGTGACACCATGCCTGAGTCCCAAGTGGGACCCACAGGCGCAGTTGGGTAATGAGGAGCAGAGGACTCCTTCTGGTTAGGATAAACTCAACAATTCGAGGGCAGAAGCTAGCAACCAGGAAGCTCCCATGCCAAGAGCCAGGTGTCAGAAGAAGCACTGTGTGTGCAGGGGTCACGACTGCTCACCCCCGACAGCTGCCTGGTTTGGAGGAGCCTGGGTTGTCATGGCAACCTTAGGGACCAGTACTGAATACAGTGGCCTGTGAGCAAAGGCATCCTCAGTCCTGGGACCCTAGCAAAAAGCTGAGGAGTTCCTCTGGGAGATGTCACCTCCAGCAGGGAGACTCCAAACCTCCTGGGGCATCGCCTTGGCCCTGGGCCCTGATGCTCTGCTTGTTGGGGAATGAGCTGGCCCCCACTCCCTGGCCATCCCAGTCTCGCTCTGCTCCCTAGTCCCACAGTTAGAGCCAGGCAACTCAGTTGCCAACTGGAGTGGTACTGATGCCAGCCTTGTCCCTGGGAGAGTGGGCCTTGCCTCCTCTTCTGGCCCTGCCTGGGTCCCAGCCTCTGCCTCCATCCCTCTCTGAACCTCAGCACTCCAGGGGCAGAGCTGCAAGTGTCCTGTGTGAGCTCATGGAAGCATTGCAAAGCCACCATCGAGGAGGGCAGCGGGTCCCAGGGAGGCCAGGGAAGCGCCTGGCATCATTACCTGGTTGCTTGGTGAGAGGTGGGACTGGAGTCCAGAGGGGTCCTGAAGCCCAGGTGTTCTGGACCCTTTTACTCCACTCGCCTGTCCTGCAGGGCCCTGGGCCACCTGGCATGCTCTGGCCAGAGTTCTGGGTGACTGGACGGTTCAAGTTTTCCTCTGCCTAACAAGCACAGTGCTTAAGCAGCACGCAAACCCTCTGAAGGGCCAGGGCCCACGCTGGGCCGTGCTGCTGTTTTCTGCCCCCAATGTGCCCGCCTTTAGCTGCTGAGAGCCTGAGTCAGAAAGCGCAGGTGGCCCTTCCCTCCCCACCTCTGTGGCCCTCCCCTGCCCTGCCTGTTTGTAGCCTGGGCCTGACATGGTCACACCGTGCCCATTCTGGGTGCCACAGCTCAGCTTGTCCCTGCCATCAGCAGGTCAAGGGGGTGAGCGCCAAGACAGCCACCAAGCCCGCTAGATTCTTGATAAAAACGCAGTGATATAGCAGTTAAAGGAGAAAATACTTTTGGGGGCCTCAGGGCTGCTGAGAGTCCCACTGTCCCCAATGCGAGGGGTCCTGGAGAGCTGCCAGGACGGAGTGGGAGGCAGCTGGAGGGTGAGGTGACGAACCCAAGGTCACACAGTGTCACCACACTTAGTCGGATTGTAAAAGGAATATGTGCTGCTTATAGAAAAGCGGGAACTACCAAAAAGCTGAAAAATGAAAAAGAAAGAAAAGGGCTGGGGATTTAGCTCAGCGGCATAAGTGCCTGCCTTGCAAGCACGTGGTCGTGAGTTCAATCTCCGGTACCGATTAAAAAAAAAAAGAAAGAAAGAAAGAAAGAAAGAAAGAAAGAAAGAAAGAAAATATGGGAAGCTTGAGGAAAACACTCTGTTAATATCACCCAGAGGCGATGCCAACCCTTAACATGTGTTTACCTCTGGATTTTCCTCTATGCACATATACGGGTGATTCCATACACATTTATTTTGTGCCCATTTTATCACTTAGTGTTGTATTGATATCATTCTCTCTCAGCACCAAGTACTTTATGAAAAGTCAGTGTAAATGGCTACATCATGTGCTTGTTCATTACCCCTGGGCAACCAGAACACTTTGTGGATTCTAAAATCCCTTATATAAAATAGCACAATATTCACACGTGACCTATACAAATCCTCCTGCATATTTTAAATCATCTCTAGATTACTGATAAAACCTAATGCAGTGTAAATGCCATGTAAAGAGCTGTCATACAGTGTTGTCTGGGGAATGATGGAGAGAAAAAAGCCTGTGCCCATGCATTTCCACCCAGTGTTTTTGATCTACAGTTGGTCGAATGCATAGAAGCTGAGCCTGTGGGTGCAGAGGTAAATGGTACTCTACCATAAGGACAAATCATATTCCACTCTCTGGGGGGCAAATACAATTCCATTATTGGGTGTTCATCAGGTTGCCCTTTGCTGCATACAATACTTGACACTCATAACTTAAAGGAGAGTTTTAATTGGCTCACGGTTTGGAGAGTTCAGTCCATGGTCAGGGGGGTTTCCAAGGTGGGAACATCATGGCAGAAGGGTGTGACAGAGCAAAGCTGCTTGGGTGGCAGGAAGCAGAGCAGGGGAACAGGTCAGGGACAGATATAGAGCCCAAGGCCTCACCTCTGTAACAAACGACTCTATTCTCCGAAGTCTGGAGAATAAAGTTCCCAAAGACTACAAAAGACGAGTCAACATTTGTTGGGCTCCTACTTATGCCTTACATCAGTCATCTGATTTTACCTTCCCTAAACGTTTATGGATGCAAAGATTGGGACTGTTGTTGCCATCACACAGATGAAGAAACTGAGGTACAGAGAGATTGGCTACATGCTGAAGCCCAGTCAAGCTCTTAGCCATTTCTCTATAGCTGATCTGTAGAGAAACCAGAAAATCAAAAAAAGGGCAGATAGGAGAAAACTGACACCTACACCTTCTACTTCATCCTGATGAGAACACAGCAAGGTAAGGGTATCATTCCCACTTTAGAGGTGAGGAGACAGAGAACGGTGTGGAATCTTCCTGAGGTCACAGGGGAAAGCGCTGCCCTAGGCTTGTCAGAGCTGGTGCCCCTACACCTTGACTGTTGCACTCTGCTCCCAAGAGTGAACCATCCCAGTGGAAAACAGGGCGGCTTCGGCGAGGGCATGTTGGAACCAGAGTCAAGCAAGGGTTCAAGGACAGACGAGCAGTCAGCAACCAGGCCTCGGTCTACGTGAAAATGCAGGGCCTTGAAAATGCAGGGCCTGTCTGTTAAACAGAGGAAATGGCACATTCTTTCCATGAGCAGTAGCCAGGCCATAAACTATCAAATCTGGCCACTTTGAGAAATGAAAATTATTATGAAATAAAATAAACATAAAAAACTCAGGACAGATGGCCATATACACTAACCACCTCCACCTTGGTAGAGACACAGATGCGTGAGTATTATTCGTGTATTTATTAGATTAGAGAAAAACACACTTCCTCATTAAGTGGATCTTTCTGAGCACAAAGCTCATGAACGATTTTGATTTTCCTATTTTTACCTTGCTGTGTTTTCTGCAGTTGTCAAGCGCAATGATCCTGTCATACTTCCACGGCCACAAAAAGCAGTCTCCTGGGCTTAGGAAAACCATGCCCTTCTCCTGTTTTCTTGCCTCATAGATTTTCCATGACTCTCCATTTGTGAGCCTTGCATGTAACAAATCAGGCACGACTTCTTTTGTTCAACTTGTACAGAAATCACAAAACCAGAAGTTACCAGACAGGGTCTGAAGAAGTCTCCTAAAGAGGAGATGGAGACCCTCCAACTTGACCCTGCACCATAAAGTAGCTTCATTGACTTTTGTCATAGAAAAAGGATTCCAAGACATTATCAGTGGAGACATAAGATAGATTTGTTATACAGGGTTAGAAAGTAAGGGAAAATAGGGATGGGGCTTTAGCTTGAGCTAAAAGAGCCATATCTCCAATAATGAGACTGATCTGTTGTCAAAAGAACAGGACTAGCTTTATTTATAGCTTTACTAGTGGGCTCAGAGCTGGCAACTTCCCATTGGGTCAGTTCCTTCCGGTGTGGGATACGGATCAGTGGCTGTTACGATGTCCCTGGACCTTATAAGGAGAGTAGGCCAAGGAGAGGTTGCATTTCATACACTGGTGGCAAAGGAGGATGAAGAAGGGTCACCTCCACCTTTGGTGGACAGTGGGTCACGGTCAAGGCCTGAGAATTCATGTCTCCGGTCCTAAGGTATAAGAGGCTATCACTCTTGTAACATCGATGTTCACTTCATTATTCAAAAACAATTTTGATATAGACAGAAGGAATGGCTCAGGAGAATGTGCCTCAAAGACTTCCAGAAAGGCCCTATTTTAAACAAACACATGAAAGTCCTAGATTTCTCAGAGCTTTTCCCACCTCGCCAGGCTGATATGTGGTTTCCCCTGAAATACTCGACAGATTTCTGAGCACACAACTCTGGGTCTCATCCTACTGTCTCATCCCCTGTGCCTCTCAATCACTGCCTAAGCAGAAAGCAAGCCCAAGTCTCACGGGGAAGTTTCCAGGACCTCAGAGGCTTTTTGAAATCAGACCAACCTGGCTCCCAGTGACAGACAGTGATTAAGTTAACTCACATGTTTTTCTTCTTAGACTTTCACTCTCATCCACTTGTATTTGTATTTGGAGGAGTCTGTGCAGACCTTGAAATGTTATTTTTTAAAACTCCTGAGCTCAATGAAAGAAACAACATATTAAAAATAACCACCAAAGATGGAAGCAACAACAAAATGTTTCGATTTGAAAATTAGCTCTTGGTTGACTTTAAAAATGAGAATCCAAACGTTTTCAAAGAAAAATTGCTTTGATCTTAAAATTCTTGGGTTGACTTTAAAAAACAATTCAAGGATTTCTCTCCCTTCAATTGGAAAAGGATGTCTCTTCTTCCCCCTTCTACAATTTTTAAAAAGCTCTTGGGTTCCATTTTCAAAACAAGTTCTCTATTTTTAAGAGTGACACATATCAAGTAACCAGAAACTGGCCTTGGCTTGGGAAACCTCCCGATTCTCATAAGCGTGCCATCACTAGTTCCTTTTAGGATGCTGAATACTATTGATTGGCTCTGATCAGCGTGTGACCCAGCAGTGTCATTAGACATTGGTTATAAAACATCTCCTTATGAATTTTTCATTGGCCTGAGTATCTGCAGAGTGCAGCAGCTACACAGTGCCCTGCTCAGCCTCCTCCTCCTCCTCCTCCTCCTCCTCCCCCCCCCCAACTGTTCTCTGTGTCCCGGCTCTTATGATGTCACTCTGCAGGGCCATGTTATTTGATCAGGGCGATTAGCTTTACAGCCTGATCTTCTGAGCAGAATCCAATTTCCTTTTCACGTGCAGAGGGCTTACGAGTAGTCATGTGCTTTTTGTTTTGGGATGGCATCACAGGATTGCTAGAAAATACAGTAAGCTGAAGTCATTTCCCATCAGGCATTCTCTTCGCCACAGAGGGACAATGTGTCGCAGTGCACTTACAGTGTCCCCAGCTTTTTCCAAGAGCTGGAGAGGAGGCGAAGGCTGGAGAAGCACCCTGCCGGGCTCGGGATTTCATGGGAGCCCCAGGGAGGAGGGCACCTGTCCACTCTTACACTGGTTGGGTATCTCACAGTGGAGCTGAAGTCCCCAGCATTCGTATTCATATTCAGATCTCAGACCCTGTAGTGTGGCATTGTCAAGCTCACACAGAAGTCGGTGGGGAGGTGAATCTCCAGTGCTCTGGTCTTGATGTGGTGGTGGGAGCAACCCCAGAGTCACCTTTTATGCCAGTGGGGAAGCTTCTTTCAAAGCAAATCCATCCCTGCTACCTGCTCTATCCCTGTTGGGCTTTAGATTCCAGATTTGGACAATGAGAGAAACCCAAGTTGTTATATCTAGAGATAGGGTTAAATTTCCAGTAACAGGTGTATCTAGGTGAAACTGGGTTAAAATAAACTTCAAGCACCAATTTGGGGGAGCACATAATGTAAGATCAGGAGTCAGTGGGACAGGGAGGGGAAGGCTGACAGGGCTAGGTAGGGCTGAAGAATTATGCATGTCTGAGAGCTTCTCTCTTGTGCAGCACCCCCTGCTCCTGCCTCCTCTGTCAGCACAGGGAGGCCTGAAAACCCATTAACACTCATTAACGAGAGAGCATCTGGAGTCCCTCTATTATGCTTGGCTGTTGCCAAATATTTTGTTGTACTCTCAGAGAAGAAATTTAAAAAGTAAGGGAATCAGGAAGTGTCTTCGATAAAAGCAAGGCCTCTTCCTGGTTTATGTCCCTGCTAAGGGAATCTAGATTGTTCCTGGGAACTGTGGTCAATTTTAACAAAGTGCATCTTTCACTCCACCCACAGCAACCTGTGTACCTGAGCCCTGGGCAAATGATGCCTGGAAGAAACTTTTCTCCCCCTCCAGGGTGCTCATTGCTGGAGTGTAACTATGCTCTTTATCCTTGAGTCTTCACTGTAAATTATTTGCAAAGTTTGAAGAATCAAAACAAATGCACACTTAATCAGTGCCATCTTCAGAGACCAGCCGAGATGAGTATATCCAGGTGCCTAGGATTGGGTTGCTTTTGCTTCTCTACATTAGGACTTTCCTACATCTGCCCTTTGATTTTATAGACTAAAGCTTCCAAATGAGAGGAGGGAACTTCTGAAAGTTAGTCATAGAGCCAGAGGGAACAGAAATGTCACATGTTCTTTCTTTAAAACTCGTGAACCCACCCTTTCATTGGAATGGCCATTGTAGACAGCTGCCATAGCCCATCCCTTTCATGAATATTACAGGTTCCTTGGATGCCAGCATCCTTGCCAGTCTTTGGGGACCATCAATCCAATTCCATGGCTTCCAAGTCCTCAGGGATTGTTATAGATGCCCCCCTCCAAAGCCTCATGCAGTCATAGGGGCAGTCTTCTAGAGTTTGTGACTGATTCATGGTCCAATGCTAGGATTATGGGCTTAAGTGCTACAATCACCCTTGAGTGAGTAGCTTCTATACAACATAAGGGATAGAAAGAGTCTTCTCTCACGCTCCTCCCTTTTCGCTCTTGTTGCTTTTGCTGTCTTCCACTGCCATGAACTGTTCCCTCTCTGCCATGTGCCACCCTGCCTTGGAGCCAGCTGATTATGGACTGAAACCTCCACAAACTGTGAGCTAAACAAGCCTTTCTTTCCTTAACTCTGGGTGGTGGGTATTTTTTCTCAGAAACAAGAGAAAAGTAACAAAGACAGAATTTGGCACTAGAGAAGTGAGGTCTTTGCTGGGAATGGCTTGTGGGGAGAGTTTTGAAAGGTTCCAAGAAGTTGCCTGAAAGAATAGCACTGAAATGCCTTAGGCTATTCTGCATGGGAGATTCTGGTCAGAGCTCAGAATATCAGAAGTTTGATAGAAATCCTGCCAGTAAAGACCAGGTTCAGGAGGTTTCTGCTGGGAAAGACTACAATGACTATTGACTCCAGATGATGTGTGTTATGGCTTGGCAAAAAAGTTTGTCTGCATTTTGCTTGCATCCAGTGACTTTGCCTGAGACTAAGATTAAGGACAGCAGACTAATTAAACTGGCAGAAAAAATTTCAAGACAGTCAAATATTGAGGCCATAGCATGACTGTTGTTGGGGAGGGGTTAGCCAGATTTATGTTGAGAATCAAGAGCAAAGAGCCCAGCAGAATGATTTAAAATGTTGTAAGTTTGGCCATACTGGACACTCCAATAAAGATGTAGACAGCAAAGATAGAGCTGAGGAGATCTTGATTGCTGAGAAGGAATAAGAGAATATGAAAGATGGCCCAAGAGCATCACAAGAAGCAGCAAGTCACCACCTTTGCAGCCTTAAAACTGCAAAAGTGAAAGACTTTGCTTTGAGAAGAGAGTCACAGAGTACTATGTTCCAGAATGGTGATGGTCACACCGGGTTCTGGAATGGAGGCAGCATAGATAATTTATTGCTCAGATTTGGATTCAGAGTGTTCAGTGTTCCAGGCACTCAACCCCCACAACCAAGAAAGAGGGAAGCCTTGCTACTGCTCCAGCTGGCAGCAGACCTTAGCATCATTCATGTGGTGCTGGTTTTAGGCATATGCAGAATGCAAGAGTTCTGAGGTTATAAAGGCTTCCACCTAGATTTCAGAAGGCCTGAGAAGTCAAGCAGTGTGCCCCTGAGAGGGCAATGTGTGAAATTGTGAGTGTGAAGCCAAAGGTGCAGTGGAGAGCCCAGAAGTTTGGAAAACCCAGAAATGTGGATCATATAAGGAACACTGTAAGGATTGAGCAGAGTGGGCCTAAGAGAGAAGGCTTGGGAGCTACAATTACTAAAAGTGCCATGGGGTGGAGTCATGCAAGCCTCTTAGAGCTCACAATTTACCACAGATTGCTTCAAATGTTCCACATGAAACTACAGGACTTAATGTTTATCCTGCTGGATTTTGGACTTGCTTAGGACCCAATGCTTTGTATCGTCCTGTTTGTTCCTTTTGGAATGGCAATGTTTATCTTATGTTACTGAATATTGGAAGTGTTTAACTTTGTTTTCATTTGTACAGGGCCTTATAGCTAAAAGTTTGCCCTAGATCTTGGAGGAGACTTGGGATTTGGACTTTTGAGCAATGCTGAAACTGTTAGGATTTGGGCAACTCTTACAATGAACTAAATGCGTTCTGCGGGCCTGGGATTTAGCTCAATGGCATAAGCACCTGCCCTGCAAGTGTGCAGTCCTGAATTTGATCCTCAGTACCAGAAAAAAAAAAAAGATTCACTTTAAAAAAATGTGTTCTGCATAAAGGGTGAACAGGAGTCTTTGGGGAGCCGAGGTAGAATGCTATGGTTTATGTCTGGATGTCCCCCCTAAAGCCTCATGCAGTCATGGGGGCAGGCTTTTAAAGTTTGTGGTTGATTCATGGTCCGATGCTGGGTTTATAGGTATAAGTGCTACATCCACCATAGGTGTGTAGACTGCATACAATATAAGGGTCAGAAAGAGTCTTCTCTCATTTTCCTCTCTTTTTGCTCTCGTTGCTTTTGCTGTCTTTCACTGCCATGAACTGTTGTCCCTCTGCCTTGTGCCACACTGCCAGCTGATTATGGACTGAAACCTCCATATAACATAAACTAAATAAACCTTATTACTTAACTTTGGGTGATGGGTATTTTGTCTCAGCAACAAGAGAAAAGTAACCAATACAGGACTTTTCTGCAAATTTGTATTTATTAAAAATATTTTAATCAGTGGTAATGTACAAAATGCTGCATGAAACTCAAGGACAGTCACTCTGGAACACCATATGTGGCTGGCATCTCCCTTGGTCCTCTAAATATCTACCTTGACCTGTGATCTGCAGATTCCATGGACATCTTCTCTTTGCTTCCCATTGTTTTATCCCAAGGAAATAGCAGCTTTTTGTAAAACATTAGGAAGTCACTTCCTTATAACCATGTTCTCCCTAAGCAATGGAAAGCCCATTTCTTCTGTATTATAGGCTTTCCGTAGTGGAGTAACAGCCTACCAGCGTCCCCCATCCGAAAGAGTCCTCTAGCCAAGTCCACAGCCTTGGAAACTTTTAACTTGGAGGTATCTTAGAAGTCACTTAGTCTAAATCTAATATTAAAATTAAAGTGGCTCATAAAACAAGGGTCTTTTGAAACTGATTTTTTGAAACTGTCATTGGAACAGATCTTAAGTCACATGTGTCTTTGAGAGACACCCTCCCTAGTCTTATGACACAGATGACACAAGATGACAAGGCATCTGGGAAGGCTGTTTGTCTCTGATGTGTCTGTGGGTGACAGAGTGGGTTAATTCTGATGACTCTGGGGTGCTCTTCCTTCCTCCTAGTCTGGAAAGGTGAGTGGCCAGCCATTGCCTAGTTTTGAGAAGGTCCCTCACATGAGGATCACAGACTGTTAGGGTTTCTTTCTTTCTTATTTTGGTGGCACATTTTTTTCCTAACCATTGATGTGATCATGACACAGAAATATATTTCTACTCTGAGTTCAGAAAAATGGTGTGGAAGAAACAAAAACTCCAAACCTCTACAGAGGGGTAGCTAGCTCCATGTGTGATTTTGGGGAACACATCTTGAACTTCTTCTGTCTTTTGCCCCTACATGTTCACTGCCATCAGGAAGATTTCACTGTTCCACGGGAAGGCAGTCCTCACACTTCTGTTGACTTTAGCATACTGTAGCTCAAAGGGGCCCTTCTTTCCCCACTTTGACTCATTCAACCCAACTTTCAAAGTCAGCCCTCCCAGGCCCTCACTATTCCAGCTAAGGACCCATCCGTAGACTGATTACCCTGCTAGGCGCCCTGTTCACCCATCTCCTTCTCCCCTTTTCCAGATCCCAGTGCCTGGAACAGAACAATGGGCCGTGACGCTCCCAAACCAAGCTGAGTACTTTGGCTCTGCTCATTCTGTGGCTCTTCGCTGTTTGTTATGTAGTTTCTCCCAAGTTGCTGTTTCTTGCCTTCCCCTATATGGACATTTCTTCCACAGCACCCAGTCTGTGCTGTTGCTTTAGGGGGTCATCAGAAACTGCTTGTTGACTAGCCATCGGGATAGATGTGTCATGGGAAGTTCTGGGACACATGACCCTAAGGACTGGTGAGTAGCACAAGTTATTTCCCTTAATAGTGGGTGTCTATAAAGAAGCCAAACATCTCTACTGCCTGCTCTAACTGCCAGAGGGGAGAGCCACAGCTTGTCTTGGGTTTTATTCTCCTTGATCTTCCTAATGAGACTCATGCAGCTGTTAACTATCTTCTTCCTAGAAAACCTTCTTCACTTGTTTCGGAGTGATTAGAACACCAAATGGCCCCCAACTTTAACTCACTTCTTTCCCCTTGGTTGAATCATCTTGCATCTTGCCTAAAACACAGGTGTGTCCCAAGCTCTGTTTTCAGCCCAGTTTCTCTGCATTATCTGCCCCTCCTTTCTGATCTCAAATACTCCTACTGTCCAGCGAATGATTCTAGGCATGTAGCTCCCAGATCTTTATCCCTCGACCAATTTAACTACAGAGTTTGTATTTCCTATATGCAACTCTCTACTGAATTACTTCCCCTGGATAATCCACCCCACCTTTCAAATACAAGTTAAGAATGAACAAACAATCTTGTCTCCCAAACAACCCTTGTTCCTAACTTTCCGATGAATATCTGTAAAAGACAGCATAACACTAACATAGACGTAAGGTCTGAACCTGAGTCATCTTTCATTCCTCTGTCTCTCTCAGTCCTGTAGCTAAGGAGTCAGCAGCTATTATTAAGCATTCACTAAATGTCTTCTCTGTGCCAGACTCTGGAGATGCAGTATGCATACCATAAAGAAGATGGGAACCAGAGGGACGCGGAGAAAGAGGAAGGACACACTCTTGGCCCTGGTGAGTTTACACTTTGCAAGTAGTTGAATGTGTACAGCACAGGTATCCAACCTTTTGGCTTGCCTGGACCATACTGAGTACAGAGGAATTGTATTGCAGCATGTAGAAAATATATAATATAGTTAATGTATATAAATAGCAACACTTCCTTTGTTTTTAAAACTTTGAGCCACATGTTGGATAAGTCTATGGGAGAAAGAAACACTCAGCAAACAATTTAAGTTAGTTTGAAAACACAAGTGTGAAGAGTGCTGGAAAGAACACTATGTGCTACCCTGAGAACTTAGGGAGAGAGCAGAAAAATTATTTATTCATTTGATGACTATTTATTGACAATTCACCAAAGGTCAAGCACTGTTCTGGGGTTCAAAGACTTCCTATTCCACCTATGTGTGCCTCGAGGTTGGTCCAGCATGGTTCAGGACCCCACTGACCATCTCCCCAAAGTTTCCTAAGAGAGCTTCTGCCCTCTGCGTCTATTGCGTAGAACAGGCTATCTGGTATAGAAACACTTGACGGCAACGTGGTAGCATCGATACAACCACAACTCAGCAGTGAGGGATTTGGGATCCCAACTGGGGACCTGGCCTCCCTGGTTTTCCCTTGAGCTCCCTTTCAGGCTCCCTGTCTTCCTGACTCAGAATCATGCTGAGTCCACCCACCACCCGTGCACTGATGGCAAAGTGACCATCCCTTCACAGAGGCTCATAGAAACTTATTAAATAAATGTTGTCAGAGATGGCTTTCCAGTAGTTTTGTATGCATTTGTTATTTCTTTCTAATAGGATTACACTTCTTTTTTTTTTTTTTCCAAGAATCAAACTCAGGGCCTCACACTTGCCAGGTAGGCACTGTGCACTGAGCTACATCCCTGGCCTTTGGATTGTACTTTGAGGGTCAGGACAATATTTTCTTCTTTTCCCTTTGTTTTCTCCATTGTTCTTAGTACATACAGAGCTATACAAAAAAGAAGAGTATGAATGTTGACGGAGTAAAAAGATAAAAATTATGCTTTTTAATAGGAAAATATAACATGAATTTTAAAATTCATAGTCCTATTCTTCAGTTTAACACTCATGCATGTTTTGACACCAAGAAAGAACTTTAGTTGGAATATTAAGTTTCATAAAAGTGTTCAGTTGCTTTTTTCCTTTTATGTTTCCTAAGTAACACTTGCTGCTTTCTAATTAATTTATCACTTTTTATGTGCTTACTTTTAACTCTATTTCATTTAGTGTTCTTATTAGCCCTTAAAAGAACTTGAATTCTCCTTATACTCATTACCTGTGAAGATAATTTTCTCGCTACTTTAAAATAGTTATATCATTTCTTTAGTTTTTTCATTTTACTGCATTGGCTAGAACTTCCAGGTCAATATGTATTTTTAAAAAGAGGAAGAAGGGACTCTTGGTGGCACATGCCTGTAATCCCAGCACTCGGGAGGCTGGCGCAGGAGGATCATTGTAAGAGGCCAGCATGGGCTCCAAGGTGAGCTCAAGGCCAGCCTGAACCTCATAGAGAGATCCTATCTCAAAAAAGAAGGGCGGGGGACTATTGCCTTTAATTTTTTTCTTATTAATATTTAACATGATAGTTACTGGTTTAAAATATATTCTTGTAAGATGTGTTTGCCCATTCTAAATCAGTATATGTCTTAGTTACCGCTCTCATTACTGGGGCTCGATACCTGACACCCACCATTTAAAGGAGAGGCTCCAAGGCAGGGCATGGCAGAGAAGAGCTGCCCATGGCATCACTGACCAGAAGCCAGAGCAAGGGAGGAGCAGAGGACCCAGATAAACTCCTCCAGGCCACACCCCCAGGGACCCCACCCCCTAACAGCAAGCCAGCTATGAGGCCCACAATCCAATCACCTTTCAAAGCCTACAATTTCACCAGGCTTTGGAAGGACTCCTAGATATAAACCATAATGGTGTATTTAATCTTTTCTTTTTATATTACATTTTTAAGTGTACCCTTACTGGGTTGTTTCTCAGGCTGAGCTACAAATTTACTTGAAGTGGATTATTTGACAAATTGTTCAGTTTAGCAACTGTTCAATTACAGAGTGCAAGCCAGACAACTTAAACACTAAGTTATTTGCCCAAACTTTGTTAATTATGGAGATCCTGTGCCACTCAAGCCTAAATTGGCGGGGACAAAGGTGACAAAATATGAAAATGTTCATCAATTCTTCTACCTCTTCACTCGTTCATCATTCAGAAAAACATTTACTGAAGGCTGCTACAGGCCAGGCATGAATCCAGTGCTGGGCTACAGGAACAAGCATGCAAAGTTCCTGTTTTCATGGAGTTTCCATGCTAGAGAGGACAAATAAGTTAGTAAATGAGTGTGCAAGATATTTCCACCTATTCCTAAGTGCTGGAAAGATTTTTTTAAAAAAGATATATTGGAAAGTAGCTGATGGAGATGGGATGTTTCAACCAAGATGGTCAGGAATCTTCTCTGAGGAGAGATACTGGACTAAAGATGAAAGTGTCAAGAAGAGACCAGCTAGGTAAAGATGACAGGGAAATCACAGCAGAGGGAACATGCAATGCAAAGACAAGAAAGTGAAAAGAGCCTTGGTATATTCCAAGAACAAAGAGAATGCCAAGGAGCAGGAGATGGAAAGAGACATCAGATATGAGTCTAGAGAGCTAAGAGCACTTGATGTAGGTGAGAAAATGATTTGTTGAAGATGGGGTAACACTATAGTTGCAAAGATAAAATACAGTTAGAATATTTGCAATGAAAATTGTAAGCATAAAGGAAACTCTACATTAGACAGGAACTTAGTCTACATTAGGCAAATAAGCTCTCTCCTTCATTTTATTCCACATTAACATTCCCCTTTACTGAAAGATCTTGGAATGCTAACATGCTTTGCCAGGAGCATCTTACACAACAGATGGTAAACCAAGATCTCTTATAGTTTAGTTCAGGGAGATGTTATCAGCCTGGTCAATTAGCTGTGGACTTTCCAGAGCTGAAGAATCACACTCTCTCTACTAGTTGGCAAACTTCATGGTGAACAAAAAAACCCCACAGACCTAGTTCCTTTCTTTGTGCTTTCATTCGGAGAGCAGAACCAGCCAGTGAGACAATTTGGGTCCCCACTGAAGTTATCTAAAAATAAAGTATGTGTCAAATGAGTTTTGGTGACTCAGGGTGGTCACTCTCCCTGCGTCTTGATTTAGACTGGGGAGGTATTTTTGGCTTTCATAATCGGTTGGTTGTTGTGGTCTCAAGCCAGGCTCAGCATACTGGTGAATGCCATGCTTTGTCATGGCACAGAAGTGTGTGGTAAAAACCCTGACGAGGTCTGTCCCTTTGTGAAAGTAGAATTGAATCCCAGTGTGGTCAGTCCCTGCTGTGATGGCCTCCAAAGGGCTGCACCAGCCCTTGTCAGGTTCACACAGTGACTGTGTTTGTGGTGAGATCAACTAACTCACCCATGAAGTCTTTTGGGCTGTGATGGTTTTCATGGTGCAGCAAACCAGAAAAAAGTGGGGGCAGATTCTCTGCTGCAAACATTCTCAGGGACGCGTCCCTCCTCAGGGCTTTGAAGCACTCCCATGGGACCTGGATGGAGAGTAACCCCTCAATAAAAGTCACCTGCTTAGTTTTGTATTCTTCACTCATCTCGCCTGCCAAAAAGATGCTTTAGGAGTCTCTGGACCCACTCCCCAAGAGCAGTCTCCATAGGATAACGCCAGGCCTTTTCCATTGGTCTCCGAACATGAGAAACAACTTTTAAAAAGTGTTAGCACACTAGCAGGTGAGGCAGTTTAGAGGCATCATTTATCACTTCTTGAGCCTTTACTCTGACATTTTTTGCACTTCTCTTTAAGCTGACATGCCCTTACTTTTAGTATAAAGAAATGATAGCATGCGACTAACAATAAATGTCTTTACTTGGCAAAGTTAAAGGCTGGCGTCTCACTGCCACCAAGCTCTGCAATTATTTGAAATTTTTATCAAGCTCTGAACCTTTCATTTGGAAACTTCTGGCCTGGATAGTTATAGCTTGTAGACATCCGGCCTTTCTGATTCTAACCATAGCAAAAGTGATGTGTACATTATGCTGATTTGTAGTCTCTTCCCCAGTTGCTGTACATCTTCTGTGTGGTAGAAAGCTAGAGACCTGTGAGAGAGGGAAGGGCTATGGTGAAGAAGCAGAAATAAATAGTGGCTATTAATATCTCTAGTATTTATATGAATATTGTAGAAGGATAAAAAATAAAGATAAATAAAACTCATGCATTTTAAATGTGATAAATGGAGAATTTTCCCAGAGAGCACATCGACTTGTGAATGATTTGTTTTGTAATATGAATATATTTTAAATACTAAATTCTTTGCAGGCCTAACTTTTTCTTTAAGCAACCTTTTAAGAAATATGTAATTCCATCGGACAAGTAGAGCTACTATAATTAAATCAGTCTAAATCATTGCTTAGATTGTGCTTCATGATACAGATTATAAACAAGAATGTCAAATCTCTCAGTGGCTATTTTTGTCCTAAGAGATGTCCTGGCTAGAGTACTGGACCCAAGATGTAGGGATTCTGTTGAGTTAAGCCACCCATCTGCATTAGCTTGTTGAGAAGTTGTTTAAGCTGCCCTTGTTTCCTGTTGATAAGTTTGAGATGATAAAATTTACCTCGAATAGCCCATCATTAAGAGGGAGAAGGAAAGAAGTCATTAAGAGCAATGAATGGCATTGAATACCAGAGGGGTAATTACCCGTGGTTTGGAAGGTCATAAAATGACTGCAGTATGTCTATAATAAATAATAGCAAGAGGAAAAGGTAAAAACTTGAAGGATTAATACGCTTACGATGATATGAACAGAAGCTCCCACATAGCCAGCGCTCCCTAGGTATGAGACACCGTGCAGAGTGCTTTATGAACACTGTCTGAGTATCTTTCTGGAAGACAGCATTACTGCCTTTGACTTGAGTTCAGCAAGCTGGGGTTTTGTGAGCCGATTCCTCATCACAGGAACCCAGGGCCGCCCTGCTGTCCCCCGGGGGCCGGGGGCCGGCTACCTCCCTCGCAATCCGGTGTGACTGGGCTACCGTGTCTGCTCCCCCGGCCAGCTCCTAATAAGGCAGTGTTTTCCTTTTTAGCCCTCTAGTTCCTTATGTAAACTATTCTTAATTTCCCTTTGCCCTTTGTCATTTGACTTTCATTTCCTGCTGGGGACTTCCTGCTTTTATCACCCTAAGCCTTCACCTCTGCTCAGCCTCAACTCTTGCCTTGTGAGATTTAACCAAGCTCGGGTTTGAAACCTTTTCCTTTGTGTTTCAGTTCCTTACTTGGTCTGCATCTAGCAAGTACCATTTCATTATGCCCATCTCCTTCTGTCACCAAAGGCTTCCTATTTGGCATATATATATATATATATATAATTTTTTTTTTTTGCTATGTCCATACTTATCTAAAAGGGGTCTTCTTCAGAGCCCTCTAGATTGGGTTTCAAAAAGAATTTTCTAGTCGGGCATGGTGGTGCACATCTGTAGTTCCAGCACTTGGGAGGCAGAGGCAGGAGGTTCATCATGAGTTTGAAGTCAAACTGAACTGCATGGCAAGACTCTGTCTCAAGAACAAACAAACAAAAAGAATTTCCTAATTTAAATGCTACACAGTAGTAGCACATTTTATTGAAAAGGATTATAAAATGCCTACAAAGGTTTTTTTTTTTCAATAAAGGAGAGAGAAACAGAATAAAGAGAAATACTTTTAATTTTTTTTTAATCGGTACCTGGGATCGAACTCACGACTGCGTGCTTGCAAGGCAGGCGCTTATGCCGCTGAGCTAAATCCCCAGCCCCCTTTTAATTATTTTTGTGATTTCAATACACAGAATTAGTAGAACTCAGAAATCATCATTACAACACTGGATATTGTGTTCATTGTTCTACTGAACCTGCTTTTGGTCCTTATTATCAGGAATCCAGATTCTAAGTGGCTCCATGCAGTGGCTCTGACAACAGCATTAAGAAAACCACCCACGGTCCTCTTTTCACAGTTAGCACTTGAGTGGCTGCGGGGCCAATTACCTCCTTCTCTCCTTGCAGGTAGGGTGCACTGAAAGTATCAGGTGACCACCTCTAAACTGCTCATGCTTTCCAATTTACTGAGCAACACACTCCTTTCCTGTAAAAACCTAGAACACTCCCGTTACTGAAAGAAGATGCCCCAGGTGAGGAACTCCATCAATATCTCCAGCCTTCCCAAGTCGCATCTCGGTAACTAATGCTTCCCAGTTTCCCACACACATGCATATCGGCTATTTTCTAGAGAATGGTAAAATTCTGTAGCGCTCTCCCTTTAATAGCTATGATTATACCTGGGTCCAACAGAGGCTATCAGAACTACACTTACAGAAGGAAAGGCCTTTGGAGACCTTTGCTGGTAAGTTGTAGTTTCACTGCTTAACCTGAAATATTAGAGCCAAAAGCCTGCTTGTCTTTGAAAGCACCCCTAACTCCAAAACGGAACCTCTGCAGATGGAAAGTTTATACAGATGTTACACAAATGTTCAGAAGAAACTGTCTACACAGGGAGAGAGTCTCCAACTCCAGGGTCCACAAAAATAGTGCCATTTTCTAAAGGGTGTGTTTAAGAGTCCCGGATAGCCTGAATTTCCAGGTGACAAATCATCACAGGATTCCAAGTTGGAGGAAGCTTGTTGGTCATGTACCTGACCCTTATACTAGGGCCCAGCATGACTCTTCCAACCTAGATTGAATTGAATTCTTTTCATTTAAGCACAGCACTCTGCTTTAACGTCTCTGAGACAGTTTATACCTTGTGATGGAGACCACACCATTGAAAACCAGTTATTCACTCATGAATTCTTCTGTGTGTTCCACACAGGCTAGGTTTACCAGATGCCATGCTCAGCTGCAACCTGTAACATACACTTACTAACTGTTGTAAGCCTGCCCCTTATTTGTGGAGTCCAGAAACGGAGTACAAGTGGAGAGCCATGTAACCCATGTCTGAAGATGGGAAAGTTATACAACGAGCGAACAAACTGTCAAATAAAGCGTGTTCCACACTCCTACCTTAGTGAATACATCTTCCTAACAGCAAGTTGAAAAATAGGTGTAAGCTGTGATTTGTTTATATAATCAAAATATGAAAGGCAACAGAATTCCTTCTTGTTGAATATGTGTGAATATTCTGTTGATGAACTGGCAGTGTTGAATAACTAATAAAGACTTACATAATTCATAACAACATATAATTGACTTCTTTTTGATGAAATCACTACATATGTTGTTAGCAAGATTTTTACATAATTTTATTCTATCGATAGTAATACTGCCAAGGATTAAAAATGGAATGCAATTATGTCAAGTGAGTATATATTTTCAAAAACATATTTTCATGAAACATACAAAATTGTGTATAAATAACATGTAACATATACTTGTGTGAAAATTTAAAATAAAATTACTCAAAGTTTTTATTGAAAATGTAATTAAATATTACTTTTTAATTAAATTAACACCTCCCAATTCCAGCATTCACTGTTCATCTTGTCACCAATGGAAAGACTCAATATGACTTCTACATACATGCAAATTAAAAAGCAATATGAATTACTTAATTGGCAATATGTCCCCCAGATGCCATGGACATCTATTGAGAATAACAGGCTAATATATGGTGACTTTGGAACCATGCAATAGAGCACAAAAGCAAAAGCAGGAAAGTTCATTTCTAGCATGACTGGGAAAAGTACTCCCTCATGCAAGAATCTGTTGCATTCCCAGAATCTGAGAAGTCGACACCTTACATTTGTCTGTTCTCTCTCCTAAAGTGCTTCTTCCAGTTAATCCTCCCAAAATAAAGTCTAACTCTGGTGTGGGTAGCAGTGTAATTCAGATTTCCCTGTCATCAGAATTATGCGAGTTACTAGAGCAGACATTTAGGGTTATGGTTTATATCTTGTCCAAGCTAAGCACCAGATCCTGAGACAAAGGCCATATTACCACACCCACATGGTAATGTGTGTGCGCGTGTGTGTGTGTGTGTGTGTGTGTGTGTGAGTTTAAGTCCCTCTAAGCCCAGAGCACCGGCAGAGGTGACTTGCTTGGCACTAGGGATGATACTTCCATTTCATTTGAACTGAACCAATAAAGATCAGGTATTGGAGCGTGGAGCCAACCCTGCATTTGGGTTACCTTTGTGTTTTAGAGGACTTTGAGGATACGAGCATCGTGGAGAACCTGAGCGTCCAACCTCGTGGGCTGCACTGAGTAAAGAAGAACTGTGTTAGGCTGTCTATAGAACATATAATAGGGTTAATGTATATAAGTAACAAAGCTTTTGTTTTTATAACAATGAAAACAATAGATCTTTGCTTCGACTGCATGGTGGACACAGCGGGGTAGACTTAGCACTGCAAGGTACCCTCCCCTACACAGAGTTCTGCGGTCCCCTTTGATGCCATGCAAATGGGACAGGAAAAATGTTGCTAGAAATCACAGAATAATGTGTTTTTATTTTATATTACTTTTTTTTTTTTTTTGGTCCCGGGGATTGAACTCACAACCTTGCACTTGCCAGGCAGGCGCTCATGCCACTGAGTTAAATCACTGGCTCTACAGAGCAATGTTAAAAGCTTATGACCTGTGGGTCTGCATCACCAGCTGTCTGGGGCTATGTGTGACCCACAGGCCTCAGGTGGGACCCACCTGATACAGAGATGCAGCTCTCTCTCTTTTTTATGTCTCAGAGCATTTTATTCAGATTCTCCTGTAATCAGGGTTTGCAAGGGACTAGATTCAATAGAGGACGTGTAATATAGAGGATTATTTTATAATATTTACTCAAAAAGTTAAATGTAAAAGAGTGCAAGAGATCTGTTGCATGTTAGAGACCTCAAAAAATCCAGCCAAGGACCTGGATCCCACAGCAATGTCCCGAATGAGTCCAGCTGGAGGCCTAGAGCCCGCGGCAATGGCTCGGACGAGTCTGTACAAGGATGTGCACCAGGGAGGTCCAAAGGTCAGCAGAGGAAGCCAGAAAGTCTGCGCCTGAGGGTGAAGGATCTGTGCCAGCAGGCCGAGGGGTCTGCACTGGAGCCAGGAAGTGAGGTTCAAGGTGAGGACCAGGGCTCCCCTGAGAAGAACTGCAGCCATCCCTGGCAACAGTGAGGACCTGAGCCCCTCTGACCGTAAGAACTGAGTTCCTATCAGGAAAAGAAGCTGTGCCAGCTTCTCCAGGAGAATCAACAGTGCAGCGTCTCCCCCTCCCGTTCTCCTTTTGTGCCATTGGCACCGACCCTCAGCACCCTCCACACCCAGAACCACACTGATTCAGTTCAGCTGGGCGTTTTCACTTAAGCGGACCATTCATTACTCCATCACAAATGCAAAACACCTTTAATACATCAAAGCAAAGAATAAAGAAATGAATGTCTATTCTATTGTACAACGAGAACTAAGCAACTGTATCTGCACCATTTTATTCCACCTGTATTTATCTTTGAGCTACGCTTGCCAAAATACACAGGAAGTTAGATTCCAAAGACAGAACAAGGACAAGCTAGGTTTCCACCTCTCACCGGGTAAGGGAAAGGCTGAGCTACTGTGGGGAACTGCTCAGACCACTACAAAGCTCAGGGCATCTCAAGACCTGTTGGAGACATAAACCCGCTGTCTAGCAGCGCAGGCGCAGAGCAAGATACACTCATACAACCATAACCTGACATTAAACAACTACACATGCCAGTAAAGCCAATGCACAAAAATATACACATATGATAACAACATATACAAAAATAAAACAATAAAACACAGACTGCTCTTACTCTGCCCTGCTCCCTGCTGCCTGCCATGATGACAAATGTCTTATGAAAGCACATTCTTTAATCTAGAGACCATACCTAATCCCCTGGTTTTGCATAGGCTGGCTATTCACCAAAAGGCAGAGATAGAGGTACTCCTCGCCCAGGGAGGAAAACCACAGGGCCGCAGCCTCTACCCAGCACACAGCATACACAGCCTGCCCAGCCGTGGAGCTGCAAGAGCTGACGAAACAATTAAAGCAAAAGGTGAGTAAAATAGTACCGGCAAGGCTGCTTCAGCAGTGGGACAATAGGGCTGGTAGCACACAGTTATGTCCACAGAGTTGTCAGCGTAGACAGCAACCCCTCTGTGGGCAGGTTCCACAGGTATGTAAAAGATAGCCCCAAAGTGAGGTCAGCAGATGCTGATAAATTGGTCACCAGCCAATGGGTTCCAGCCCAAAGACCAGAGCAACACAGATAAAACAGAAAAAAACAAAACAAAACATAACACTGGTTTCGTTCTACCCAGATTAAAACATAGGTCACAACATTTGGATTATAGAGATCCCTAAAAACCAGAGGCTGCATTCAAAATTAATTATTAGTCCCCTCAAAATGTACAGCATATTCTAGTGTTGGTAAACACTAAAACCAAACCAAGGCTAATAATACAGCAAAGCATTTACAAGACCTACTAAGCACATTCAAAAATATAAAAATCCCTAAGTCACAGTCCAAAAGGCCCAGACACCATGAGCTATCAGGCTTGCCTCCATGCCCTTATAATATTTATGTTTCCCTGGTGACTAAATATATACTAAAGACATACTAACTACTCAGCTTGGCACCATGCAGAGAACATTTCACTTGCAAGTCCACCCACACCATACCCTACGACCTCTCTCACAGGCTACACGGGTTATATACATAAAACAGTGCTGCCTATCTAGAGGCCATAAAAAATAAAACAGAGTAGTTTAAAATGTTTAAAAATAATAATAATACACCCTAGACAGAGCCCATTCAGCTCCCCAATATGGTCCACACAAAAACCAGATAAAACATAATAAATAGCCATTAATTACCAAAAACTAAATAAAATAACTCCTCCTTTACAAGCGATGGTGCCTAATGTTACTAATTTAATAGATCATCTCACCCTGACGCTAGGTCAGGACCATTATATTATTGATTTGGCCAATACCTTCATCTCCATTGCTATTACACTGATTTGCCTTCACCTAAAAAGATAAACTATAGCCTCACAGGGCCACAAGGCTATTTACATAACCTGACTTTGTGTCATGGTTTGGTGGCCCAGGATTTGGCCACCTAAGCAAGCCACACTCTATGTCACTATTTCATTATATTACTAATATTATCTTAACCTCTAATTGCCTTACAAATTTAAAACCTGCCACACACTGTCTAAAAAAGGCTTTGTTGGTCTGAGGGTAGGCCATAAACAAAGGTCAGGTCCAGAGACCTGGCTTGTCTGTCAAACTCTTCGGTACTATTGGGTCAAATAAAACAAAATTAATTCCTGATACAATTATCAATAAGGTACAAACATACTCAAACTCATGACAACATACCAGTTATAGATACATACATATATATATATATATATATATATATATATATATAGGCTTACTAAATTTCTGACAAATGTTCATACCACACCTAACTACACTACTGTGCCTTGAATACCAGATTATCCAAAAAGATACTACATGAGACTAAACAAATGGAGCAAAAGCTCCCTTTCAAGAAATTCGTGGACCGAGGGTAGAGAGAACATAGCCACACCAGCAAGCAAGCGCAGTCTGGGAATCAGTGCCGTGTGTGGGCTGCTACTAGACAAAACAGGGTCCCATGGTGACTAATGAGAACTTTAATACTTCCCACATTCGAGCCTATACAACCAAAAGGCTGCTGCTATCAATAAATTTAAAATTAGCCTACCAACCCTCTATTAGACAATTAGCTATTTTTCCTAGAGCCCTAAAAGAAATCTTAAATATACTATCAAATACACCCCTAGGCTTCACCTTGGCTGTTAAAGACCGGTACACTCTCTACCTGATGCTAAAACCATCATCTGAATAAAAATTAATAATACCATGGCTGTTTGTCCCATGTTGCTAGAGATAATAAATTTAGCCCCAACTCCCTTAGCCCCAATAACAACAAAAACCCAAGTCTAGTAGGCTAAGCTGAGAGGTCAGATGGCCCTGGCCACTGTCCTCTCACAGGATAAACATGTGGCCTGCATCCTCCTGGGGGGCGAGAGCCCCCATAAAGCTTTCTCTTTCTGCCCTGTCCCTCAACCAGAATGAGCCACTCTAACGGTTACATCTCCCTTGCACACACGTTTGTTCTCACACCGACAGTCACACCATTGGGTGAGCACTAATCTCCCGCTCAAGACAGCGAGGGCGTCCCATTAAAAAAATCATAATCAAGCCAGTGTCCTTACTCAGGTAAACTAGCCGAGAGCCAAACCAGACCCTTCTACCCAAGATCGACAGTGCCAGGCCATCAAAGCACTAATCTGAAAAACATACACAACCACACTACAAAACCTGCTGTATGCAATAGCCAAAGATAAATAACAAAATTACAAGTAACATTTCTAAATATAGCCCCACTTTATAGTCAACAGACAAATGTATCAATAAAATCCAAACTACAAAATAAATACCCCTAGCCTATGTAACCCAGCATTTCTAACACATAATGCAAGCAAACAATAAAATAACCATGAGATCATAAATACAGTGCTGACCAATTAGTCCATTACAAAAACATTATAGGTTTATAACACCGTAAGCTACTCACCCACCAAACAAAACACTGCACCTAAAGATTTCCTTTTGTTAAAAACACTGTCAAATCCATTACAGACATCCCTCACACTAAAACACTAAATATCACAAATGACATCACACTAGACAACTGGCCTAATAGATTCATCTAATGGCATTAACAATACCATAAACAAACCCCATAAACCTAGCACTCCAGGTTAAAACCCTTGCTCAACGTATGTACCAGGCCTTAAATGTGACATGCCAGGCTTTAATATTACTTATAGATAAAACTTCTTAACTAAAAAAGATGGTTTTACAAAACCCACATAACTCTTAATTTACTAATTACAACACCCACAAAAATTATGCTGTCTTACATATGAAATGTTACATTTATATCTTTATCCACCAAACACAAATATAAAAAGCCTTACAAAAGATAAATTTAAAAAATCCACCACCCAAGGCCTCCAATAAGACCTCCCTACCCAACACTTAAAATCATTAAAATCCACCTAATGCTAAGCAAACATAAACTACGCTACAATAGCAATAAGGTTAATAGTGTCTACTGTTCCCTTATTGTTGTTAGAGCCTTTATGCACAGGAGTCTGCTGTACAGGCCACTCAGGAAAAACAACTTTCCCCAACCTTCAAGGGGGTGAGACATGGGACCCCATTTGACATCAAAGCTCAGGACATCTAAAGATGTGTTAAAGACATAAACCCGCCGTCCAGCACAGGAACAGAGCGAGATGCACTTATGGAACCATAGCTTGACATTAAAAACCTCACATGCCAATAAAGCCAACACACAAAGACATACATATATGATAACAACATAAACAAAAATTAAGCAATAAAAATATAGATTGCTCTTACTCTGCCCTGCTGCCTGCTATTATTACTAATGTCTTATACAAGTACATTCTTTAACCTAGAGACTTCACCCATGAAAATCTCCCCCCACATGGACCCCCACTCCGGCCCCAACAGCTATACTTCAGACAGTTGTATTTTTACATACTACCGTAAATGCCTTCCTAACAGATGGAGAAAACAGCATATTGTACCATAAATACTGGTTCTCTTAGATCTGCAAACCTTTGCCTGCTTCCTTTTCTGGAATAAGGTATATAAATTAGGTTAATACTTGCCAATGAAAAGTAGTATTTCTATCCTCCAGCAATATGTACCAGAATTAACAATTGTTAATATTTGTGTGTGAGTGTGTGTGTGTGTGTGTGTGTGGCTTTCCAGAATTTTTCTAGGCATAAAAAGGACTACTTTTCCTTTTCAAATTCATAAAGTCAATCCATGAATGCTCATCTGCATATTTTTAAAAATTTTATCTTGAAGGTATTCTACATCATCAATAGAGAAACTGTTCATCTCCTAAGGTTCGTGAAGAACTAAATGAAATACGTACAAATCATTGTTTGACCCAGTTCTGGCATAATTTAGGCTCTCAAAAAATGTGAATTTCCTTCTTCCCTTTCCTTTTAGCAGAAGAATCACATGGATTTGTGTCGTGATTCTGGATGACTGCAGTATTATCTGTAGGGATAGAAAAGTCACAAAATCACAGAATTTGAGTGATGAGTCTTGTAGAATTTTTTTTATTCAAGCAGTGGGACCTGTGTGTCAAAACCAAAGCTTTGCTTTCAATTGAGTTGTCTTTTAACCTGAACTCAAACATCCTTCTGACTTTCATCTATTAGTCACCTTACAAATTAAAAAATTTATAGTGATATTAAATGATTATATATACTGATTAACAGATAGACCTGTAGCCTTTATTTAGAGAAGGAAGCTCAAACTGAAGATAAATAACTTTTTTTAAAAATCACTTATGGCAAAAGATTCAAAAACATTACTTCTGAGTGGAACTCGGGCTCTAGAGAGGAAGGAAGCCTTGTTTTTGGACTTCTTAACCTCAACCTCGTAGCAATCCTCTTGCCTCAGCCTCCCAAGCACTGGGATTACTGGCCAGGAATAAATATAGTTTTGTAATGTTTAGTGTCCTTGTGTTTAACCTGGGAATCCCTCCCTCAAAGCATTTAAAATGCTAACGGAGGAGTGGAGAGCCAGCCCTCAGGGTGGAAGCGATAAACACCAAGAATACAGAGAAAGTTCCATACAGAAAAGCAAACAAAAGGTGGCAGATCGTTAGGAAGAATCAGTTAGGGTAGGCGCTCAGAATGTCCTGATTTATAGACAGGGATTTCTACACTGCAGCAAAAACCACTGGCCTGTTTGCATGTAAATGAGAGGCAGAGGGAAGAATTGTGAAAAGAGAAATTATTCAGTGTAACCTGGCTGACAAAGCTAAGGAGTGGCTGACGCACCAGCCCCGTGGTGATGCAGAATCAGCTCCTCCATCCTGAAGGATGAGCTTGTTTTCTCCCTAACATGTGACATCCAAACATACTGCCTAATACGAGATTGGGCAATCCGGGGGTGACACAGAGCCACACGCTCCACTGTCCCGTCTGAAAAATGGAAATTCTGGAAAACTCATGTTTGTGTCATCATGACTTAGTGAAGGCACAATAGACAGAGCAAAGCAAAAAAGAAAAGCCACAGACTTAAGTCTGGGCAACTCAATTACCCTGTTATTCATTCAATCTGTAGAACCATAGACTTGCAGGGAATCTCAAAGGTCATCGAGCCTCCTCATTTCACCCATGAGGAAGCCACCAGGGCTGCAGGGACGCAGGGACTTGTGGCTCTCTGGCAAGCATGAGGTCATGAGTTTGATCCCTGGTACCATATCTCTTTTGACTCCTGCCTCAGTAGCTAGTACATTAGAGGTTAAATAATGCCAGTTGAATACAATCATTATGTACTGCAAACACGTACTGGCAAAAAAATTAAGGAAAAATTTCAAATAAATTTCTGTCTGAGAAAAGAAAAAAGCAATAGCAAACCCTCACTGAGTTAGAAAAAAATTATGCTTGGTTTTGAAGAATTATTGATGGGAAGTATATCAGATGAAAGTCCTGGGTTTGCCATGTGTGGTAGTGCTCACCTGTACTCTCAGCACTTGGGAGGCTGAGGCAGGAGGATTGCTGCAACCCGGAGGGCAGCTTGGACTGACTACATACTGAGGTCATGGCCAGCCTGGACTGTAAGACCCTGTCTCAAAACAGCAACAACAACCAAAATATACAGGTTTGACTTTTGCAAAATTCTACAGTAATTTCTCATCAGTGTTTCCAGGGATAATATATGATAGATAACTAAAATTCAAGTCACTATTTTCAATTTGATAGTTTTTGACAAAGACTCTTCCTTATTAGTACATGCCTGGTTGTAGGATAGGATATGGAAGATTGCCTAAAGGCAATAATATGCCAAATTCTTCCTGAGCAAGGAACTAAGTCACCAGGGTTTTCTATCTTGAATGAATTCATAGGTAGCAATTAATGGGAGGGACAAAACGCCCTGTCTAAAAGTACTAAAGAATTTTTTAGAAATATAAGGCATTAGAAAAATTCTATCTACCAAAACTCTTGGAAATTAAGGTAAGAAGTTCCACTCTGACAAGCCATCGACATACAGTGAGGAGCAAGACCTCAGTAAAAGCTGTGACCACAGAACTGTTCCCGAGGAGGACAAATTGACACCCCAAGGGGCTGCTGTGAGGCAAGAGACCCACACTGCCCCTGGCCATCCTGCACTTAGCCTCTCCTGACAGCTTCAAGGGGGGTTCATTAAAAACAACCCCATCAGCCATTGCCTTGCCCTGGGTCTGCCTCTAAAATCATGATTTAACCTTTACAGAACTGCTGTCCTAGTGGTTAGGGACCATGAGGTAATGCTACAGTTTGGATCTGGAAAGTTCCAAAGACCTCTAGGTTAAAGGCTCTATTTGGAAGTGGTGAGACCTTTAAGAGGCGGGGCTTAGGAAGACCTTTTAGAGGTGTGTCCTGAAGATGGCTGTCCACACTGGTCTCTTCCTCTCTCTCTCTCTCCCCCCCCCACCCCGTGGCCATGACATGCACTACCTTGCTCCACCCTGTGCTCCCTGACACAATGCCTGCCTCTCCACAGGCTCAAAGTGACAGAACCAGCCGATTAGGAACCAAAGCTTTCGAAACAGGCACAACAAACCTTTCTTCTTATAAGTTGATTATCTCAGATACTTTGTTACCATAATACCAAGCTGAGTAGCACAGGTGAACTATAACAACTATCCCATGAAGCACAACAATCTATTATTGTAGGGGTAAAGTTAAGAGCAAAAGATCCTTTTCCTAAGATCCATGAAAGGTCTTTTAGGAAGCAGCCACTTTGAGGATATTAAATACAAGTTATTTATATTAAAACTGAGCATATGCATCACTTTGCTTTGGCTGCCACAGAGTTTAAGAGACCGATTTGCTGTCTAATTCTTGAAGCTGCACAGATTGAGTATTGTCTCAGAGAATGCTTTTCTCATCTTATCTCTAGCTTGTATTTCCTTACCTATTTTGTCTCCTCCACACTCCTTAAACTTTTATTTCAACCTACCTTCTTGGTCTATTTCCTCATTTTGACAAAGTGTCCTGTTTCAGTATCTTTCTGAGAAAGGGCAAGTGAGAACTTTTTTCTAACACTGCTCATTTAACATTGTCTTTATTGTTACATTTGATAATTTGGGAATATATGAGGAAGAATTACCTTTTCCTGTATTCACTGAGCAAGAAAAAGCACAGTTCGTTTCATTTGTATATAACTTTATAGCTAGATACTCTGAACTACTGCTTTCTGAACTTTATTACTATTTTATACATTTAACTGGCACTGTATGAAAGAAAACTTTTATGTTTTTACTTTTTTTTTTAAACATTTAGATATTCGTTTTCCCTGTGTGGTTTGTGTAAATGCCTTACCCTTTTCCCTTTTTATTGTAGACATTATAGGGCAAAAATGGCTAACACTGCAGTCTATAGGACAGTCTGATTCTTCTTTAGTGCTTTGTCCTCCCAGTTTATTTTTTTGTTTGTTCACTCACCACCTTTCCTTCATCATTTGATAAGGACTTTCAATTTTACCATCACTGTTTCTTTTCTTGTCTCTGTTACTTTCTTCTTTTCCGTTTCCTCCCTCTGAGAAAACACAATATATGAAACCTGTATTTAGCCAAAAAATAAATCAGGAGTGTAATTATCCCCAGGCCTGTGGGCCAGCTTCTGGCACCTGTGTCTGCGTTCTGAAAGACAGTTCTGTCCTCCACTGGGACAGCTGTGAGGTCCTCAAGGTAACTGTTGAGGATTCTAAGAGCTAAAGAATTAGCATTTCAGAGAGTGATAGCCGCCTGCTATAGTAAGAGCCACTCACTTGCCTCAGCCTTGGGGTGGTTTTTTCCTCCCTTTTCCTTTGCGTGTCGCTTTTCTTTGTCTCCTTTTTTCCTTATTCCTGTCTCCAGCCCTTCCCACTTCAGTGGCCACAGCACAGACCTGAAACTGTCCTCTTTTATATTTGATGTGTTTTTACCTAGTGTTGTTTTTTTCCCCTAGTGCTCTAATCCAGTGCGTTTATCAGAGTCAAAACCAAAAAACAAATCAGCAAACAAGACATCAAAGTGCTTGTTATCTCTGTGCTTGGTCCCTAATTAAACTTTTTCCGTGGAACAGTAGACATGGGCAGGAAATAGGTGTGTTCAGCTTTGCTTAAACTCACTGACTCCCAGAGCATAATCAACATGATTGGATTTAGTGCCAATCCTCAAAGGTGAGGTTTGGGTTAAGGAAATCTAACTGGGGATACAGAAGAGCCGGGGAGCCATTAGAGCAAGAAGCCTTCATTCTTCTGTCCCAGGTCAGAAGCCAGGGGTGACAGCACTCAGAAGCCAGCAGGAAGAAGATGTGTAAGGTGAGGTTCTTAACAGAGCCTGTCCTAGGTGGAAAAAGACAGCCGCCACCAACCCAGAGCCACAGCCTCTGCGGGCTCGGAACAGGGCAGAGGAGAACCTCTGCAGGGGTCCGGACAAAGGCACCGTCACGTGGGACGCCACCCCCACTGGCAGGACAAGACCGTCTCGACCTCCTTGTCTGCGGCACTGAGAAGGCACAGCCAGGGTGACGGGAAGAGCATCACGTGACTTGGTGCCCTGTGATGGCATCCTAATCCTGTACTGCCTCTGGTGTCCTCCACCTGCCATCTCCTCTCACACACAACAAGGCTTCATTGCTCAACTTTGTGACAGAGCCCAGCTGTGACTTCGAATCGCCTAAAATTCAATTTGGGAGAATGTTAAATGTGTTTCAGACTCTGATCCCAGCATCGCTTTGGACCTGTTCTCTCTTGGACTCTGATTCGTTAATTTAAAAATGTATGAACCACGCATCATTCTATGCAAAGGTTTTATAAATGCCTGGGTCGCACGGTTCTTAGATCCTAGTGAAGGAAACTAACAAAATCCCAAAGCAAATGAATACGTGACGTCAGGTGGTGATGCAGGCAGCAAAGGCGACACCTCCGTAGAAGGGTGAAGAGCTGGGAAACGCTATGGTGTGACATGGCACATGCACACGTGGTTTGTCCCCCAGAGCCCACGTGTTGGGAGCTTTGTCCCAGTGTGACAAAACAGGAGTGGATGAAACCGGAAGAGGGGATACCTAGTGGCGGTCCCTTGCCCCCTGGGATGGGCCCTGGGGAGGGATCCCCGGGTTTCTCCTGAGCTCTGCTCTGTTCTGTACAGAGGGCTGTCCCGGGAGCCAGAGCCTGGCCCCAGCCAGTGTCTGCTTCCCACGTCACCCTGAGGTCTTGCAATCTCTTCTACCTATGCCTGCTCGCACCACTGGCATCCACCAGGACACCCAGAGTGGCCTCAACCCAGCCGTCTGAGGTCCTGCAGAAGTGGGAAGGGGAAAAAACGCTTTTCTTCACAAGTAGCCTATCAAATGTTTTGTTTCAGAAAAGACACAGAAAGTTCATACACAGAGTAATCCTGAGACTACATCTGAGCTGAGAGTATTGACTGAATTGAGAGGGCCCATCGTCCCCTGTCTGTGGAAAGACCCTCCCCAGCAGGCCAGGCAGAAGGTTTTGCAGAAGGACAGGGCACTGCAAAGCTGCTCACTGCGTAGCAGCCGGGAAGCAAAGATCAAGGAACAGAGCCGCGGACAAAGTGAATTCACCGATGTCAGCCCCCGACCCACCTCCTTCCACCAGGCCACAGCTCCTGGGCACCCAGCCGTCCCCATAAAGCTCCTTAATTATGATTCACCCACCCCCAGGACCTGTCGTCCTCTGGACATGTGAGAGCTTTGGGAACATTTTAGATCTGAACCACAATAAAATGCAGAGAATCCGATATGGAGCCGGGGTGGGCAGGCGCAGCAAAGAGACAGTCGCTGGAACCCAGTAAGCAAGGAAGAGTCATGAAAGATGAGGTCAGAGAAAAAGGCCACACGGGGCAGGACAAGGAGTTAGAATTTGATTTTAAACATAACGAGAAGCCATCAGAGTTGTGAACAAGAAGTGACACAACATACACAGGTGAAAATCTCTCTTGATGTCATGTGAACAACTGGCAGTCATGCGGCAAAACCAGAAGCAGATATTTACAGAAATCCAGACGAGGGATGATGGGGTTATGGGCTGGAAGAGCAAAGGTCGGCTTCCGGAGGCGCTTCGGAGGTCAGGCGGACCTGCTGCTGGGTAAGGCAGGAGCGTGAAGCACAGGGGTTTAGGGTGATGTCAGCTAGTGACCGCTGGTGCTAAGCATGAAGGCTGAGTGGACATGAGGTAGTGGAAATGGGGTCATCAAGAGCTCTGTTTTAGACAGGTTATATTTGAGATGCTTAGTAAGTAGGCCAGTAGAAAGTGGGGCAAGTCCAGGAGAAAAGACTAGAGATTTCACTTTACAGATTGTCATTATAGTGGTGACACTTAAAGCACATGATGAGCTTTTTAAAAAGCTATGGAAGACAGAAATCAGAGCCCAAGAATCAGCAATGGTTGCATTTTAAGGCTGAGAATAAGAGGCCTGGTAAAGAGAAGCCAGAGGGATAATTATATAGGGAATGAAACTCCCGACCTATTATGTCCGTGAGTTCGTGTTCTCTAAAATCGAAGAATGAATTTTAGGAACAATGAAGGGTAGTAGCAGAATATATTTATTGAGAGGAAGAAAGCTTCTGTCAGAGAGAGAGACAGAAGAGATCCTGAGGGGGTTACCCAGGACTCTGTCTTTTCTAGGGACTTTTACAGAGCAAGATCATGGGGCGAGATGGGTTCAAGGTGGGGGAAAACTGGGAACTCACAAAGCAGATGGGCATAAAGTGGGACACAACTATAGTTAGCCAATAAGATTAATAGTTCAGGTTAAATTGATTCAATTAGGGACAAATGGGGAAGCGAGTCACGTAGGAAGCCGGCATTCTTAAGGAGCAGTGACTCTTTCCTAGGGGAATGGGAACTATTTAGGGTATCAATCCTCAGGACATGGGTGCATTTGTTTGGTCTTTTGTCTTTTTTTGTTGTTATTGTTGTTTCGGTACCGGTACCGGGGATGGAACTCGCGCTTACCAGGCAGGCGCTTATGCCACTGAGCTAAATCCCCAGCCCTGAGCAGTTTCCAGGTGTCTGCACTGGCTCCATGGAGGACCTAGCCCTAACCTAGCCCTATCTCACTGCTTACAGTATTTCTAACTAACTCAGCTGCCTGCTCACTATTAACACAGGAATGCAGGAAGAGATATTTAAGTGGTGTCTTTTGTGTGTGTGTGTGTGTGTGTGTGTGTGTGTGTGCCAACTCCCAGAAGACAAATGTAATTATTATGTAGCACAAATAATGTACCAATAAAACTTTTAAAAAATTTTAAAAGACTAAGCAAGAAGGAAAGGTCCCTCTGAAGGCAGCTGAGAGGGAAGGAAACCCCGTGAACTCCGTGGGCTGAGCCATCAGGGCTCGGAATCCTTCAGAGGGGTCAAGAAAGAGAACTGGATGGAACGAGGAATCAGAAAACCTAGGGTATAATTAGGAAGCTGGGAAGTTTTTCCAAGGCAGGAAATGGCTATGTGGTGGGTGCTGTTGGGAATTCTGAGCTGGTTACTGATATTTGAACACCTGCAGAACTGAACTGTTTTTCAAGTATGTGTTGGCTGAGCTCTGGCAGACATTCCAAACATTCCAGATGAAGGAAGGAGACACCCAGGGTTAAAACTACTTCCTAAACCCTAAAGTGTGTGTGTGTTTGGGGGCGGGGGGCGGGTTATGACATAATTTCAAGAGCAAGATCTTTGGAAATCAGATTTGTGTGATAAGTAATTATATGTGTCAAACTTGACTAGACCATGGGGTGCCCAGGTATTTGTTAGGGTGTTCTGGGATGAAATTAACATTTAAAGTGGTAGATGAGTAAAGCAAGGTGCCTCTTGGGTACAGGTGTGCTTTATTCAATCAGTTTGAAGGGCTAAAAACAACAAAAAGGCTGACCTTCCCCAGGGTAAGAAGTACCTGCTTGATTGCTTTCTAACTGTATGTCAGTTTGTCTTGCCTTCGGGCTCAGACTGGAACCCCATCATCAGATCTGCAGGGTCTCTAGCTCGCCAACTCAGCCTGCAAACTGTGGAGCTTGTCATCCTCCCTAATTGTGTGAATCAATTCCTTGTAACAAATTCTATGCATTCCCCCCAGGTTCAAAGCACAGCTATTTGTTAATAACAGTGTGACTTCAGTTCCCTTCACCTCCCAGAGCCTGTAAAATGGAAATAGTCCATCCATCAAAGGATGGTAAGAAAGACTAAACAGCTACACAAAGAGTTAAGTAAAGAGCCTGACACATAGTGCTCAGTAATTGAACGCTATTACTTCAGCAGGCTCATTTTATAGAGAATAAAAAAACCTAGGTGAAACAGAGCTTAAAGATACATTCATAATGAGGGTGGTATCAAAGCAAGCAGGAAGCATTTGTCACAGCAAATTGTTCCTTGTTGCTTCTTTCCTTTTGGTCTTTTTTCCTATCTGTGAAAGCTGTGTTGTTTCATCATGTAATTCTTTAATGGGAAAATTCAGCTGCAGTGTTTTCCGAAGCCTTATTTAAATCTTACACACACATCACCAAGTGCTTGACATCATAAGTTGAAAAATATGAGCTAATTAGGGGTTTGGCAGAGGCATTAGGTTATTGTTGAAATATTAACCACTATAACTATATATTTACTTTTAAAGTTAAATCTTCGATAGCAATTTATATTGCTGTCATTTGTCTTATATAAAATTAAACATGGTAGCTGGGCGTAATGATGCCTATAGTCCAAGGGCTCGGGAGGCTGAGGCAGGAGCACTGCTATGAGTTTGAGGCCAGCCTGGGTTACCTTGTGAGTTCGAGGCCAGCCTGAACTAAATAACGAGACCTTGTCTCAAAAACAAAACAAAACAGAGCATAGCATCAGATCCAGCTTGTTAAGTCTGACTAGCAAAGATCTCTAACCACGGAACTTCTAAGAAAGAGAATAAGATCCAAAATGTATAATAAATATTGTCATAATGAAAGGGAAAGAAAGTGCTCTGAAGGATATAACTATATGTGTGTTTAAGTATGCAACATAGATAACCATACTACTAAGTTTGTGTTAGTTCATCAAATAGAATAGTTTCCACTGTCATTGTTGGATTGTCTGCCCATTTTTTATGCTTTGATTTTGTGACTTGAACAACGACTTCTAAGATAACAATATGCAATTTGTCAACTAGTGATTTCTTACTGTTATTTATTTATTTATTTTTTTGGACTGGTCATTTTTACTGTTTTTTTTTTTAATTCTGTATTATTTCTACACTTTTTTTCTGTTTTGCTTTTTCCTCTCTAAAGACAGAGAGAGAGAGAGAGAGAGAGAGAGAGAGAGAGAGAAAATAAGTGGGATCTCTTCGTTTTATGTCCTTAAATTTCAGGTTAGGCCATGAGTCACTGCACAGAAATGTTATTGTTTTAACTGTAAACACCCCATTTAGCAACCAGTCTTAACCACCCACTGCAGAGGTACTGACACTTGTTTTTAAGCTTGAAGAATTGCCAGCTCCTATGTGACAAGGCTCTGACTAATAATATCAGCCCTTGTGTGGGTTACAGTTAGGGACTGGGGAGCTGCAGGGCTCCACTCTTTTTTTTTTTTTTTTTTTTTTGTCTTTTTGAGACAGAGTCTCGCTATGCAGTTCAGACTGGTCTTGAACTCACTTTGTGGCCCAGGCTAGCCTCGAACTTGCAGCAATCCTCCTGCCTCTGCCTCGCAAGTACTGGGATTACAAGTGTGCACCACACAACACCCTGCTCAGAGCTCCACACTTGAATCAAGCAATACCCCATATTTTATATGCAAGTACCACTTTCCTTTTGCCTTTAAAAAGCCCCATAACCAGGCCTCTCAGCTGACCTGAACTGTGCTTCCTGAACGATTCAGACAGTCCTCATCTTTTTGGGTGAGTGCTTTCCCATGACTTGGCATGTTTTGAATTTTCCAAATCAAGGTTCTACAATTTGTAGGCAATATACTACTATGTGACCCCTCAGAGCTTGCTAACTGAGGCACTGGGCTCTGCTGAATTTTCTAGCAGACAGAGGTTATAAAGTCTCTAGATCTGAGGCACAACTTTGCAGACTTGATGTAAAATACTTGGGCCTTATCCTATCTAAGGTAACCCAAAGGCTGGGGAAGAGACAATTAAACATTTTCCTTCCCACTGCCTAAAACAACTAAAGAGATTCCTAAGAATACCAGGCTTTTGTCACCTTTAGATAACAAGAGAAGGTGAGATCCAAGACTCCTCTATCAGCTAGTAAAAAAAAAAAAAAAAAAATCAGAAGAATAGATACCCACATTTTCACCTGGGAACCTAATTCCCAAACTGCATTCCAGGGGCTTAAATAAGTGTTTCTGAATGCCCTGCACTGAGCCTACCGACAGGGCACCATTCCCATTTATATGCTGATGAAAGACAGAACAGGGCTTTGGGAGTGCTTAGGACCCGCAGGATCAAGGGATGAGGGATGGCAGGACCAGGATGGACCCCGCTCAACAGGCCATAGGGTATCTGAGCCATGAATTGGCCATCCCAGCAAAGGGGTGGCCCGAATGCCTGAGAGCTGTGGCTGCCTTAGCTCTCCTGGCCCAATGGCATCCAGGCTGACTTCAGGCACAGCCCTTGCTGTACACACACCTCACAGTGCTGTGGGACTTCTTTCTTCCAAAGGGAGCCTCTGGCTATCAGAGAACCAGCTTCTAGAATACCAGGCTCTTCTAGGGGGACCAGCCATTCAAATAAAAGGCATGTTCCTCCTTAAACCCTGCCACCTTTCTACCGGGAAAGGGGGCAAGTGAGGCCAAAAGACATAAATACACACAGATAATTCTCCATACTTACGAAGCCAGAAGCCTTGCAAGACCCACCTCTACTGACCCTGCCTTGATCCTCTATCCTGATGGCAGGTTCTTCACTGAAAATGGGACAAGAAAGGCGGTGATCCTACATCAGACACTTGGAAGTTCCTCCCCTGCCTCTGAGACTAGTTCCTAGCCAACAAAACTCACAGCTCTGACCAAGGCTTTATAATTCAGTAATAAACAGAAAGCCAATATTTACACTGAGTCAAAGTAAGCTTTCCTAGTGTTACCTGCTCACACAGCCACATAAAAAGAATGAGCTGGCAGCCAATGGATCTCCCATAAAGTACCACAGTGAGGTAGATAAACTTCCATCATCCATCTATACACCCTCCAAAGTAGTGATAATTCACTCTAGAGGGCACCAAAAAAAAAGCTCACAAGATACCTCAAGATAGTCAACTGGCTGATGCAGCTACAAAAAAAAAAAAAAAAAAAAAAAACTCCTCAACCCCCAGCTTTCAGGCCCCTCTGATCTGGGAAGGGTTCCTTGACATACTCTATCCAAATATTCTCAGTCAAAAATCAAATGGGGTCTCTCCCAGGGGTGCTGGTTTCTTCTATTAGGATGGTTACAATCAGATGATTGTATTTTCTTCCTTGCTGGTGCCAGTGAATGGGAAATTACTAAATCTTTACATCAAATCTTTCACTTGGAGAGAGGCAAGACCACCAGACGGCCTCAAAGTTGTTCATAAGAAAGAGACTTTATCAGCCAATACAACCAATAGTCAAGCCATGTGAGCGCTACCAAAAACAAAACAAAACAAAACAAAAAAACCCAATCCTCTTAATTGGGCCATCGCTCCTCCAGGTATAAAACATGGCCAATACCCCAAAAAAGACTGGCAGCTCGACTTTACTCATATGCCAAAGAGTAAGAGGCTCCAATATCAGTCTAGGCAGACACAAGCTGGGTTGAGACATCTCCTTGTAGAACAAAAGAAGCACAAGAAGTGATCAAAGTTTTAGTCTCAAGAATCATTCCCAGAGCTGGGCTTCCCAAGAGATGCCGGTGATAATGAGCCTTCTTTTATAGCAACGTGACCTAGGGCATCTCTCGGGTCCTGAGCACCCTCTGTCAACTTCCCTGTGCACAGAAGCCACAATCACGAGAAAAGGTAGAAAAGGTAAGTAAATGACAGCCTACAGGACATCCTCACAAAATGGCTCAAAACCCATCTACAGTGCCCTCACTGACTAATCGTTAGCTCTTCAGCCAAGTAAAAAACACACCCCGAATTCTAGCTTCAGTCCCTTTAAAACGTTTTATAGATGCCCTTTTCTCACTGATGATTTTCTCTTCACTAGAGAAAGAGAGGCTCTCACCAAAAGATGTCACCTCACATTCCCACGGACTCTTCAACAGCTAACAGAGGCCCGAAGAGAAGGGAAATCGCATATTCCACCGGAAGTAAAGTCTCCACCCCATCACCCACTTCTCTAGGACCAACGAGGGACCATACACCTGACCACTCCATCACTGTCAAGGTGACAGGCCTGGACTCCTGGATACACAACACCTACTCAAACTCTGGGAACCAGAGATTGACGCCAAATGTAAACAAGCAACCAAGTGGCGTGATCTTTTTTTTTTTGGTGCAGGGATCGAACTCACAATCTTACACTTCACACTTGCAAAGCAGACGTTTGTGTTGTAGAGCTAAACCCCCAGGTAAACAAACATCTAAATACTTCTGTGATCCCATAGGAGAATTAAAATTCTTATTTAAAAAGAAAAAAAACCCTCACGTAAATAGTCTAAGATGTTACTCTTAGCCCTTTTACTAAATACCACTTAAAAGAGGGTACAAGAAATGTTGCACAGAAATGTCATTACATGAACATCAAGCTGGAGATGTGGCCTGCTCCCCTGGTCAAGGACTTTGGGACTTCCTTGATGGGTGTCCCCACTTCAAAGAGATGATTAAGCTACAACACTACCCTGATGAGACACAAAAGAGTTCAGGGGTTGATGGTTTAGCGCCTGTTACAAGGTGACTGAGTGGCCTATAAAGTACGCCCTTAATGATCCTGGGCATAATCAATGTTTTTTTCTAAAAATGTCACTGAAGCCTCATAAAACTCCTGTGAAGTAAGAGTAAAGGTCCTAACATGAGAGCCAGCAATCATAGATACAAAGATGGCTACTTTCAGATGTGAGATGATTAGATATGGTTAGCTCCAACTATAAGACAACTTAGTAAAAAGGTCTCATGTTAAAAACAAAAATATCACTCTTATTCTCATCGATCTAACTGACTTCAAATGAATACACTCCCCCCAAAATCAGTACATACACGTTGTAACTATACAGGTCAAAGACTGGCTTACAGCAGACTGGTTAATCATCCTAAAATCAGATGAAGAGCCCCAGATGAAAAGTCATTGGTCTTGTGGAACCAATTTGTGCTCCTGGATACCCCCTAAATAGAAAGATATATGCTAAGGACTTGCATGGTTACAAGGCAGGAGTATCAAAAATATTAGCATATAAACTTACCCTGTCTCTGACATCGCGGGTCTAAAAGTATGTTTCACTGGCAAATCATTTGGCTTCTCTTTGTCCCTCCCCTGGATTAGAAGATGTCATACAATATTGAGGACTTAGCTAACTATACTCAATGGGCCTCCACTGACACTTCAAGTGATCTCTCTTTTCTAAATGAAAAAATAAAATTAATGAGACAAGCTGTCCTTGAAAATCAGATGATATTAGACATTTTAACCGTAGCACAAGGGACAACTTGTGCAATTATAAAAGTTAAATGTTGTCTACATTCCTGATCATTCTGCTATTATCTCAATGACAGTTCAAGATATTAAAGGTTAACTCCATGTCAGATTCTAAAATTCCCTGCACTTTCTCCTTGCTCTCTCTGTAGGACGCTATTACTGGCTCTTCCTGGTGGAAACATTGGTTGGTTGTATTCATAACAGTCTTGTTGATCTTGCACACTTACCTGTTTCTTCGGCTTTGTCTCCTCCAGACTTAAAGCTATATTCCTACCCAAGACAAGAAAGCCTGACATCTATCGAGAGCCATTAGATAGACTCTCTGTAGAATATCTCTGACTGCTGATTACAACTATGACCCTGTTTGGCCAAAAGCAACCAAAACGGTCATCACTCACTGCCCGATACAGCAGTCAGGAGTCCCTCTTCAGACAGCTAAGCCAGGAGAAAACATCATAGGCAATCAGACAGGGCTAGGCCCTCAAGGGAGTCAATACGGAGAGAAAAACACATTACAACTGTGATGGGAGGTGCATGAGCTAGAGGGCAGGTCTCAAGATGTCTCCCCAAGAGATAAACAGTAAATTAACATGAGTCACCAAGTGGGTGACCAAAACTTCCTGATGTGTCTTTTCTTCAAAGGCCCTGGTTCTTTCCAGGTACACTTGCTATGTGAGCTGCTTCCTGATTGGATCAATATTGCCTAAATGGCTAACCTTGTAATCTTACTGGTTGATCCTAGTTTTGTTCTGCATTGTACCCACCTTGAAATGTTCCACTTGTAATCATCCCACTTCATGATTTTGCTCTATAAAACTAGTTATAAGTGGGGTCTGTGATAACCCATTTTCTGTGCCCCCTGCTGTCTTAATAAATTTTTCCTCTTCACCTCTGTTATTCCTTAAAATTCATTCTTCTATTATGGAAAACACAAACTCAGCATATCAGACATCTAATAGATTGAGAGTTACATTTATCAGCCCTGCAACAATAGTATTTAGATCACAAAATAATTTAGTGTACTTGTTGGTTTTATTTTCCTTTGTTCTTTCTTATCGATGGTGGCACTGATGGAGGGGCGTGCTGGGGAGTGTGGGGTGGAGAGAGAGTGCTGTCTTCTGGAAAGCAAGTCTGCAGCACAATCTTTCTTAACTAATAAAAAAAACCCTTCTTTCCAAAACTTATAATCCTGAAGCCACATTTACTCAATAAAACAAAACTGAAGAAAAAAAAGGAAAGTAGTCCTTACTACGAGGTAGGCCCATTCTAGATGTGAGAGATATAAAGACATACAAATATAATAAGCCAACAATCCCAACGCTGTGACTGATGACTGAATAACAGAACTGTGTTCCAAGAAAACAGGTCCATTTGGGGGCAAGGAAGGCTCGGCAGAGCTGCCGACTGCCTGCTTGAAGGATCCACCTGGCCCATTCCAAGGTTAGGGATTTTTAAAGCAAAAACTTATTCTGGCCTCAAAACTTCAATTTCTGAACACAAAAAATTACAGTTCTTGTATTTTCCATACACACAAAATAACCCACACAAAGGGAAATCAGGTCAGTGTGAAAGCATAATTCCTCTTTATTCGTACCTGCTCAGTTTAGGCTTTCTGCTGAAGGAAACGGGCTTACAATCTTACAAAATTAGGATGGAGAGACAGCTGTTGCTCCGCCAACCACATAAACCAGGATGCACACTCCCGCGTGTATTTGTTGAAAATGCCAGTGTGAGACTGTAGTTCCCAGACTTTTAAGTACTGACTGGGAAACAAAGCTCTAGAGGCCGCGGGTTCCACGTGCACCTGAAAAATGTCCAATTTACAAAGGCCAACACGGCTATTTTTAGAACGCAGATGGAAATTTCGCTTGGGGACTTCTGTCATTCATTTTTGTCATCATCAACAAGGCTACCTAGGACCCACAACGCACTGCCACCATATTCCCCTTCAGGAAAGGGAACCTGCAAGTTGTTATGGTCACAGCTTTCACAAACTTGAAACAGGAAATGTTAACCACGGGTTGCTAGGCAACGCTCCCAGGCGAACCAGGTTCGCCAACCCAGTCTGTCACTGTATCATCTCGCGTTTTCCAACACCATCTAAAAGGTCGGAGGCTCTCTGGACACGGTTTTATGGGCCGTCTGCGGGGACAGCGCCCCGAACCGAGGATGTGGGTCCCAGCGACACGCGGCCACCTCGCGGTCCAGTCCGCGGTGCCTCGGCGTCGCCGGAAGCGCGGACCGGAGCCCGAGGTCACCAAGTGCCAGGCACTCAGCTCCGCAAGACGAAGCCTCCCCTGCTCCTGCACGGTCGCCCGTCGCCGGTCGCGCGGGGCTCGGCTCGGGCTGGGGCATCCGCACGGCCCGGCACCTGGTGACCTTGAGGTCGCCGCGCTCGGCCTGACCCCGACGGGGCCCGAGGCGACCTCCCCGCCCCAGGTCACGAGGGTCGCGCTTGCCCACCAGAGAACTTTCCAGAACCCACGGCCGGGCAGCGAGGGCCGAGAACCCCCGCGACCCCCACCCGCCTTCCCCTCGCGCGACTCCGGAGGAGCGAAACACAGCAGCGAGCGTGGCACTCGCTCCCGGGCACGCGCGGCGGGGTCGGGGCCAGGGCGCGGCGGCGTGAGTCACGGCCCCGCCCCTCCGCGGAGAGCGCGCTGACGTTAGCGCGTCACCGAAGGGTGACGTCAGCGCGCCGCGGGGAGGTTGAGCGTAGAATGTTCACGGAGTTTCGATGCCTTAAAGGGACCAGGCCTGGGATCGAGTAAGAGGTCTGGGCAGAGGGCCGCTCTCACCCTCTGCATTCAGACCCGGGCCTGATAGCGGCCTGATAGCCTGTGTACGAGACAGGCTATGGAGGTGGTGGGGCTAACAGCCACAGCTTCCTTCCAGGGCTCCCTGAAGTCCCTGAGCCGCCTCCTGGAAGCCCTCCGGGATTAACCAGGACATCCGCTGCCCAGTGATCCCCACCGACTGGGAAGAGTTTGCCAGGCCGTGAGCCCTTGCTTCTTAGCGTCAGCCTCTCAGCACGTGCTTACATCCGCGTTGGTGGAGAAGGGGTGTGGTTTCGATGTTTAGGACGACCATCACCTACCTCTGTGCCAGCGAGCTGCATTTATCACCATCGCGGTAGTCGTGAGATCTGAAACCAGTTATGAACATCTCCAAATGCTAACTCCAATGACTGGGCTCCAAACGCCCCTCCTGTGCTATCCATGCATGCAGAAGCCTCCAGAGAGCAAGACCCCGTCAAGGCTGTAGCTCAGCCTCAATCTCAGTACACAAAAGAAAAAAAAGTCCTGTTCCCTTGGCATAGCTGTTAATGCACGCGAGCTGCAGGACGCATGCAGGTCAGCCGGACTCCAGAGTCCCGCTGTTGGTGAGGAAGGCCAGCTCGCCCTCCTTGGACCTGCCAAAGTCCACCCTGGACTCCGGGTTTCCTTCCTGCCAGTGGCAGCGGCTGCCCAAGTGCAGAAGAAATAACTTCTTTCTTTCTCCTCCATCACGATCCGCGTTCAACTATATGACAACAGAAAATCCCGAATGAGAACAGCGTGCCAAGAAGGAAGCTGAGGCAACAACAACCTCTCAAAGTTTTGAACAAAATGGTGGCGACTGTGTCCTGGAAACCGAGCCAGGTGGGCAGACGGCTGCGGGATCTGACCAATGTTAGTTACTGGTCTTCGGCTGAACATCACCAGGTCCGGGGTAGCAGGAGCACCTTCCTCCTCCAGCTTACCTCTGGGGACGTTTGGAACCGGCTCTTGCCCACTCCCCAGGCTCCAGCCACCACCGCGCCAGCTGGGTGCTTTCTGTCCTGTGCTCCTGCGCCCCGTGTGGATGGACTGAGCCCTTCTGGGGCTGCCAGGTTTGGGAGTGGTAGCACCCACCTTGCATGTACCCCTCTGCAAGGTGGCCCTTCTTCCCTGTGTCAGGGGCGGGCACGTAGACATGACGCCTAGACACAATGCTACCTCCAGCCAACCGGAGCAACCTCTGCTGTATTTCTAATCGGCAGTTCCTGAATTTCTGCCGTACTGGGAATTAAATCCAGGGCCAGGCACACGCTAGGCAAGTGCTCCGCTGCTGCATCCCCAGCCCTTTTTATTTCTATTTTGAGGCAAAGTCTTACTATATTGACCAGGCTGACCTCAAACCTGCAGTCCTGCTGCCTCAGCCTCTTGAGGGATGATAGGCGTGCACCATTGTACACAGCGGTGATGGCATGAAGTAGAGATGGGGCTGAAGCCACAGAGAACGTGATTTCCAAGTACTGCTGGCTGCTGTCGTCTTCTCCCCTCTCTCCTCTTTGTGGTTTCCAGACAGGTGAGGGCTTGTCCTCCTCCAACAGAGCAATCAGTCCCCGCTGGAGTGACACTGAGGTGCATGGCCATTTCTAATCCTTCGGTAATAAAGCTCTGGTGTGTCATCGTGGCCTTTGATTGTTTATCTCCCTAGTACTTCTCCATCCCAGAAGCTCCATTAAATGTCACTAAAGCCATAAATGTGACGGCCACTAATGTGGAAGGATTGCGACCCGGCAGACAGTCCCAGCAAGCAAAAGAGCAGGAATCCTGGGTCTGCTCCCGGCTGTGTCAGTGACTCAGAGCGTGACACGAAGCAAACTGCTACTTTGGGGGACCCCCCCCTTTTCGAGACAGTTGGCAGGTGAGTGAGGCTGGGAGGAGGACCCCTCATGGAGCCCAGTCCCCTGGTCGCTCCTTGGCTGGGCCTCAGGGTCAACCCCTGCCCGAATGGAGCCGAGAAGATGGCTCAGGCTGGATTATGGGACTCACCCTCACGACATCACTGTCATGGGTTAGGAATGTGCCCCAATTACGCCTAACTCCACTTTAATAACTCCTTACCGATCTGCCCTCCAGGAATTTATTTGAAACTTACTTTAATCTATTTATATTTCAGGCTGTACAGCCCTTTCAGGCAACGACTAGCTTTTACCATTTATGTAAAAGTGCTAAGGTCCTAAAACCCAGAAAGTGCCGTGTGAGCGTTTATTATGATAGCCTGATAATTATAATATGGTATGCACAATAAACACGATTATGACTTGACGACCAGTATTCATTCACATAGCCTTGTGGGCTTCCTATTTTCAGTCTGTAGCTTTATGCTCATCTCTCCGTACACACCTCCCCTCCCCCACCAGCAGTATTATCAATGAACTGGTGGGACTGGTGCAGCCCTGCACAAACACTGGCATAGACAGGTTTGTCCTCTAAGGCCCTACCAATGTTGTCTTAGCCTGGACCACAAGGACGAGAAGACTGGCGCAGACAGTGGACATGGATGCCTTACATTCTGGAGTCGGGCATCCAAACCAAGGTGCCACTGGCAGATTCGGAATCTCCCGAGGGGCAGCTCTGGACCCACTTGTTCTGCCGTGTCTTCATGTGGCCTTTCCTAAGTGTGTGGCCATGGGGAGAGACAGCTCCTGTGACTCTTCCCAGCTTTATAAGGGCACTAACCCATCCTGGGGCTCCATCCTCAAGATCTAATCTAATCACCTCCCGAAAGCCCCGCCTCCTACCCGAATAGCAGCAAATTGGGACCTAGGGCTTCAACATACAATCTTCACTCAGCCGGTGTCAGTGCTAAGTGAACTCTAAGTGGATGGTAGATGGACAGAATTAAAAAGAGAACCCGTGTGAAAACTGGGGAGAAACCACATCAGTGTATTGAGGACGGCTGCCCTGCTGCCTGCAGGACAAGCATGGGAACATCAGTGTGGACAGACGAGAGTTCCTCCAGCTTCTCCAGCGCTGTGCGCGGCCCTGGACCCCGTTCTGGTGGACAGGCTGATTCCTGGCTGCTGAAATGGCACAGAGGAGGCACCCTACAGGGTGCACCTCTGCTAGGCAGTATGGACTAGTAGGAGAGAGGAGTAGGCATGAGGCCCAGAAGAGGAGAACCAGGCCCTTGGCCATCTCTGTTTTCAGTAATCATCACACCAGAATGAGGTGGAAAAGTCAGGTGACTCAGCAGGAGAATGGATCATGAATTGTGGTGCATCCACAATTGTGGACAATGGATGATTGTTCAGTGCTAAGCAGAACTAAGCTATCCATCCACAGAAAGCTATCTAGGAACCCAAAATGCTTACTGGGCTCCTGGAAGCAGCCAAGCAGCTGTGTAGCATTCTGGAAAGAGGCAAAACTCAGAGACAGAAAACAGATCAGGATTACCAGGAACTGGGGGTGGGGGTTAGCAGTGCACAGAGGATTTTTGGGTGTGGGGAAGAACGGAGGCTATGCAGGTATAGGACAAAGGTATTTGAGAAGTCTCTGTATGTGCTGCTTTATTTTGTTGTGACTCTAAAGATACTCTACAAGATAAAGTCTATTAAAAACACACATAAGGGCGTGGCAACACTTTTGTATAGAGTCACGCAGACTTAGGCTGAAATCGGAGCCGGTTCATCAGCCAGCTCCGTTACCTTGGGAAAGTTACTCACTCCTCAGCTTCTCTAACTCCACTGGGATTGCAATGACCTCCTCGGGGCATTTTGAAAACTAAATGCAAACCTGTATGTAGGGAGTGGAACAGGGTGCCCGGCGATGCGTGGTAGTGTATATGGACCCCAGCCCTCTAAGTTCCCTGCCATTATTACATGTGCTGATGGCCCCTGACTTCCCAGTCAGGCCAGTGGGTGTCTTGATGATAGTGTCCCTTTTCCTAGCAAGGGGATCTGCCCCTGGGGGGTAGCTGTGTGTCCCCAGAAGCTAAGACAGCCACTCGATCCCTGGAGTCAGTGTCAGGCCCCCACTCCGGCTGTCCCAGGAATAGGTCAGGATGAGGGAAGGCCGTCATATTTAGGTGATGGCTCGCAGAGAAGCCTGGGGGAGTTAGTCACCTATGGTGTGACATCATATTGCCACTCAATATTAGTCACAGCTGTTGGTTGCTTTGGGGATCACAGGTGGGGTCAGCTCTGGTTGACTGGCCTTGCCTTAGGATAAATTAGATGGGACAGAGGAGAAGACCGGACAAGAGAAAAAAATCCTCCTCCCTGTGGATGGTCCACACTTCCTGAAGGATTTCCAGCACTTCACCCCCAAATGTGAGTCTTGGCTTTTCTATGTTTTGAGAGCCCACAGGGGAAAGTGTTCAGCCAAGACCCCTCCGGCTGGGAGAATGTTGTCCGCGTCAGGGTAGAGGAGGCGCCACCCACAAGACAGGTGGGCAAGTGACAAGGTCGGTGCTCCAGCTCCATGACGTCTATGTGGTAGCCACAAAGGTGGTCCCCAGGTGGGGATACAAGGGACCCGGAGATAGCTGGAGTAAGCTCTCCAGCTGCCCCTCCACTGGAGTTCCAACGGGGGAGCACCAGACCAGCACCCCAGAGCGCCCCATCCTGGAGGAAGTTGTGGTTGAGGACAGCACTGGCCAGCGCTGTAGTTCACTGGGCTGTTGGTGACCATCTCGGTCACAGGGAGTTGCGGGGATTGGCTAACCCTTTCCTTCTGGTGGCCTCTTCTGCTGCTGTTTGTCCCTTCCTGGGAGACCCAGTGCGTGGGGATGGACAGCCTGCTTGTTGAGTGTAAGATGGACAGGGTAACTGATGTAGGTGGGCCTGAGACACTGATGCTTCCCGCATCAGGGCTGGAGAAGTCCAAAGTGAGAAGTGGAGAGGTCAGGAGGCCGCACCCTGGAGCGGGGAGACAGGAGACCCTGTTGGGCAGCTGGTTGACCAGCTGTGTGACCTTGGCTAGGGCATTGTCCCTCTGTAGATTTTGAACATTCGCCTCCTCTGTAAAGACGTGTGCTTGGGGTCAGAGCATCCCTGGACGGAGCCACTCACTCATCCTCAGTTTCCCAGTTATGAAAGGTGGGCTACGTTGGGCCGGACGTGGCTAGATGCCCCTTCTGGGATGGTGGGAACACATCTAGGGATCACCCTGAGTTGACCAGGAATGCAGGGGTTGAGCCAGACTGGTTGGGGTGGGGTCATGGCCAGCTAGGCTGAGAGACCCCCCCAGCCCCAGGGACAGCTTCTAACTGGTTCTGAACACAGTCAGGAATGCGGCTGACAGCATGGAAAAGCCAAGGAGGTGGGCAGAGCACCCCAGGCCTGGCAGTCTCGGCTGAGGGGCGATGCCAGGTCCTGGGCTCTACCCCTCTCGGCGGCTTGGCACCAACAGGACCTGGAGGGCAGCCCTTGGGAATATCAGATCTCCATGGGACAGTGGTCAGAGAGGTGGGCTCCACTGTCCGGGGGAAGAGGAAAGGGGGCGTCACCAGTTCAGAGAAAGCCTCCAAACTGCTCCCCGTAAACAGAGTGACCCCTGCTTAGCGATCTGACTTCCACTCTCCCTTTCAAGCTGCACCGAAAGCGAAAGCGGCCGCTCCCTCGAGGCCGGGCTCTGCGGCCGCCCGCCGGGTGCACGTCCGGCCCCCACCCCAAGGGGCTTTCTCTGGCCTCCCTTTAGAAGCCCGGGTGCACGATGGGCACGGGAGGAGGCCGTGCTGCAGCGCCAGGCTCGGGGTGACTCATCTGACATTCGTGTAGCTCCGCCGCCGCCGCCGCCTTCGTCCTCCTGGAGTCCAAGTGGTTTTCAAACTCTGAGTAATGCGCGGTATTAGAGAGAATGCGGCAGGGCCAGGGGTCCACCGAATGCGAACGTGCCGAGCAACAAAAGGCTCCGGGGAAGTGCCAAGGACCAGGCGGAGGGCTCTGGACACCTGTCCATCCGATCGATCCCTTCACAGGGGGAAGAAGACCTTAGCTCCTCATTTTTATGTATTCGCCTCTAGGGACGTTGGAGTTAAAGTCCTGGGCAAAGTCCTCCTTGTAGAGCAGTATTGCCCTATGCAGGATCTCAGCGGTACTCTAGGGTTCCGTAAGGGATGTGCCTGCTCTTTATGTTTTGTTTTGTTTTTAAGGAGGTACTTAAACCCAAGAACTTCACACTGAGCTATACCCCGTGCCTTTCCCCTTTTAAAATTGTAACACAAGGTCTCACTAAGGATAAATTGCTGGGGCTGGTTTGAGCGTGCAGTGCTCCTGGCTCAGCCTCCCAGAGGGCTAGGGTTACAGGTGTGCACCACCATCCCTGGCTTCCCCCAATTTTTAAAGATTGGGGCAGAATCCCATGAGTGGTGGGGCAGGTAGGGGCTGGCTTACAGCTTCTATGTCTGCTTACTAGAAGTTCATTGAGCGCTGTTTAGTGCACAGCACTGAGTACTTGGGTCTTAAGAGAGAAAAGCTGGTGGTCAGTTCTATCCAGAGCTGAGAGTGGATCACTGGCCGCCTTTTCCTGGAAGTATTTGTGATGTGTGCTCTGCCTACCTCAGAGGAAGCGCTCTGATCTCTGGGCAGGGGGGCGGGAGGGATAGGGTCTGTCTGCCCACTGACTTGGACCCTGCACTTAGTAGGTGCTCAGTAAATATGCACAGCATTAATGACTCAGGTGAGAGCTGTGGAGAGCAGAGCAGTTGTGTTTGGTTGGTCTTTTTGCCTTCAGTTCTTCCAGCCCATGCCCTGGGCTCGGCAGGGGCACCAATCCCTAAGCACAAGTCCCTGCACATCCTTGGGGACAAGACGCTAAACTCAGATGAGAGCAGGACCCTCAGCTCAGGAATGTCCCTTCACACAACGCTCACTTAAGGAACGCAGTGATATACATTTGCTGACATGCTAGAAGTAAAATCAGAACTGGCAGACTTGACTTTACCACTGATTCTTGACCTGAAACTACTGGGGACCTGGCCACGATCCCCAACTGCCTGTAAAGAGGGGAACAGCAAAGGATAAAATACGAAACAGAGACAGATTTAGTAATGCATGATGGGGGGCTGGGAGGTCAGCGCCTCAGGATGGGCAAAGGCCCAGATCCTCCAAATCAGCCTCTGTTCATTGGGTGTTACAAGGCGGTGGGTGTCCACAGTGATAGGAGGAGCTAGTGGAAGATTCAGAGGTTGGTAGCTCATCAGGCAGTGGGTCATCCTGGGAAGTCTCAAGAATGAGAAGATTTTACGTTAAGAAGGATCTTGTTGTTCTTTTTCATTTTAGTAGTTTTAGTTTAGCCTTACTGGGTGGGAGAGGATGGCCCATTCTAAAATTTAATGAGAAATCTTAAAAGGGTGAAACCATAATCCCAAGCCTCCATTTATCCCTTAGAGAAGGATGCAAAATTAGCCATTGTGAATTCCTGGTCTCCAATATAAAACCATCAATGAAAAGGGTCATAACAATAATACAGTCAACTCTGTGTCTGGCAGCTGTGAATATAGATTGAGAGCAAGGAATGGTTGGGTCAGATACACCCTGAAGAAACAAAAGTTCTACTCAAATACGGTTTTGTTTTGTTTTGTTTTGTTTTGTTTTATTTTTTGAGATAGGCTCTCACTATGTAGTTTAGGCTGGTCTTTGACTCACTCTGCATAGTCCAGGCCGGCCTCAAACTTGTGGCAATCCTCCTGCCTCAGCCTCTTGAAGCATTTGGGTTCTAGCACATTAGATCCACTTGTAGAGGCATAAATGAAAAGAATGGTGAAAAATTAGTCTTGTCTTTAAATGGGAAAAGCAGACAATTGATGTTACACGTGAGGACACACTTCTAAATTTCGATAAGCGCCGGTGAGCACTGCATAGCAATAGCTTTTTACACAATCCTTCTCTGAAACAGATGACTTTTCTCGTTCCTTCCTGCTTTGGCATCTCTCCCTCTTCTCTTTCTGGTCCCCTGTATCCCTAAGCTGACACCTCTGTCCCCTTCTGTTCCCGGCCGGCTCCGCTCCCCTCCGCAGCCAGGACTCCCTGGTCCAAGCAACTTTATCAGAGCGCCCAGCAAGGTGCCCCTCTCCGACGAGCCCTCCAGGCAGTTTTCTAAAAACACAGGAAGAAGAGTCATCTACTAATTATAAACTGACATCTATGGGAAGTATTCACAAATAAACTGATAATTATTTATAAGCCATCAGACTGAATCACACACTAAAATAATTTCTGTTTCACTTAAGAATGTCTTGGAGGGAGCCATAAAAAATAATTTTATCAAATTTCGTCTTGGAGCCCCATCCCTTGTATGTTCCATGTTTGCACAGTGGAAGGAACCGGGGGAAGGGACCAGGAAGGAGGCTCAGGGTGCTGGGCCACCCACCTCTCCCCTGCCGGTGGCATGCTCTGGCCTCACAGCAGGCGGCAGGAGGTGAAGAAGAGCCCTTCCCAGCCCTCGCCGCTTTGGTCCATCCAGGGTGCGGGCATTTCCAAGGCCTCTACCTCCTCCACTGGTTCACCTCAAAGCTGCAGGCCTGAGGTCACCGCGGCTTCACACAGTCTAGTTCCTGGCCTCACCTGGGACACGACACTTGTGGGACCAGGAACCCTGAGTTAGCTGTTGATGACCCTGTTGTTAGTCAAATGAAAAGGCGCCTTGCTTCTGATCTGATTCTCATCTTCTAAACCCTGTGTATGGGGAGCATTTAATGTATATTCTTGTTACTGAGTTTGCAGCCCATTGCTGAATTAAATGTCGGGTATTGGGATCCTCCTAAAACAAGCTCTTCCGTGTTGTCCCTGCCGTACCTTTTCCTTTGTTTCTTCCCTTCTTTCTTCCATTGCTCTTTTATCCTTCCCTCTTTTCCTCTTTTTCTTGTGTGTGTTTCATTTGTTGATTGCTCGATGTTTTTCTTTCCCTTTTTTTTGGAGAAGGGTCTCACCATGTAGTCCGGGCTGGCCCTGAACTAACTTTGCAGCCAGGGGTAGCCTCGAGATCATGGCAATCCTCCCGCCTCAGCCTCTTGAGTGCTGAAATCACAGGCATGTGTTTCCACATCCGGCTGACGTCTTTCTAATAAGTATATCTAGAAGCTGTTATGGATTAAGGTGCCAGGATTTAGGGAGACTTTTCCTTACATGCACTCTTGACTGACTCTTCAATCATGCACACATATATTTTTCCCAACATGAAAAAACAACCAAAACAATGTTTTTGCCCTTCTTGTTTTCATTTTTAAAATGTGTTTTATTTTTCCTCCATTGCTGGCCTTTTAAAAAAAAATTCTATGAAGTAAACATCTTCCCACACCATTAAGTATTCTTTTACATCATTTTTAATGGCCTTAAGGGAGTTAATCTAATATCTTTGTAGTGTCATTTAGTTAACTAACCTTCCTGTAAAACAATTGGGTAACATCTGATTCATCGGTATTACAAATAGTGCTAAAATAAACATTCTTGTAGTTAAATCTTTGTGTGTAACTATTCTCATTTACTACAAATATGTATACTCAAAGCAGAATATACATTTCTTAAAGATAAGTCATAAATCTTAGGGCCTTTGATATTTATTGTGTAATTTCAACTTCAATTTTTATAAATGCAAAGAAATGTTTCCTATGTTGACAAGTTTAATTTCCTGCTTATGAATTTTCTATTTGTTCATATATCTAAGGGTATCTTACTTACAATGATTTAGAATGCTTTACATGTTTATAAAAATATAGAAAAAGACTTGTCTAATTTTTTAATAATAATAATTCCCAGGCCAGATATTTACTTTTTAATGTCATTATACTTATATCTTTTATGTATATATGTATGAACTATGAATTATCTATAACAATATATATGATTTTTAAAATATAACTATATAAAAGCATACTATATATATATTTGATACTTGAGACTTTATCAATATTTTCCTTTTTAAAGACTGAGATTTCTATATAGAGTATTGAAAATTATTTCATACTTCTCATATAAACATATTTTGTATATTTACAGCAACAGGGACAAATATTAAGTGGAGCGTTCCGTGAGTCCTGACAAATAATAGATGAATCACTCATGAAGACACAGAGGCTTGGGTGTCCTTTGAGTAAATATATCTGTAAGAGAGAAAGAGAGAAAAGAAAGAAAGAAACAGAGGGAAGGAGGGGGGCAGGAGGGAGACAGGAGGGGGGCTGGAGGGGGGCAGGAAGACCACCCCAGTCAGTCCTCTCTCCTCCTCTACTCGGAAGCAACCGTGAATTTTCATTTTTCACCATAGATTATTCATCCATTTGGGGTCTTTATCTAAGTGGAAATGCACAGCCCGAACTCTTCTGTATAAGATTCCTTGTGCTGAGCGAGATGCTGTGGAAATTCACCCTTTGGGGTTTTGGTGCGCTCGGGAGTGGGTGTCTTTCTGCTGCCAGGAGCAGGATTTCACCAGATCTCTACACTGCAGCTTGTGTATCCATTCTCCACCCAAGGGCTGTTTACAGCTCGGGGCCATTAGGAGAAGGAGCTATGAACAGTCTCCTAAATGGCCTTTGGTGTGGTCATAAGCTTTAATTTCTCCAAAGACCCAACGGTTGAGTTGCTGAGTCACAGGGCAGAGAGATGTGTAGAGTTATAAGAATCTGCTGGGTTTATTTTTGCCGAAGTGTTAGTGTGTTTCACACTCTCACCAGTCAGGGTTCCCGCTGCTCCGCACCCCTGCCAATATTGGCCATTGGCAGGCACTTTTGTTTTGGCCTTTCTGCTCGGGGTGCAGTGGTGGCTTAGGAGAGCCTTGGCTGGCATTTTCTTAATCACTAAAGTTTTTCAACATTTTTTCCATATTCTTGTTTTTTTTTTTAAGTTTTTTTTTTAAATTTAAGAGAAAATAAAACACAAAAAGAAAAACAAAAAGCAAAAGAGACAAATAACAACAAACCCAAAACAATAACAGTACAGGTTTACAAAACAAGATGATAGGAATTTGACAATGGTTGTAATACTGCATATTGGTACCTTAAGAAGGGTTGCTTAGATTACCAGACATAGACATGTCAAATGGTTCTAATCCTAAGAGTATTAACTGTTCTTTTCCAAGAACTAATACTATTGTCACCTTAGCTATCTTATGTATATATATACATTTATGTTATTTTCCTTTTTTAAAGCTTTAATAGTTTTATGTTTTATAACTAGCTATAATGCTTTATCCCTCTAAAATTATTTTGATTGTTGATTTGAGGTAAATCTATAATTTAATTTTTTAAATAACAAATTAACCAAGCCGAATTTGTTAAGTGACAGTTTTATTCCCTGCTAAATTGTGGAGCTTTCTTTACCATAAACTAAAATTTTAATATATCATGTGGTCTCAAAATACCTATTCCATGCTACCCATTTGTGCACTTGTACCTTGGTCTTTATCAGTGCTGTGCTGATACATGCACTTTAGTTTTTAATTTTAATTTTATTTTTTGATACGTGCACTTTAAAATGGTTGATGGTTTCATCTTTCCTTTGGACGTTCAACATTTTCTTTTCTGTTTATGCCTAATTATTCATTCAGTGAGCAGTAGTATGAGTCTTGTAAAATTCTGAAAAGAGTCCTGTTGAGATTTTTATTGAGCATACAAATTAATTTGAAAATCACTATGTCACTGCCATGGAATGTAATATTGAAATCTTCTACAGCTCTTAGTAACATTTTACAGTTTTTATCATGTGGGCCTTTCACATTATCATTAAAGCTATTCCAAAGCATTTTATAGAGGGTTTAGTGTCATTATTGTTGACTTTTGCAATTGTGTTAGATCTTTTGAAAACTTACATTTTCTAACTGAGCAGTATTTCTATGTAGGAAAGCATAGAAAATCTCTATATAGGAAGGCTAATGGTTGTTATATTTCTTTTTTACATTTAGCAGTTTCTTTTTTTTTGGTACCGGGGATCAAATTCATGACCTCGCACTTGCCTTTTAGCAGTTTCTTTAAACTCATATTAATTTCAATAAGTTTTAGTTGGATTACTCTTTTGAGCTTCCAGGAACATAATTATATCATCTCAATAATTACTATATATTTCCCTCTTCTGAATCTTATTTCTGAATCTTATTTTTGTAAGTGCTTTATTGCATTGGATACAAATTCCAGATGAAAAGTAAGTAAAAATGTCAATAAACTACATTTCTGTTTTGTCCCTGCTTTCCGTATTTCCCTAGTATTTCATTTTGATGGTTCTGTTTCAAGTAAATACTTTTCTCAAGACATCTTAAGTTTGTATTTTAAAATAAAGACTAGAGATTAAATTTTAATGTATTTTTTTGCATCCAATGAGAAGTTTATTGGGCTTTTCTTTTTCATTATATGAATGTGATATGTTACAGTACTGAATTTTTGAGACAGTTAGACATGAAATCTTTTTATTCTAGGCTAAACTCTACTTGGATCATTTTTTTGATACTCTGTTATTCATATTTGGGTTTTCTTCTCTATATTTTTAGTTTAGATGTTTATTATGTGTTGAGTTTCCCCTTTCAGAGTTTTACCATCAGGGTTATCTCTAAAAAGCAAACCTTTCATCTTTTTCAAAGTTTTGAAATAATTATTGAAGTATAACAATTGCCCGTTTCTTAAGAATTGAAAAAATTTTCCCTATAAACTTTTCTAGGCTTTTTTCTCTATAAGGAAATAGTTTTCTCTTTTCTTTTCTATTGGTTATTATTGATATATTTAGGTTTTATATGTCTAACTTTGCTAAGGTATGCATTACAGAAGACTATCAGTTTCATCTAGCTTTTCAAATTTATAACTCACAATTTTGCAAATCACTGTCTTATTTTAAAATATTTCCTCCATAGCTGGTACTAAATATCCCTCTCTAATTTTATTATCTATTGAGGGTTTTTTGTGGTTTTTATTTAGTTTCTATAAAATCTAGCTTATTTTAATTGAGTTTTTTAAAAAAGTAATGCTTGAATTAATTTTATCAATTTTCCTTTATTTTAGTTCATTTAGGTTTAGTTTGCTCTCCTGATTTCTCAGAGATTTTGTTGTTGTCATTGTTCTAAATTTTTCAGTTGAATACTTTCCATTTTTCTTTCCTTAAAAACAATGAAAATAAATTCACTTTGCAGTAAGTTTTAATAGCATTTCATAACTTCTGCTGTGGCTTTGCCTACACTTTAATTTTTCATTTCTTTAATTTTATTCTGTCCTTAGATTTTGCTTTAATTTCTATTACTAATAACTAGTTGTATTTCCTTGTGATCAGATAATTTCTGCTTCCTAAAATAGTGCCCATTTTTCAGTTATATGCATCCCAAATCCCTTCTCCTGTGGCATAATTTCTTTCCATCTTGTTGTCTTTTTTGTTCGTAAGATTTTTGCCATGATGTAATTTGATGTATCTTCCTATTTATTATTTGTAGCTCATATAAGAAACCTTTCCCTACTTCTTGACAATATGTGTGTTTTCCTACGTTTTCATGTAAGAATTGCCAAGTTTGACTTTTGCTATTCCAGCCTTTAGACTTTGAGGTTGACGTGAGCCTGGTGTAATTCTCCTCTCCTTCCAAGAAGCCCACACCTCCGCTTTCAAGATGTGGCATCAGGAGTGTGTCTTTTCCCTGGTGTGGAGAGAATTTTTCAGCTGCTTTTCTGTTCCAGTTGACTGTCGTCTACCTGTGTGTCTGCTTGGCCTCACTGCTGCTCTTTTTAATAAGTCTAAATATCTCATGAAACAAATCCTATCACCTTCTTTTTCTTTAAATGGAACCTCCTTGCTCCATTAGTGGGAATTTTAAAATTAGCTTGTTAGGAATCACATGCATATGATTGAGATGTTTTAAAACTAAGATTACATCAGGTCCACAGATCATCATGGAAATCGTTGACAGCTTCCCTTTACCGGCTGTTTTTATCAGTGAATTTAGGATTTCCTCTTTTTTCATCATACTTTACATTGCTCACTAATTTTCCTCAGAGGCCTTATGTATCTTTCAACAAGTTTATTCCTAGGCATCACATAATTTGTTATCACTCTGAATAAGATTTTCTTCTATTTTGACCTAATAAATGCTCTTGATTTGTGTGTGGCTTTTATATCTGGCACCCTTCCTGAGAGCTTTTAGCTCTCTGAATTTTCTTGAGACCTTAGGCAGAAAAATTACATTTTCTGTAAACAAGAGCAGTTTTCTTTCACTTTCCAATCTTTCTGTTTCTCTTTCCTTTCTCTATATTGCATCATTTAAAACCTTCAGTATAATGCTAAACAGATTCTCAGAACTGGTATTCTTCATGTTATTCCTGACTTTAATAAAAATGTTTCTAATATATCAGCAGTGTATACCATAGTTGCTTGTAGAGTTTTGAGAATATAGTCTTTCTAGGTTAAGAAAGTTGCCTTCTATATCTAGTGTGCCAAGATTCTTTTAAAAACCATAAATGGATACTTCATTCTGTCAAATGTTTTTGCTGCTTTTTCTGAGACAATACTAAAAAAAAAGTTTTCCTTTTTGTCTATTTAAAGAGACTTTAAATAATTGAATTATACTTTCATTCTTGAAATAAAAGCCTACTTTGTCTTGTCATGATATCTTTTGCAATTTTCTCTTTATTTTTGTAGTTGTTATTAGTACATGTTTGTAGTACATAATGATTATATTCAATATGGGGGAATTAGAACATGTACATAATATATCTTAATTCTTTTTTAATCTTTCCTCTCCACCCCTCTTTTTTTCTATCTTTTTTTTGCCAGCATCAGATTGCTGTATTTATTTTATAAATCCTTATCAAGTCAATTATCATAAATATAGATTAACAGCCAGACTAAGGAGCAAAAAAAAAAAAAGCATATAAAAAGTATTTTTGTATCTACATGAAAAGTGAGAGTAAATTCTTCTTTTCTTTGTTAGTCTTGCATGTCTGGCTTCAGTAACTCAAAACATAAATTGGACAATCCTCTGTGCCCCAGCTCTGCAACAGTTTTTGTTTGAAAGTACCCATATTTTAAAGATATGGTAAAATCACTTTGGCTACTGTCTTTGGAGGTAGGAGAACTTTTGAATAACAATTTAATTTATTTAGTGGCTAAGGCTTTACTCTGATTTCATGTAAAAAAGTACCAATTTTAATTTATTCTTGAAAATTATACATTTCTTCTGTTTCCTTGTTTATCAAGGTTACGATTTGATTTTATTTATGCATTTTTACATCTCCCCCATATCTCTTTTTATTCCTATTTGGAGGAGGGGTCCTTTTTCTTTTTTTTCCCTTTTCTTTGGCCCACTGTGCTTGGAATTTATCCATCTCTATAAATTGTTTTGAAAAACCAGCTTTTTGTTTTAGTCATTTCCCCTAAATACAATTTTTCATTTTTCTTCTAATAGAGTTCTTTGTTTAACTTCTTAAACTGAACACTTTACTTGTTTAATGTCATACTTTTGTCAGGTTTTTCACTTTGCTTTTATTGAATATATTTTTACAAGTAAAACTTTCATTGTTTTATTCATAGCAAGGCCCTAGCACTTTTGAGAAATATGTTGAACTATGTTCCCATTTTCTTGTGGCTGTAGTTTTACCCTTATAAATATTAAAATTAAAAAGATTGTCTTTAAAATCAATAGTTGATTATGCTCGTCAATATTAGTAACAGTCTGTGGTTGGTAAGCTCTCTGATCTTTGAATGTCTAACTGTTTGTCAGGGTGTAGAAATCTAGATAGACAATTATTTTTCCTTTGTGCTTTGAACATACTCTGCTACTGTCTTCTAGAATCTCTGGCACCTATGTAAAGAGTGCGAGGTTTACCTAATTTTCATTCTTTTGTAGGCAATCCATCTTTTAGCTTTTAAATGTACCAAAAAATTTCTTAGCATTGTGCAATTTGACTACAACGTGTTTAGGCATGAATCTACTCTTATTTCCATGTTTGGCGAATGTAGATTAAATTTAAAACCGTCATTCTCAGCAATCATCTGTTTTGTTGTTGTTGTTTTGGTTTGTTTTTTTTTTGTACCAGGGATCGAACTCAAGACCTTGCACTTACCAGGCAGATGCTTATGCCACTGAGCTAAACCCCCACCCAGCCTGAGCAATCATCTCTTTAAATATTGCCTCATTGGCATTTTTTTTTCTGTTCTTTCAGAATTCCTATTAGAAAACAGAACCTAGTAGTTGATCCCACATCTCTTTTGCTTTCTCTCTTGTATCTTGGGTGTGCACTACACCCTCAGCCAGTGCATTTTTATATTTCAGCATTTATATTATTCATTCCTGAGAGCTGCAGTCGGTTTGTTTTCATGCCACCTGGAATTATTTCCACTTATTTGGTTTTACAATTTCTGTTCTTCATCTCTTGTGACACCTCAGCTGTATCTACTCTAACTTCTTTGTTAGGTTGCTCTATGAAGCCAGCTGCGTCTGGAGTAAGACCCTGTCCCCATGCTTGACTTTGTCATCTGTCTTTCTGAGCGCAATTCCTCCGTGTAACTTGGAACCTGGGCTTGTAGATTCACCCCAGATGGAAATCATCCGTTGGGATTTTCCCTCTCTTCCCTGCCCTTCCCTCTCCTCCATCTTCCTTCCTTTCTTCCCAGGTGGGAGCAGCGGTTGCCCACAGCCCTCCAACTCCGCTGGTCTAGAGCCACATCTTTCAGTGCTGCGCTGTGACGCCAGCGCCCAGCTGACTCATTTCTGCTCTTGCACCCTGAGGTCTCCAACTTCCACAGCCCCAGGAAGAGCTCCTCCGGAGCAGCAGGTCCGTCCTCTCTTCGCGGCTTGGAAACTGAGCCCCTCATACCTCCCCGTGATAAAACCATGAGCTCGGGTGGGCGAGAAAGCGAGTCCTCGCTGCATGAACCGGTGCCCACACACAGCAAGCTGAGCGAACGGGCGGATTACCAACACACCAGCCTCCAAGGGGCTGCGCGTCCAGAGCTCCAGGTGGAGTCTTGCTCCTTCTCAGTCCCCCTTTCGTGTCTTTAGCTGCGTCACTGTGGCTGCCTCGGTTTCCTGAATTGATCAAATATTTGCCTTTCCTGTTCATTTTGACTTTGGGGGTGACCCGGAGGTCACAGGGTGCCAGATCCAGTGAATAAGGTGGAAGAGGGCGTTTACGGAGGGGGGTCCGTGGCAATGTATCTTTGACTGAATAAAAATGTTTATTTTACTTAAAAACACACCATATGTTGTGATCATGCCTTGAGTGACAGCCACTGGTATATTTCCTCTGCTAAGCATGACATTAAAAGCTAGTCACTATCCCACACTTACAGGTTTCCAAGTTTTTGTAAGAATTTTGACATTGTCTAGAATTCTCAAGACTATAACAACGCGTTTAAAACTGCCATGGTACCCTTTCGGGGTGGGGGGGCTGGGAAGACAAAACCTCTGACTTGAGAATTTAAATTTTCATGGAGGTGCGGGATATTATTAGACACCTAGATGGCACGGCACAGCGACCTGGGCTGAGGACGTGCAGCTGACCCCACCCTGGGGCCACCCCCCCCCCCCGACCCCTCATCCCGCCACGGGGCTTCTTCTCTTGCTTATGCTTCTTTCTGTTCTGGGTGTGAGTCCCCCGTGGATACCCAATCACCTTTCAAGTTTGCTCCCCACAGCTACCTAGAAAAATCAGTTGTGAGACAATATCTAAAAACAATTTAGCAGTGCCCTGAAAACCTACATGATTCTGGTGGCATCTTCCGCAAGCATGTATGTGTGTGTGTGTGTGTGTGGTATTACTGGGGATTAAATTCAGGGTGCTCTACCTCTGAGCTACATCCTCAACATATATATTTACTCTTGCTAAACTGTCAGGCAGGACTTGAACTGGCAATCCTCCTGTCTCAGCCTTCCAAGTGCTGGGATAATTGGTGTATATCACTGTGCTGGACTTCCATAGCATTGCTAATGGGTTTCTTAGGAGTTTTCTGTTGTCATCATCAGTGTTGCTGCTTTTGCTAATGGAAGCAGCCTTTGTTGAATTTATAAACACAGAAATTATCTGACTCTCTAGACACTGGCACCACTAAAAATTAAACCTTATGGTGTAAAGACCCAGGTGATAAAGGCTCCCTCGCTATTGGGTGGTAGCAAAACTATTGCAAGGTAGGCTCTGGTAGGAGGTTAGAAGAGAAACAAACAGCAGAAACAAAATATGGCTTAGACCACAAAAGTGTTTAAAGTCATTGCCAAAGGCAAGCTTCACTTATACACACGCAATATCTTACATACACGTAATGACATCTTGGCGGTGATTTGATACTTGAAAATAGTTTTTTGTTCCTTAGAACCTGGAAATAAGAACTCAGCTAATGAAATATTATTTAGAATCCTATTTTAACTACGTAACAGTTTACCCCAAGCATCACTGGGGCGGGCCTTTGCTTATGTACTTAGCGTCTGTATTGAATACATTGGATAAAAATGTCATTTCTGTATTTCCTGTTATATTATCTTCTTTTTTTGTCTTTTTGAGACAGGATCTCACTATGCATGCATTTCAGGCTGGCCTTGAGCTCACTTCGTAACTCAGGCTGGTCTCAAACTCAGAGCAATCCTCCCTCCTCAGCCTCTCAAGTTCTGGGATTATAGATGCTCACTCTATTTCATATAAAAATTAAAGTATATGAAACTTTTGGACTATCTTTTAGTTAAATAATTGGACCAGTAAGTGGTTAATGAACGTAATAGAATCATTTGTATAAAAAACATATTAGTTTCTGAGTAAAACTGAAGCTTCTGAAATATATGAGCCAATGAAATATCTCCCTTATCCCTCCTGTAGGGCTGTCACATCTAACAAATAAAAACACAGTATCCATTAAATGTAAATAAAACAGAATTTTTAGCATACACCAAGAATGGATACTTACACCAAAATAATCCTCAGTCTGAGGTTCAGATTCATCTGGACATCCTGTTCTGTCTAGCAATTCTTTCCACCTGCCATGTTGACCTTCATTTTGTGTTAGCTGAGCAAGGGGATCTGACAGCCTGTACCCCAGCCCCCATAAACTCTGTATCAGTGAGCTCGTGTTCTCATTTCCACTTACCTGAGATGAAGCTAATAAAGGGACTGAGGCTAGGGTGTAGCTCAGTAGTAGCCCGCTTGCCAACCTGTACCAGGCTCTGGGTCCCATCCCCCACACCACAAACAAAACAAAAAACAAAACAGAACCGTCCAAGCGCAAGGTCATGAGTTCTATCCCCGGCACCCCCCTCCCCAAAAAATTACCACCAACAAAATAAAACAAAAGAGAAACAGATTCATGGTCTCAGACTCACAATCACTAGCTTCAGTGCTGGAAAAAAAGCAGGCTCCTCGCTCATCGAGAATCGCCTGCTGCTGTGTTACAGCGGAGTCCACGAAATTCCTGACAGTAGGCTTGAGAGGGAAGAGCCACCCATAGCCTGAGCCTCCTTCTGAAGCATTTCAGCCACCCAAACCCCTGCCTTGCTCTTGCCCAGAGGGTGTGGAGCATGTGCTTAGAGCTCATAGATTTCAGGCAGGGATTCAGGCATCAAACCTGAAACTGGGGAACGAATGAATGAGTAACCAAGTGAACAAGTGAACAGGAGTTCTCTGTCTTGAATGAGAGTCCCGTCCAAAACCACCTTGGAGAATGAGCCAAGAAACCTAACTTGGTGAGATTTAAATCTCTCCATCACAAAGTCCTTTGCAATACAGACAGGAATTTATGTATGAGAAAATAAACAAGCACCTCTAATCCCAGCACTTGGAAGCCAAGGCTGGAGGATCATGAGTTAGAGCCCAGACTGGGCTATGCACCAAGTTCAAGCCAGACTGGACTACATAGCAAGACCCTGTCACACAAACAAAACAAAACAAAATGATAATAACCGTATGAAGCTCTAATGTCCCAGTCAGCTTGGAATTTTATGGGAAGGCAGAAAATAACCAACAGTTACTGGTGTTAAGCTTTAAAAAGTGGTTTCTGGTTCATGTTAGTGCCACAGCCTAGGAACCCCGAGGTTAGCTGACGCAGACTGAATTCTTGATTTCACTCAAGTCATGGTGAGCCCCAAGGAAGAGCTCCCAGAAGCTGCTCTTGGTGACCTGGACTGCACCCTCCGCTGGGCAGAGGAACCCTCCAGGGACTTTCCATCCCTGAAAAATGAACATTTTCCCCAATTCCAACACAAGCTTTGCTTTCATGCTGTTAGGGTAGAATGAGTGAGTTAGGGGAAAGGGACAACCTTTGGGTGAGCGAGATGACCACTTGGAAGGTCAAAACGGTAGTGCTAACCACTGAGAAAAGTAATACATCTAAAACATCCTGTTGATAGCATCTTCAGATAAAGCAGCGCTCCCATTACACATGGTTGGTGCTCAGTAAATGTTCAGGCTGAAGACTGTAATAAAGAACCTTCGCGCCCAGGAGCCTTGCCTGGGTCAGCAGACTGTTGAAAGCTGACCCGTGAACTAAAATACTCCTTCATCATAGTGTTTCTATGGGGAAATTATGTTTTGCACTTCAAACAAATGACAGGCAGGTGGATTTTGCAGAAGTTGGGGGGACTGCTGCCGAGGGGTACTCGCGTGATGCAAACCACAGTTTCCAGCCTGGCCCTCTCGTGACCAACCCACGTGTTTGGAAACCCGCAAGCTGGGCTTGGGGAGGTGGCTGCTGGCCAAGGCACAGAGCGTGGCTGACGGGGAACCACTGTGGCTGGCCAGCTTGAACTCACAGCAGAAGGCTGCAAAAGAGGAATAAACCCCAACCTTTCCTCGTTAACGTCAGTTGCAACTTGGAATAAAACAGTGCCCTGCTCATTCATCCATGTATGCATGCAGGTGTCCGCTCTCTCTTTACAAGTCCCTTGGAAATAGCACCAAAGAGATAAAACGGTGTATTAATTTATAAAGACAGGAAGGACAGGAGGGCAGCTAACAGCAGCCATGAGAGGGTGGAGGCCTCAAAAGGCGAAGTGTGAATCAGGAGGGGTGACTGTCACAGTAACTGCCTTCCTCTCCTACCCTTAACCAGATGGTTACTTCTGCCTGAAAAGGCTTTTTAAACTTTATTTATTTATTTATTCATTCATTCATTCATTTTTTAACTCTGAGCTACATCCCTGGCCCTTTCCTGAAAGTTTTAAAATTTTAAGACAGAACCAGGCTAAATTGTTAAATTGCCTAAACTGGCTTGAATTTGTTATCTTCCTGCCTCAGCCTCCTACAGTGCTGAGATTAGAGGCATGTGACTTCTTATTTTAAAGACAAATAAACTGGGCATGGTGGCTCATGCCTGTAATCCCAGCACTCGGGAGGCTGAGGCAGGAGGATCGTTACAAGTTTGAGACCAGCCTGGGCTACCAAGTGAGCTCAAGGCCAGCCTGAACTGCATAGAGACCCTGTCACCAAAAAGAGTGTTGGCCCCTCACTCTTTCTAGGTGTCAAACTGCGTCAGCAAGGATCACCTAGCAGGTGGGGCAAGAGGGACACTTACTCTTTAAATTTGCTTTTAGCCAATACCAAGCAATATATGCACAAATTTTAAAAATCAAACAGTCCTCCAAGGCTCAAAAGGAAAATGCCGATCTTCGGTGCATGTGGCTCCACCCTGCCTCCCACGGCCTTGAGGCGACTGCTTTTCATTCTTTTAGCTGTTCCTGCTCCATATTTAGGAATAGTTTGTGTATACAGACAATTTCCTGATTTTTTTTTCCATTTTGGACATGGTCTATTGACTTTTTGGGTTCTGCTCTTTCTCTACTGTCGGTTTAATCCCTCCCTCAAATTCTCAAAGTGATGTTCCACTTAATTGCCTTCATATTTGGGCAATAACTTGCTTTTCAGAAATATAAGAGGTAGATGTATATGAATTTTTTTCTGTGAATACACAGGCATATTCATCCATTTTGGCAGTTTTCCCTTTTTATTAGTTACTCAAAGTAATGGATTTCATTCTGGCAGGTTTGTACAGTGTGTATAACATACTTTGATCATCTTTACCTCCTCATGTTTGTATTTTTAGAAAGAAAATTGCCCCAACATGAAGTCAACTGAAACACAGCATAATTTTGAGCTTCTGAGGTCATAACACAGACCCCATCTGACTGCTTTTTCAGGGTACAATCTCCTTCAGGTGACACAAGAGCGGTGGCGTTGGCTAATGAGAGGGGAAAGAATGGCCCTAGCATTAGCCGGGCCAGCGGAGTAACCCAAATTTACAGTCATCATCACACAAATGCTACCTATTAGTGTTCGCTTCAGATCAATCTAAGCACAAAGCAAGGGAGGCTTGGCTCTTTGGGCAGAACTGATTGCAAATATTTTCATTCCTGATGCAAAATTAAAGGGACAAAGAGCAAATGAGGGGGACAGGAGTGCGGCAGGGAGAAAGGGTCAGTGCTAACATCCTCTGCTGAGAGTGAGGATTCGGAGGTCTCTGTAGATGCAAGAAAAAAATAGGAGAGTACGGAGAACATCCAAACGTACAGAAGAGGAACGAAAGAGCTCAGTTATAAACCGCACGGTAAAGAGGAAGCTAAACGAGGCAGCTAAATCCTGTCTTACAGAGGTGAAGAATGTCCAGGATATTTTTCATTTTAAAAAGCTCCCATGAACCAATTCCTTGGAGAAAGGAAGTTCATCGTCTGAATAACTTTTTTTAAAAGGCAGTTGAAGGCAGCAGCTCCTGGGTGGTGGCATGAGATGTGGTGCATATTATTCCTTCAGAAATCACACACTTCCCAGCTCTCTTATAAGTGGTCACATAAGCTTTATGGGTCTCTTGGTGCAAGAACGCAGCAGTGTTAGAAGAGCAGGGGGATGAATCTGCTCTGCTCTTACTTGTGACTCTGGGTAAGTGCGCTGACCGCTTAGCTGGAAGGGAAATAGCCCTGTGTCAGGGGTCTGGTGTCTTTCTGTGGTTCGATTTGTATCTGCGATTCTGGGTTTAAAGGAGGATTGGAGACTCAGGGTGAAACCCACAGCTTTGGGGTTCACAGCCACACATCCCCAGGATGCGCCATGGTTAATATGGTTCCCTTGATCCCCTCTGGTCCTGGTCAGAGTTCTCAGGAGAAGATGAAGGGGGCTGGTGCCCTTCGTAAGTTCTCAGGGTGTCACAAGAATGAGATTCCCAGAGGACAGACCAAACTGCGCAGGGTCTGACCACAGCTGAGCTCGCCTTACCTGTCTGTTAGGTCAGGCGCCCCCCTGCCTGCCTTTCTCGGGGTCATTCCCCGCCTTTGCATATTCTGGTTCCTCTATCCAGAACCTTTCCCTGGCCTCCTTAAGGGCGCCTCCCAGGCCCATCTTTCTTTTTTTTTTTTTTTTTAACTTTAATTTAATCAGCCCAGGTTTGCAGTACATGATGTTTATGTTCGTGTTAGGGAGCCAGTGTGTGCACAGGGCACAACTCCATTCTTCCTTATTCTCCTTCCTCTCCATCTCTACATCCTCCTCCCCAGCTCCAGGTCCTGTTTACCCATCTCCATCGTCAGTATTATTTTTAGTTAATATTTATGATGTATAAACGTTTGCATTCATTCTGAGCGTCACGCACATGTCTACGACAAAGGTTAAACCTTCCCCTCCTCCTCTCTCTTTACCCTCAGTCTCTTGGACCCTCCCCACTTGTAAAAAAAAAAAAAGCTATCTCTCTGTTTCCTTTCATCAGTCTTGTTTTTTGCTCTTCATTTGTACTTTACATTATTCAAATGAGAGCAACCATCTAGTTGTTAAGCTTGTGTGTCTGGATTATTTCACTTAATGCTATGTTTTCCAGGTGCATCTATTTTCCTGCAGATGCCTCGAATTCATCCTTCTCTGTAGCCAAGCAGTACTCTGTTGTCGTGGGTGCCACCCTTCCCTTATCCATGCATCTGTCGCTGGACCTGCAAGGTGCTTCCAGCTCTGATGAGCTGTGCTGCTGCACATGTGGGTACACACGGTGTCTGTAATAAGATGTCTTGTGGGAAGATGTGTAGAAGGGAAGTTGCTAGGTCAAACCTGCTGCCATCTCAGCCCTGGGGCTGGCTTCTCTTTGTTCTGCAAATCTAAGGTTGGTTCTGTGTGGTGCCCCACAGCCACCAACACCCCCAAGCTCCTGGACCTCACTTGAGACGGCGCCCTCTTTCCGCTGAGCCCTTAAGGAGCCTACCAGCGTGCGCTCACACAGATGCCCCAAGCCAGTGGAAAGGAGCCCTGTGCCTGTGTCTTCCTAAAGGGGGCAGATTGCAAGGACAAGCCCCTCTAGTGCGGGGCTCGGTGGGCAGATTGCAAGGACAAGGCTGGTGACAGACAGACCAGGGCGCACCCTGGGGCTGCTTCATGGGTTCAATGCGAGATCAACAAGGACCAGCCTAGGCTTTATGGTCCCTTGCAAGCTAGGATTCACTGTGTTTCTTTTAAACTTAAATATGGAAACCATATTTAAATATTAAATATTCAGAGAATATTAACAAAAACAAAACAAGCAAACAAAAGACAATTTCCCCAGGTCAAGAGCTGCCGTTGGGCTTATTTCCCGCCCTTCTAAATCAGCAGAGGCGCACAGGTTGCAATTTTAAAAGTCAATCTGCTTTTTTATCTCTCCTTTAACCTGCTCTTTTAGTTTCCTTTTAAATATTCGTTTTTAAATTTTTATTTTTATCAGTCCATGTCGGCAGCACGTGATAATTATTTTTATCACGGGGAATGGGTACATGCACCCAACATATCTTAATTCTTTTTTCCACCCCTGCCTCCATTTCTTGGTTGCCTTCCCCACTGCAAAAGATCTGCCTCTCTGTCTCCTGCTTTGCCTTCTTGGGGTTGGGGCAGGGAGCAAAGAGGGAGAAGACACAACAGGGCCGCTGGGGCAGAAGTCTCAGATGAGCGTGGCAGGCAGCAGGCGAGATGGGAAGGCTATAGATAGAAACGGATCCACCATCCAAAAGAAATAAAATGTGAGCCACAAGTGCGAGCCGCATCTGTGTGTCATGTCCTGGCGGCCGCAGACTAAAACGGAACAGGTGAAATTCATTTTGACAGTGTATTTTACCTGAATCTTGTACATTGGAAGAATGAGTTCAGCATGTATCTCACACCATCGTACTGCTGTCCTATCTGACAGCCTCTGCTGTCAGCCTGCGCTTTGCACTGCCAGGGTCTCAGCTCGGATCGGCCACATTTCCAAGGCTCTACGGCAGCGTGCTGCAAGTGGCTGTCATGTGAGGCAGCCTGGCTCTGGCTTCATCTGTTCCCGGCCTGTGACATGGACATGGTCCTCCTTGTTGAAGTCCCCTTTAGAGTAATGATGAAGGGCAGGAGATGCACAGTGCAGGTGTAGTTTACAGATCCCTCCAGGCCTCTGGGTCAGCGGGGAAGAGCAGAGTGTCAGGGTCACCTGTGAGCAGCAGTGACCAGTCACCCGATCGCCCAGCACCCGATTTAGCATGTACTGAATGCGCGTGTGGAGGCACAGATAAGACCAACTGTGTTCTACAGACCGGGAAACGTGAGACCTCAACTGTTGTTTCTATCATCTACGTTTAAATTATCCTAGGACTTTAAAAGATATTTTAGTAATACCCCAAGCCTTGGAGACAATAAGACGGACAGACCAGCCCACAGGCCCCCCCCCCCAGAGCTCAGGAACTGTGGGAAGTCACCTACAAATGCCAGGCTCTGGGGAGGGGCTATTATTTGAATTGGGGTGGGTAGGAGTCATAATATCCACAAAAGACGATGGTAGCGCAGAAAAGATGTGACCTGTGCCATCTTGTCCTCAAAAGGTCCCACACTTGGTTCACTACCTCTCTGCCATCCCAGCTTGAAATCTTAATACTTTCTGAACTAGGCATGCTACATTTTCATTTTGTTATGGCCCTGAAAGTGACACAGTTCATCCTGGAGGTGTCTTCCAATGCATTACCTACATAAGGAAGTGACTTTGGAATTGGATTTTAAAAAATAAAAGCAGTTGTTTTCCAAATGGAGAAGTTAGGGTAGTGGGGAGGAGGACAAAGAGGAAATTCCAGACAGAGAGAACCAACCGCATGGGTAAAAACACAGGATGTCACTCTGGGAGGCCGAGGCAGGAGGATTGCAAGTTCTTGCCCTATCTAGGCAGTGTAGTGACTTGGCAAGATCCTGTCTCAAGATAAAAAGTAAAAAGGGCTGGGGATGAAGCTTAGTGCAAAGGCACACGCATGCATGCAAGCACGCACGCACGCATGCACGCACGGACGCAGCAGGGTGTGAGGGTACAGGGTGGAGGTCCATGGCAGAGATCTTGCCTAGCGTGCCTGAGGCCTTGGGTTCAGGCCCCGGCACCCAAATCAGGTGCAAGGTGGGCTAGAGGCAGATGCGCAAGGCTTGGAGAAGCAGGAGCCAGCAGCGCCTCTCGTGTTTGGGGCAAACGGACGCCTGTGGGTGTGGCTGAACAATCAGTGACACAAGTGAATTCCCACGCCAGGGAGAGCGCTGTGTACTTTCAAACCCGGTCGCCCGGCCACTGGGAAGCAGCCGCTCGGCTCCCTGCTCGCCCATGCGCCCGGGCGGCCCGGGGTCACTTCCCGGCCTCCTGATGCGCATCGCCATGTATGATGTGAGCAGAGCGAGTTTCCCACCCCTGTGATTTCACCATCGGAAGGCTTATGAATCACTTGGGTGTTTCTAAGAAACGTGTTTGCCGACTGTTTACTTTAGAACAATAATAGTGTGCTTTAATTACCAAGCTGACGTCTGCAAACCTAAATACAGCCGAGCCTCCGCTGCGTGGGAGTCATTGCTTTGGGGCTGAGGGAGCCCCAGTGAAGCGCTGGAATGTTCGTTTCATTTTCATTTTTGTGTTTCCTTTCCGCGCTGCATGTCCGGGCACGGGGCGCGGCCCAGGCTCAGATGCACCGAGTGGAGTGTAGAAGGTACAGCCCAGGCGGCCTGCCTCAGAGCAGAGCACAGGCCCTCTTTACGGGCTTTGCCTTTGGAGGGAGGAAGAGCACCTCCTGGCTTTCCTCCAGCACAGGGCTGGAGCTTGCCACAGGCCAGCCTCACATTCTGTAAAGAAATGCAATGCTAACCAGGCCTGGTGATGCACACACGCCATCCCAGCAACTCCCGGAGGCCGAGGCAGGAGGACTGCAACTTTAAGCCCAGTCCCAGCAATTTAGCAAGACCATATCTCAAAGAAAACACAAAAAAAAGGGGCTGGGGATGTACAGGAGGCCTGGGTTCAAGCCCCAGGAAGAGGGCAGGCAATGCTGAAGAGAGAATGCTGCCTCTTCTGAATTAAGGGACTCTGAGTCTCCCATGCAAACTTACTTAAATTTAAATTAAACATAAGAGGAGAAGGTGACGTGTGGTACCTGCCAAGCACCAGGTTGGTTGGGGTCATTCCTTCTCACATTCCCAGCACCTTGAACCAACTGTGCCTGACCTGGAGCAGGCATCCAGCTGTAGCCCCTGAGCAGATAAGGGGGTTTATGCCCCCGGAAGTCCCACAGAGCTGTGGCAACTTCAGATCAGGAAATAAACTCAGGCTTGGAAGCTGAGAGAGACTTTGTTCTTCCAGGCATGTCTAACACAGACAGAGATCACAGGAGGCCTCCTCGCTGACTAACTTATGTGGCCAGCTAGATGTGTCTTAGAACCCTTGTTCAATTAAGGAATGACAAGAGAAAAGGGCCTCTCAAACCAAGTGTGAGGGTACAACCTATCATCCCAGCACTCAGGGAGGCAGAGGCAGGAAGATCTCAAGTCTGAGCCCAGACTTGGGAACTTAGGGACCTAATGAGACCCTGTCTTCAAAAAGTATATTAATATTTATTTATTTATTTAAAGGGCTGGGGACATAGCACAATGCGAAGACCCTGAGTTCAATCCCCAGTAACAAATAAAGCCGTGGGTCCTCAGAATGTAGCACCATCGTGATCATTACCTTCATCATGATCTAAAATCATAGAATCAAAGTACAACATAGAATTTCAGGATATATAATAATGGAAGCTCCCAGGTACTGATAATTTGAAGTTTTCTAGCTAGTTATTTTCATTCTGTCTTTGCCTCTCTCTGGCTCTTTTTCTGTCTCTGTCTTTCATCACATATCATTCTGTCAAAGCAAGTCTTACTCCATTTTTGATGTCCCAGGCCGTCCTGGGGCAGAGCCTGGCCCGCTGCCACAGCTGCTAAAAACCAAGAGGACCCCAGGCTCAGCGGGTGAGGACCGCACCTTGCACCGGAACCCCAGGTCCCCTCCAGGTACCTCGGGTTCTCCGTGTGGGTGAGGTGCCCCAGGTTTCTTTCTGGGTGACTGAAATGAGTCACTGCTAGGTTTTGCAGGACAAAAACGGAGTTTACTGAGGATTAATTACTCACCCTATTTCCCGTTTTAGAAACGATCTTACTCTTTCCTGGATTGGCGCGCAGTAAGTGCCTGCCACACATAATCAAACCAGGATTTGTTTGGAAAGAATCTGAGTCCTTGATACCCTTCAATGACAGAACCGAGAAAAGTTGTCAAATGTCCTTTGAAAGGCACGGTGCTTCACCCGTTTTTACATTCACTATAGTGTAAAATTTAGGCTTCCACCTTTTAAAATTTAACATGTCCCCACCATGGAAAAATTGTTAAACTCAGACATGCACAAGTAGAGGAGGGGGGAAAAAAATCACACATCTGTGTTTCCATAACAAGATCTAAACTGGGCGTGGTGGTTCACACCTATAATTCCAGCACTTGGGAAGCTGAGGCAGGAGGATTGCTGCAAGTTCGAGATCAGCCTGGGCTACAAAGTGAACTGCATAGTGAGACCCTGTCTCAAAAAGACAAAAAAAAGAAAAACAGAAACTAAGCGTTTGCAATACTTATGGCAACTTTTTCTCTATTTATGGTTTTACATTTTTTGGGTCCTTTTTATTGAGTTGTATTTCTATGTATCTTGCCTTTTTTAAAAAACTCACATTACCCTGATAGCATTCTCTAAATTAGAAACTCTTTTGTAAAAACTTTTTAAATAGAAGCATAGCACGGAAAAGCATAGACTCCATTTTTTTTAGACAGTCTTCCACTAATGGCCTTGCTTGTCCATTCGCAGTTATGCAGGTGGCTTCTCTGGTTCCTTGGTGACCACTCCTTCTTCGGAAAGCTGCTGGTGGTCAACATTATTGCCAGAGACCTAAGGGAGCCACAGAACTCAGCTGTGAGCCAGCAGAGTAGATTGAAGCAGCGCAGCACACTTCCGCCACTAATCCAGGGGGCTCGCTGAGCCCCAGGGCCCTGCCCAGCTGCCTTCCCCCCTTTTGCCTACATCTGTTACTCGGATAACCCCAACTCCCTAATGCCCAGCACCTGTCCTCTTCTTTCACATCACTGCTAAGCACGATGTTTGTTCCAAAATGAAAGTATACATCTCCTCCCATCTCAGTCTCTACGATACCTGACCTGGTGTCTCCCCAGTCCAGGCTCCGGGCTCCGGAACCCCTGAGGCACAGTGTCCAGCCCCAGCCCCAGCTGGTCCCCACATCCAGATGCATCTTCCTAGAAGTTCCCTGGGTTACCCCTCCTGTTCCTCTCACCAGCCCTGCCTCAGTTCACTCCCAAGACTGCCATGACCTGCTTAGAGGACCAGTGAGGTGCAAACCTCCCCAAAGGTGAAAAAGAAACAGCTTTCATGAAAGAATCCTGAATTTTTCAACGAAAAGATCTGAAGGAAAAAGTCCATTTTAATTGCAGCACACATGAGAACATGATGTTTTGAGAATAATTTTTATTTCAAAGGACCCACAAGCATAAAGACACCACACACACTTACACAGGCATACACACACACACACACACACAGTTCACCTGCCTTCCCACTGCCTCGCCTTCCCTGTGGGCACCTTCCACTCAGTGGACACTCTCCCTGGACCAGCAATGTTCCCAGACATCTGCTGTGAGCATGTGCCACTGAAAGACCCTGTCCCCTTTGTTCTTGGGGTACAGTCCAAATAGATGATCAAAGCCTTCAACTTCTGTCACAGTCTGTTCCTCCTCTCTTGTCACCTCACTGTGCACCCTTTCTGGGCTAAAGGTCCACCCCCCAATTATGCACCACATATTCAAGGTTCCACACTTCCATTCTTTGCAGGGATAGTTGCTGTGGGCCTCACAGGAGCCGGGACCTGCACGACGAGCTGAGTGTGAGCCCCACAGCGTTGCGGGGGGTCAGTCTCTGTCTTGAGATGCACATGGCCTCCGCAGATGCCTCTCTATGTCTGGGACGCTTCCCCTCTTCCCCTGCCTAGCAAATGCTCAGCTCAACAGCAGCACAAAGCTGTCTCACCCTCGGCCCTTGCTGCCTGTCCACTCCAGTCCCTTCCACCGGGACTTCCATAGTGATGCGCCAACCTGTCTGCCCATGATCTGCAGGTACCCAGAAGTCAGGGTGCCCCACTGTGCACTGCAACTTCTGACGCAGCACACAGTGGGTGCACATGCAAATGTTCACGCATGCAACACCTACTATGTGCAGGGTGGACACTGTTCCGTGCATGCTCATTCGTCACCTAAAGATTTTTTTTTTGTACCAGGGGGATCGAACTTGTGACCTTGAGCTTGCCAGGCAAGCATTTATGCCACTGAGCTAAATCCCCCAGCGTGTCACCTAAAGATTTTAAACTCCTCAAGGTTAAGGAGTGCTCCTGTGCTGCCCTTGTCACCTCAATGTGTCTTAGGACACTGCTGAGCACAGCATCTGGCACTAGGACCCGATCTGATTAACTGAGTGACAGGTATAAACTCCCTGGAGTGACTCATGCTGTCCTTGGCCACTCCAGTTTCAAGTATGGGTACATTATCAGATGATTTCAGTTCATCTCTTTTTGGGAAACAGAATAAAAGTCCAAAAAGCCCTACTCGGTTTACTCAGTTAATAGCAGGGCTTGTGTTTGTGGTCAAAGTAAATTAAGGAATAATGGCAAATTTGGCAAGGAGGGCAATATTACAGAAGGCACAGGGACCTGGACTTTGTCCAGGGTGAATCTTGTGGGACTTCAGGAGTAGGAGTTTTCTGGTGAGATCAACTCTAGAAGCATCCACGCATTCAGAGAGATTTGGGGGAGGCAAGGGTGCCAGGGTAAAGAAAACCAGAGCTGCGTCCCTCTAACACGTGCAAGGCAATGTACCGAATATAAATTTGGAAGAAAGCCAGAGCTGCATTTCAGTCAAGTGCCTTCTGGGCTTTGGTTTCCTCATCTGTAAAAACGAGACAAGAATACCTACCCTTCAGGGTTAATATAAGGGTGAAATAAAACCCTAGGGATTTTTAAAAGTGCTTCCCACTGCGCCTGACGTGTAACACATGCTCAGGAAATTGTAATTACTATATACGACCTGGCTGTGTGTTGATTTTTTTTAAATTTTGTTTTCTAATCAGTAAGTCGGTCAGGGAGATGGAACTTTCCACTGAGATCCAGACATTCCTGACATTTCAGGTGTCTCTGGGCTCACTGGTTTCAAGGGTGCACAGCAGGAAGGGAGGGAGAATAACATTTATTCTCTGTGGGCCCCTTGAGGCTACAATGTTCTCAACTCTCAATAGCACCATGTGCAGTGGATATTTTCCTGCTTTTACAGAAAAAACCGAGGGACTCACACTCAAATGGGAGGGATCTGAACTCATTCTAAGCGCGGTCCTTTCGGTCATCCAGGGCACCAGACCCTGTGGCCGGCCTAAGAATGGCACATCTGGCATTGCTGGCTGAGGAGGTGTCACAGCGCCCCTTCTTCCTTCAGTCTTCCTTACTGTGGCCTCAGTCTCAGCAAACCAAGGACCTCTTCCAAAGAGGGTGAAAGAGAAGAAGGTGCTCTTGGTGTGAGAACTGCAGACTCTGAGACCCTGGAGAGCCACTTTCCCCTCTAAACTGTTCCCTCGCCCTCAAAGGAGGGCAGTGAGCTACACCCCGAGTTTTCCTGTGAGCTCCTACCTGGCACCAGCATGCGCTGGGGCTAAGCACCCCAACTCAGCAGCCAGGCCATCCAGGCTTGCTTCTGCCCCTGTTGCTCCCTTGCTGTGCAACTTCTAGTGAGTTATTCACCCTCTGTGTCTGCGTAGAAATGTGGGCAGGTTTTACCTGCAAGAGTCATAATGAGGGTAAAAGGCATCAGCTCTGTGCAAAGGGTTAGCGAGTAGCCTGCAGTGCTGTGGGCACTCTGTAATAGCTTTTGCTGATGTTATCTTACACCTAAAGGAAGAAGACAAACAACTCATCTCCTCAGGGCCCTCATGGTATAATTTTCAGTCCACTCCAAGCACGGAATGTATCTCAGGTCTTCTCTTTCCTTAGAAATTCTTGCATGACTTACACTCAGATTCAACGTCCTCCCCTTTGATTAGTATAAAAGAGTGTTTTAAACACTTAACACTTGAGACGGATGCTCCAGCCTGATCCCCATGGTTTACCTGGTGGCTCTGATGCACAGCTTCGTAGCAAGGTGTGCACTCCTGTGAGATGGACGTGGATGGCTTCTGGGGCCCTTTGGGCTCTGTCATCTTGCTGCTCCGAAAATAAGTACCCCCACAATTCTGCACTTTCAGACCCAGACAGAAGTGGCTGCCGACCCCATAGCCGTGCACACACCCTACCAGCCTGGCTTAGGGGTGCCAGCACTGAGGCTCAGTCTGTGCCCCGCAAGCGCTTCGCCTGCAGGCAGAGGAGGAGGCATAGGCAAGATGTTCTACTGGGACACCACTCACCAGTGCTGCTGCAGGCTGGCGGATCTGCTCCCCAGTGGACAAACAGAAGACCAAGGGGAGGAAAGGAGACAGAGAGGAATCCATGACATGCTCCACAAGGGGGAAAGTGCCTAGGGGGCTTAATTATTGTTGGAATGCTAGCAAACAAGGAAGATGTGCAGGAAGTCATAGTCCCTGGCGTCCCTCCATCCTCCCCTGTCCCCTGTGTAGCACTCAAAGACAGAAACCAAGATCCCACCTGTGACTTCATTTTAACTACCTGAGCAAGGCTGGCGTTTGATGCCTTTCTCCCATAACAAAGATTTAAACTTGTGGTGCACTCTCACATTATATTTGCCGGAAGAAAAACGCTGCAAACAAAGAACACATACCCTTTCAAGCAGCGAGCCAAAAGCAAACTTCAAAGTTGCACGCAATCTAGAATCAGAACCATATTTTTCAATCATATGCGTGAGACAAAAAACTGAAGGAAAATAGCAAAATGCAAATCGCATTGATGAGTAGTTTTTTTTTTCTTGCTTGTTTCCCCAATTTTCATAATGGCCAAAAAAAAAAAAAATCTTAAGAAAAGTTTCCTCAAAGGAATTTTTAAATAAATGTGAGATTCTTTTAATTATTTTCAAATCCCTTTCACATCTGTTATCACATTTGATTCTTAGAGCAACTCTTTAGGGAGAACTGATGTTGTGTAATTCCGTTTTGTAATGTACAAAACTAAGACACTATGTTTAGGACCTGTCTGGTCAGTCAGTGGCTGGAGGTCCATCTATGGGTGGCCCACAGGTTGCCAGAGTCCTTGCCAAATCTCTGACTTCCAGCATGTCATCTCAGATTCCCAGGGCTCTAGGATCTGCCCTATTTAGTAAGAATAGCTACCTCTTGAATGTGGCCTTGGGGTACCAGGGGCTGTGTATGGCTGTTGATGATAGATGACATGAGATGTCCCCAAAGATACAGTCCCTTCCTGGGGTGCTCTGCCACCTCCTCTCTTGCAAGACACCAAGTCTACATGGGTAGAAATGCTTGGACTTGTTGAGAGCAAGGGAGAGAAAGAAAGGACAGTCCGTGTTTGAGAATCGAGTCTAACAACATTTCTTGTCCAGTTTTTGGAGGATGATTGCTGAAATGGGTCTGTCCTTGTGTCCTTTGACACTGACATCTTCCCTCTGACTCTTTCTTTCTCCTCAGTCCTCAGAAGTCACCAGAGACTTGCAAGAGAATCTCCATCCATTCAGGCCCTGAGAGAGTGAGCCCCCCCACCCAGAGTCTCACGTCAGAAAAGGTGGGAGACTTAGAAAGAGGCTGTGCTTTGCAAGAGAAAACCAAAGCCAAAACCAGACCAGAACTCAGACCCACTGTTACCAGTGTGGGGTGCTCTGGGGGGCCTCACCCAGCACAGTAGGGTTGCTGGGTGTGGGGAGGGTAGGACTGCTCTGTCTTCCCTCTGCGGCCTCATGCCTCCTCCTTGGTGACTGTCATTCCTCTACATTTCTTGATTTCACCTACAACTATTTACCACTGATGAGGGGGACAGAATCAGCCTCAAAGGGGGTTCAGGGGCACCCCAGATCTGAAGTTAATAACACCATCGCCATGCACTTACTGAATCTCCCACGCGTCTGGTCCATAATCAGTGCCATGCTTTAGTGGAGGACACTAAAGCCTGCTGGTGTGTGACTACCAAAGTGACAGAGCCGCTCAGCACTCAGCCAGACCCAGAGCACCTGGCACACTGCAGTGCCTGCTGTAGATGCTCCCCTGGCACCCACGGGTGCCTGTTTTGGGGACTCAAGTTAGTAACCCCCACATTTGAACCAACTTGGTAGAAAATGTGGACAAAGCAGAAGGAAGAAAAGTCCACCCTGCTCCCTCTTGGAGGTGAGTGGCTTGAGCCAGGCAGACAGGGTTACTGGGGCCCGAATACTTCCCTGGAGGATTTTCACTTGTGTTTAACTTGTATTTCCAGAGCCCTGTGAGCAAATACAATGTGGGACTTGGGAGAACAGAATAATGGGGCAGAGGAATGTGGGAAGGAACTGTGCACTGGACTAAGAAACTGCTAAAATCTTTAAATATCTTGTGAGATTCCTTTTTGTTCTTTTTTTTTTTTTTTATGCCTTTGGCTCCCTACACTGTTTTTGTGTTTGGATTCGGTTGCCACGAGTGGACTGTTTTTAGCTGTCTCTTTCCTTCCCTTCCCCTTCTCATTTTTTCCCTTCCTTCTGCACAAGCCCCAGCACGAAGCCTCCAATCCTTATCTCACTCCACAGAACATCCCGAGGCTGCTCTGGACGTGGATTCCCCAAGGGGTTCTGCCGTGTAAAACCTCAGCCTCAGCCCCTCCCCGCTTAACCTGCCTTGGCGGAGCCAGGGTTTCCTCCTGAGGCGCCTTCCTGCAGAAAAGCGATTGCGGTGCAGGTTGCTTTTCATGGCCTCTGTGCCCGCGGGGCGCTTTTGGCACTGTTGTCTGGACCCCCAGGACCCTTCCTGGGGCGCAGACCTTGGGGGCTCTTCCTTTCATGCTTTCTCCTGTTCGGCGTGCATTTGACAGCTGGCTCTCCTGGGGGATGCGGAGGGCAGTTTGGGGTAGGTGCTGTTTTCCTCGGGCGTTTCTCTCAAGTGGGGGTGGGCTGATTTCGCCAAACTTAGGGCTCCCAGGGCTTCTTCGGCAGGCGAAGCAAGCGCAGGACGCGCTAAGCTCAGACTTCTGTGCGTGGCTGACGTGCTGCTATTCAGGTACCACTTGCTGAAGCAAAACTAAGCGTCATTAGAACGAAAGAAGAGCAATACGGAAGTGTGATGGTTCCACAGTGGTAAAAATGAGCCGAGCACGTGCTGTGGTCTTCTGGTCTCCAGTATATTTTTCTCTGCGTGGGTTTGTGGAGCCGGTGTGGCTGTTTGCTAACTCAGCGCCCTCAACTGAATCTTCCCAGAAGGACCAGATCAAAGCTCCACCGAGCTGGCTTGAGTGTCTTCGTGGAATTACATTTTAAGACAGAAAATTAGACCAAGATTTCTGCAGGCAGCTCGCAGGGGTAGTGAAAAGCTCCACACACACCCCAATGCTGTGGGCTCACTTTTATCACGGTGCTGTTTTTCCAAATGACTTTCACCGAAATGCAAAACTCTCTCCCATCTGAGCTCGCTCTGCATTCTGGGGTTGTGCAGACACGCCCGGGGTTTACCTGCCCGTCCCGCTGCCCCAGGGCGGGGCGTGGGCGTGGGAGAGGGAGGTGGGGCCCGGACAGCGGTTACCAGGACGACAGGCAAAGCAAAACACAAACCTCAGGCTTCCAGCAAGAAGCCGCGGCTGGAAATCAAAGATTGATCAGGGCAGGATCTCCGGGGATCCCTGGATGGAACCACCCCAGGGTTTCCCAGCCGTCCGTCCCGGGCAGGGAGACGTCAAGAGCCTCCTCGGTCTTCCCAGCCCCGAAGCTGTAGGGGAAGACCGGGGCGTTCTGGGCGAGGTTGCGACCTTGGGGCCAGGAACCCGGGTGCAGAGAACTTGATTTTACCAGCAGCTCTGAGGATGTGTGTTTGCCCCCCACCCCGGGGGGTGGCGGGACACTGACCCACCCTGGGCGTGGGGTGGGGGTGGGGAGGAAGATAGAAAATAGAGGAATTCGCAGGACGCTCCATTACGATCTTTACAGCCACTCTTCGGGTGATGCGGGGTGCAGATGCTGGGCGAGACATGGGTCCGAGACACCTCTAGCTCTCGACCCCAAATTAACAAACCATGACCTTTGATACCCTTCTTTAAGTGGCAGGTGGAAGCAGGTGTCTCCGCCCTCGGCCGCGCCCTACAGCACGTAGCGCGGGCCGATCTCCCTCACAGGCAGGTGCGAAAGTCCCCGGGCCACACTTGCGTCCTCTCCAAACTTCCGTGGGCTATTTATTGGGAAGGACCTGATTCTGCTGCTCTCAGCGCCCGGTTGGAGCCAAGGAATAGGAACCAGAAAATGGTTGTTTTAAGGTTGAAATCCAGTTCTCCTGGGCTCTCAGCTGGACACTCAGGACCTGCCTTTTCCGACCCCCGAGTTCGAGGGAACAGGGAATTTCAGCCAAGGGGCTCCATTATGAGTGGGATCCGTGCATAACCATCCAGTCCGGGCCGTCAGGTCCCAGCCCAATCCTCTCAGGGCGCAGAGAGGTGCAGATGGGTTTTTCCTAAGGAGCGCCCGAGCAGCGGGCGACTGCCGGCCCCGGCCCTGCCCCTGGAGACCAAAGCACCCTCTTTCCCACAGCTCGGGCCCCTCCTAGCCCCTCCAGGTTGCCTCTGATTTCTCTAAGTCTCTCCCTTTCACGCTCTCGTTGCTTTCTATTAAAAAAACCACCTCGTGAATTTCAAACGCTCTGTGGTTGTTTTAAAAAACAAAAACAAACGATCACACGCGGCCCCAACACGGTCCCATGGCCAGGGGTTCCCAGCTGGCCTGGAGGCGCTCGGCGTGTGCGCCCCGGAACGTTGCCCTCCGAGTCCGCCTTATCGGACCAGCTTCACACCAGCGAGGAACTTAGTGGATTCTGGGCAGGACTTTGGGAACCTCGGTCACTCGGGAGGCGGACGTTATAACCCCTACCTCGCACCGTGCTCGAGAAAGAGGTGGCCGGCGCGAGCGGGGTGGAGGTGGGCAGGACACTGTCCTGAAGCTCCACAAAATGATCACACATTTTGGAGAAAGGTCGTGCCCGTTTCCCAGCTTCACTTAGTCCGGGTCGCTGCCTGGATCCGCCGCCCCGCCACCCCCTCCCCCTAACCTAGCGGAGGGAGAAATGCCAGCGCGGTGGAGTCATGCCGCTGGCTTGGGCACCATTGGCTCATGCCTGGAACACGCAGCAGCGAGTACGCACATCTGGCGGCGCGCCCGGGCGGCTCCCCGCCTGATATGGAGCGAGAGGGCGGGCGGGTGTGAGTGTCCGCGGGGTGCCCGGCCGCCGGCTCCGCCCCGAGCTTGCATCACCGCCTTCCCCCGCCCTCGCGCGCCCCGCCTTCGCCCCTCCTCCATCCCTCCCTCCTGAGCTCTGCGCGGCCGGTTCTCCTGGAAGCTATTAATAGCATTACGTCAGCCTGGGGCTGGTAACCCGGAGTAAAGGGGCGCGCTGCCAGAGCCGGAGCTATAAAAACGGTGATGCAACGCACTCCGAGCCACAGTCGCACTCGGCGAGGCGCGCACTGCACAGCGCTCTCCCCGCGCCACCGCCGGACGGACGCACGGACCAACAGCCAGCTCAGGCCGGCCTGCCCTGCCCGCCCTCCGGATCCTGGCCACCCCGCGTGGAGACTCGAGGTGAGTGCTGCCGGCCGAGAGGACAAGCGCCCAGGCGCCCCGCGTGCGTCCCCTGTGCGCGCCCCTGTGACCTGTCTGTCCCCGACCCCCGCGCCCACCCAACCCGCGCGCCCAACCTCTGGCGGCGGAACCGCGCTCGCTGAACTTCTCCGGACCACGCCTGCTCCTGAGCGCTCCGGAAAGTTTCTGGCAAAGTGAAAGAACGAAACTTTCTCTTTTGACTTGGGGCGCGAAAGAGCGCGAAGGACCGGGGACTTCGGGCGCCCGGCTCCGCCGCTGAGCTCCGCGCGCTCGCAGCCGTAGCGGGGACTGGGCGCGAGGTGGGAGGCGGGGATGTCCGAAGCTGTCCGGCTCGCCGTGCCCCTCCATCCCGCACTTGGTGTCTGGGACCCACCACCCCCGACAAGAGCGCTGCCGGGGCGCGGTGAGCTATGAATGGGGAGGGGACCCGCGAGATTGGGTCGCTGGCGCAGCCGCTGGGGGTCGCCCTGCGCAGTCGGCGCGCTCGTGAGGGAGCCGCGAGCGCAGCAGGTTCGTCGGGACAAATTTGGAGGAGGCAATTGCTGATGTTGGGGACGGGAGGCGGAGAGGGCTCCCTGCTGGCGTCGGGCTCCGAGGCTTGGGACTTCTTGTTCCAGTCTGCCACGCGCTTTTCTCTGCTACCTGTGGCGCTCACGCTGACCTTTCTTTTGGCGGGTCGGCGGATTTGACTGCTTTGCGCCGGGAGGCGGCAAGGGTGTGGAGACACTCGTAGGGACATTTGAGACAGCATGAATTTTCGGTCTAGATCCAGGACTCAGGGCTTATACAGTACTGATGAGCCTCAGTGTCTCTAGCTGAGAATGAACAGGCAGACACCACCGACCAGGAAAGGCCTTTTCTAGCTGAAAATTTCCAAACCTTAGATGGGCAAAACTGAAAGCCTTTGAGGGGACATAAATGAGGGGGTCTCTAATAGCACTGGCTAATCTCTGAGACAGTGGGGAGAAGGGAACTTTTCCACAGGGCATCTCTGCCCTTTCCTGACTCTCTTCCCACCTGCACTCCTTTTCATCTCCTTTACCCACCGGCTTTTCCTCCTAACCATTTTCTTTTCCTTCATTTCTTTAGGTAGGTCACATATACATTCTTCCAAAGAAAGGAGCTGCCAGATCCTTCATGGAGCTTGGGGGGAAAAAATCAAGAACTAGAAAATCTGGGTGTTCTCATGTCTGTGTCTGTGCCAGTGACTGTCCCATCTTCTCTGTCCCCAACTGAAAGCAAAGGAGAAATTGCAATAACTGCCCTGCTTGTGTTGCCCTTTCCATTTGCCGTACTGTGGTGCTGTGACAAGCAGGCTGTGGCTTCAGGGTCCTCGGCCCCTCCAGGGTCCTCAGCCTGGTGGGGATGGAACTGACCCTGTCAGGACCGTTCCAGACACAGCAGAGGCCACTACCAAGCCCGCTGTGCAGCAGCTGTGTCCTTATTGTTATGAACTTTCCGTCTTCGTCCTTTAGCCGTTATCTGATTTCTTTCTCTTGGCCCTCCCTGTCTTGGTCTTGTCAGAGTCTTCTCTGGTGGGTATCATAAAAGCACAGAGGACTATTGTTCCCTTGTCTACCTGGCTAATGACTCTGTTCTCCAGTTGTCTCTGTGGTTGGTTGACCTCAGGATTCCAGTTGTGATGGTTGAGATGACATGGACTGGGCCATGCTCTGGCCTTGTGACCTTGGGCAAGTCATTACACCTTCCTGGGCCGCCCTTTACTTAATTGCAAAATGAAGATCTGACCCATGTGACTCTAATGTTAAATGATTGGTTCTGTGATTGCTTCTTTGTAAAAAAGATGGCCAGATACAGGATGGGATCCGTGGCTCCAAGTGCCATCCTGCCAGGGGAAGAGGAAGAAGGACCAAGCCAGGTGACAGTCACAGAAACTCTTGAAGGGAGAAACTGTTTCAGGGGCGAGAACTGGTAATCTCTCACATGTGGAGGAGCAGTGGAGAAAGACTGGTGTCAGAAAAGAGCAAGGTGGAATTTACCGGGCGTCGTAGGAAGCCAGTGAGAGGTTAATCAGAGCACACAGAGGCTGAGAGGGCTGACCTGAAGTTCTCAGGGGTTCCGGTTAATTCCTGGCTGTTAGGGCCGGACTGAATGGGCAGCGCAGTGAATTCCCCTGTGCAGTGGGAAGTGGAATCATAGTAATGAAGTGTGTGTGGATCTCGTATGTACTTACCCTTTGAGAACTGGGGTGGGCAGTCTTGACCTCATTTTTAAAAAGGGGGACCCAGGCCTGGAGAGCCAAGTGGCTTGTGGGTGATGCTCAGCTAGTAACCTTAAAGCCCACCTTTCCATCGCCAGCCTTCAAACTGGCTGGGATGAGGGCCTGGATAGACAAGAGTTCATAAAGGTCAGTATGGACACCGTGTGCCATGAGCTGGTTAGTGAACAGCGCTCAGTGGGAAGAGATGGAAATGAAAAGTGAAAATCCAAAGCCATGGTAGTTACAAGAAAATAAGAGCCTGGGAGCTGGACTTCCAGTTAAAGAAATACACGGGTGAGGTTTCACTTTCCTGAAAGTGATGACATTGTCCATGATATGACATGATTTCTGATTGGCAGTAAGAAGGAAGGAGCGAGTGCAGTGTCTTTGTTAGCGGTGTGAACAATCTTCCCATCAGTGTAGGCAGTCACTGCAGGTCAGGAGAGCCCCAAACATTGTTTCTTTTCCATGAAGGGGATGTCAGAGAGTCTCAACTTTCTAAAATTGCCTGAAAATTTGACTTTGTTTCCTGGATAGGAACATGGCGTGAGTCAAGGCTCAACTGTATCCTAGGAGACTGGATAAGGGGCAAACTGGGAAGTCAGGAAACTCAGCGTTGGCCTAAAGAAAGCCCAGGTCGCTGTGTAGACAGCTGACTTATCTTCAGAGAGGCATTTTACATTTTTACAACCCACTTCGGTCCCCAAGTAAGCTCATCTGATGCTTTTCATAAAAACATTACATGCCACTGACATTCTCTAGTTTCTTTGCTTAGAACTGCTGACTTTATAAGGAGAAAAAAAAATTCCAAGCAGCAGCCCCCAGCCCTGAGGGCTTGTTAATAAACTGAGCTGGGTGGTGAGATGAACCCACTTAACTACTGTGAAATTCAAGCTACCTGTAGAGGAGTCATTCAGGCCTCCAGACAAAGGAAAGTCCTGGTGGCCGTAGGTTCCTTTCCTGGGAGAGGAGCGTCATCAAATGGGAGAGTGTTAAACCTCTAGTATTAGAAGCCTCGAGGGATCCTCCCAGCATCCTAAGATTATAGGGTAGAGAGGAAAACTTTCAGTGCTGACTTGGAACGCTTTGGAGAGAGAATCACATCCATTTCCTGGGTTGTCTATTTGGAAACTTTTAAGATCAAAGAGGGTGACCATCATTCTTCCCCCTAGACCTCACAGGGCCTCCGTGGCAGAGCCAGCCTTGGGCTAGAGATGGTGGGAGTCCTGGTGACTCCCAGAATGCCTTTCAGGGCATAGGTACTTATTTCCTCCACTTCACACCTGAGGAGACAGGGCAGTGTCATGGCCTCTTTTACACAAAAGAAAAGCCAGCTGGAATATGCACTGAAGACTCTTCCCTGAGAGATCTTCAAACAATCTTGATTTTTCTGATGCCAGTCTGAAACTATCATGCATTTTTTAAAAGCCCAACATCTTCGCAGTCAGGTGTGGTGGTGTAATCCCAGCTACAAGGAAGGCTGGGGTAGGACTATAAATTCAAAGCCAATTAGGGCAATTTTAGAGCCTCTCTCAAAATGTAAAAGACTGGAGATGTAGCTCAGAGCTCGCTAGGTTCATCCCTAGTACCACACAGCAAACAGACAATGAAAAACCAACTCACTCCCAGGATGTAAGCAGCGACCCACATGTGCACCCCATACGGAGAGACTGGCAGTTCACAAAGCACAGCTCATGTTCACACCATGAATCTTTCCTTAGTCTCCGCTTCCTATTTCAGTTCCAGACCTCCCACCTGCCCCTGCACTCACCCAAAAAAATTACTGTTTTTTGTTTTGTTTTTATAATGTGAAATAACATATTTGCTTTTGCAGTATATAAATTAAGAGCATGAGTTCTGGAGACAGAGTTCCAAATCTTGGCACTGCCCATGTTAATTCTGTGACTCTGGGCCAATTGCTTAGCTTGTCTGAATGTTACTCGACACGTGTATAAACTCGGGCTGGGAACTGACCCATGGGTTCTCATGAGGATGCGGTGACATAATGCATGTCAGGTTTCCAATATGAAGGAGACACTCCTTAAATGTTGGAGATTTGCCAGGGGGCTTCCTGTCTAGCTGGGCTTGGCTGCTGGCCACAGGTCCCTGAACCTCTTGGATGCTGCAGGACGGCTAGTCCAGACAGTCCCCACACACTTCGTTTCTGAGACCCAGCTGCAGAGGAGTGGTCACATCTGCAGAGGGGGACTTATGGGGGACCTTAGAACTGCTCATGTCATGGCTTTGGGATCACTGACCTAGAACAGTACAGGTGGATGGGATCTCAGAGGCCGTTTGATTCCACCTCTCCTTCCCTGTTTCATTTATTCAGCTGGGCAGTGTCCGGCTGGGCAGCCCACATTGCGAGCCAGATGCTGGCCAGGCTCTGGATATAGCCACAGCAGAGGCTCTGAGCTGAAGTCCTGGCCCGGGTCACCTGCTCCTTAGTGCCTGAGCCAGAGCCAGACTCCCCCTCTTCTTCCAGCCCAGGCTTCTCCTGCACCTCAAGGTTGAGCCACACCCCCTTCACTTTGTCTTAGACCCTGAGGTCCTCTGTGTCACTGACTGCAGTTTGGGAAGGGCTCGTTGTTCCCTACGGGACCTGAGTCCCAGCCATCCCAGCCCCAGCCAAGGACTGGGGCAGAGAAACACCCAGCTACAGTTACCTTCTCATTCCTCTTACCTGGATCCAACTTCCCGGGGGGAGAAGCTGCCATATGTATGTGTTATGTTTAAAGACCCCCCCATACTTCTTGCTTTTAGTTCTACTCACTAATAGACTCGACTTGATTTCAAGGACCTTCCAAGTTTCTTTTTGAAAAAAGGCTGAAAATGGGAATACAGAACGATCCTGGTTTTTGTTTTTTAAGTTCCTCTTTCAGGACTAAGGCCACATTTGCGTACATGCACACCAGCCAAAACTAACAGCTCTTATAGGAGTTCAGAGTAGCCCACAGTGTCAACCCTTATACACTTCAACCAGGCGTTTCATCCACGTCACTACACTGTATTGTAAGAACCCTTACTCAGATGAGGATGGCACGGAGCGAAAACCAAACAGAAAGCTGAGGGGTAGATGGGGCTCTAGTGTTGGGGGTATCTCTTGACCCTTACTCCAGAGCCGCTGAAGCAGTTCGACTTTCATTGTGTCTTTCAGCAAAATGATGCTTCAACACCCAGGCCAGGTGTCTGCCTCGGAAGTCAGCGCCTCCGCCATTGTCCCCTGTCTGTCCCCTCCCGGGTCACTGGTGTTTGAGGATTTTGCTAACCTGACACCGTTTGTCAAAGAAGAGCTGCGGTTTGCCATCCAGAACAAGCACCTCTGCCATCGGATGTCCTCTGCGCTGGAGTCGGTCACCGTCAGCGACAGACCTCTGGAGATGTCCGTCATGAAGGCCGAGGTGGGTTCCACCATGTGTGTTCATTCTTTCTGCACGGCGGCTTTGCACACCTGTCACCTGCTGGGCTGCAGCTGGGAATAAAACTGAAGAAAGTGCTGCCCCACGGAGGTTGCTTTCTGCGGGCTCAGATTGCAAATGCAGAGAATCAATGAATGCCTTGCACACTAGAAGAGAGAGGTGCAAAGGAGAAGTGGGGGAGTGGTAGGAGTGGGGTTTACTGTCTTACACTGGGCAGGCTTCACTCAGGGTGGCCTCTGAGCAGGGCTTCTGAGGAGAGGGAGAAAGTCGGACCCCGGGCACCGGTGTGTGGGTGAAAGTGGAGCGGGGCAGCTTGTGCTAGGAGGGACCCTGCAGGTGCTGAGAAATAGGTGCTTCTGGATGTCACTGCTTTCCTAAGAGCCTGGATCTAGGATATGGGAGAAAGAGAGGACCCCAGGGTGACTGAGTGCTCTGGTGCACAGCGCTCTAGGAATGGAGTGGCTGCTTGATACCGAGCTTGTGCCTGCAGGAGGCTGTGCTGTTCTAACCCCATGGGGGTGTCCAGCAGGCAGCCACCTGCAGGCCCTGGAGTGCAGAGCAGAGTCAGGGCCAGAGATTCTCCATTGGAAGCCAGCAGCATAAGGTTGGACTTTCTGTGTTGAACTTTCTGGAGGAGCACGGAGTATGGTGATTTTTTTTTTCATTATGGCCAGGACCTTAGGGACCAGGCAGTCAGCCCCCCACTTCCTCTGCAGCAAGGCTCACAGCCTTGGTTCCAGCATCTGCCTAGGTCACATCTGTCTCACGCACTTGTTCTGCACTTGGCAGCCTTTCCTAGGACACCTGCGACAACAGACGGGGAAGTTTGAGGCGTGGCTGCTTGTAATGCGTGACTCAAGGATGTCACAGCCAAGGTCTTGCAGTGCCATTGGCCTTTCTGTCATGCTTGGAAGACAGGGAGATTTCAAGCTTACTTAACTGGCATATTACAGCCTTTGGGCAAGAGATAGTGAAACTGACCTACAGGCAGTGGGAGAGAGCTGGGGGGGCAGGAGTGTGGCTTAGGGGTAGAATGCTTGTCTAGTGTGTGCCCAGCACTGCACAAAAGGGAAGTGGGTTGATAACCTCTGCTTCTGTAATTAGTCCTCCCTACTGCCGATCTGAGGGTGAAATGACATGACATTTATGGAGGAACCAGCAGGGGGCCTGGTAGTCAATAAATGGGAGCTGGAGCTATAGGGTGCTGTGACCGGCGGCATCACTAGGGGCATTAGCTGTGCCCCAGATTAATTTCGGAGGTGGTCACAGATAGACCCACACAGTATTTACCAGATCCCAGCCCAGTACTGGACAGTGCAGGGTGAACCACAGGACACTCTGGGAAATTTCTTTCCTGATTACTTTGAGATAACAGGGTACCATAGAGAGAGGGGAGGGAAAGGTGAGGAAAGGGAAAGCAAAAGCATTTAAAATCCTAAGGAGGGGCCCCCAGAGGAACAAGCAGGCAGAAAACCCCTAGAAAGCCATAAAACTTCTCTGTTCAGATTCTGTTTGCCAAGTGACTTTCTGATCTTAAGTCAGTGTCACAGCAGTTACCTACTGGGAAGAGACTGGACCAGCAGAGCTGGTTGAGGGTCAGATCCCCCTTGGTAGCCTGATTCTCATCTTCAAAAGCCCCAAGAGACACAGGCAGCCTGTGTGTCTGGGCGGCATGAGCCTGCTTCCCAAATTTCAGTCCCTTCTGGAAGGCGACTTGATAGAACAAGACAGCTGAGGCTGCAAGATGTGCAGGGTGGGAGCAAAGCCCCTGCCTTCCCATCCAGGTTTTGTTGCTTCCTATTCTGGTGACAGTGAATTGGCGATTCTTAGGGCTTCCCCGGGCACAGAGCGACTCTGTACCCCACTTCTTCATCAGAAGAAGCGAGAGTCTGAATGACACGATCTATAAAAGCCATCTCCGTCCTCAACAGTGTGAGACTCTAAGGTCTTCTCTGCCTTCAGCACTGATTCCTTCCTACCCACCCAGAATATCGGTAGAGTTCCAAAGGAAATGCGAGAGTGTTGAGTTCAAAAGATAGCGGAGGTGCGGTTAATATTAGTAGTGAAAGCTCATGCGGTATCTACTATGAGCGAAATACCATCAAAGAATTTTACATGTGTTAACTTCCTTGGCTCTCATAGCAACCATTTAGGTAGGTGGTGTTATTGATCCCATTTTCACAGAGGAGGAAACAGGCTCAGAAGAGTAAGGTGCCCATAGTCTTCCAGCGAGTAGGGCTGACCCTGTAGAAGTTTAACCTAAAGCCTGAATGTGTCCCTATGTCATCCTGAGATCTAAGATGGAAAATGTATAAATTCTTCTTCCCCCATTTCTCCCGTGGGCTTTGCTTCTCTGGATTACAAGATCTCCACCTCTGTCCAGGCAAAGCCAGTGTCGTCTAATACAGAGAAATAGTTAAAGAGTGACACGAGGTGACTATGGAATCCCACCAGCTGTCAGGAATCCCACTCTTCCCTCTGTCCAGAGCAGGGACAAGTAAGGCGACAGGGTCTGACACTGGCAGCCTGAACTGTCAGGTGCTCGGCACACCCAGAGTGCTTCACGCCAGCTTGTTTTTGGCCTCTAAGCCAAGTCCAGGGCCAGATGCCCATTCCTTACCAGTTGGGGTTGCCTTGGGGAACACTTCCCAAAGCAGCAGGGCAGGGTTTTGTTCTCCCAGGAGCCCTGGGCTCCTCAGGGTGAGGCACAGGCTTGGAGCTCACTATTGATTTATTGGCCCAGTCAATAGATGCCTGTAGTCCCCCACCCACATGTGGCACCCAGCCGTGGCTGATCTGTGCCACCTTGACTGGAATGGATTCAAGTTCCTCTTCTCCAGGCGCTCCATGGGCATCTCCCAAATTCAGGAAGTTGCTGCCATAAGGCCACAGAGGCAAATGGAGTTGCCTCTGGGCTTTGGATCAAAGCAGAGGCAGGAGGAAAGGGTGGCCACATGATAGCCTTAAGGTCACACTGTGTTTAGGAGAAGGGACATATTTACCAATCTGTTTCCTATTCTAAATGATTGCAGTTGATCCTAATAATTATCCACATCTGAAGTCCAAATCTGTTTCTAGAATAGGTTAAGATTTTACTTTACTAATATTGCCAGTATAACCCTGTTTTCATGGTTGGTTTTTGTTCCTCCTTCTCCAGTGCGTGCCTGTGTTAAGAGCTTTGGTTTCCTGGGTCCCTTAACAGTAGGGCTGCCCCGCTTTGCCAGATTTTGCTGGCAGTAAAGGACAGTGTATTGTGAAGCGGGTGTCATTTCGTGTTAGCATTCAATGTGAGCCCTCTGGATTTTATAGGTAGCCCCTGAAGAAGACGAAAGGAAAAAGAGGCGGCGAGAAAGAAATAAGATCGCAGCTGCTAAGTGCCGGAACAAGAAAAAGGAGAAGACGGAATGCCTGCAGAAGGTGAGAGCTCCCAGCCCGCCCGCCCTCCTGTCCCCCACCAGCCCTGCATCCCTAGCAGAAGGGGAGTCACAAAGCCCCTCCCTGTTCATGCTTTCCTGGGAGGGGCCTTGTAACTGGCAGCAGAAACGCCAGTTGCAGGATGAGGAGGTGGCCACGCTGTTAGCACAGCAAGTGGGATGCTGGGCATAGGAAAAGCAGGTGTGCGAATGAAAATCCTTGGACGGTCAGACTCCCAGCAGCCTCCAGGCCAGCGCAGTTGAAGAGGTTTCACCGGCCCATTTTCCCAGAAGCAAGCTATCAGCTCTTATTTGGCTATATATATATTTTTTTTTCATTAATCTCCTCAAACACGTTATTTCCTGGATCTGAAAGCAGTGGTTACATTTTCTTTGGGTTCCTGTCTTCTGCCTAATGCAGCAGTCAAGCCTGGGCTCCTGGCGGAACACCAGGGGGGTCTCCAAGCCCAGTGTCTTCCTAGTGGCTGCCCTGCTCCCCTTGCATGGACAGGACAGAGCACAGCATCAGCCCAGGTGTCACGGGGCCTGGGGGCCCTGCTGATGGCTTCAGTGGGTCCCCAGAAATGAGGAAATTTATGTGTCACTGAGTACATTTGTTCTGGGAAGGTGAGCTTCTCTCGGTGAGCTCAGTGACTCCCAAGAGACTAAGCTTTGGGCTTTGGTGTCCTGCACGTGGGTGTTGGACCCACACAGAGACCTCTGAGCTGTTGACCCTCTTCCTGTTTTGGCCCTGGTAGCATCAAAGCGCTCTCGGCAGTGTCTCCAGAGCTTCTCTGAAGAGGCCCCAGCCTCAAAGCCTTCTCCCCTTCTTAGTGCTGCATTCCCCCCTTTATGGAGGGGGGACACAGTTCCTTCTGCAGGTGTCCCCAGCCTTCCGGGCCCCAAGGTGGCCCCTTCCTCATGCCTCTGTCCCTCGCCCTCCAGGAGTCAGAGAAGCTGGAGAGCTTGAATGCCGAGCTGAAGGCGCAGATCGAAGAGCTGAAGAATGAGAAGCAGCATTTGATATACATGCTCAACCTGCACCGGCCCACCTGCATCGTCCGGGCTCAGAACGGGCGGACTCCTGAGGATGAGAGAAACCTGTTTATCCAACAGATAAAAGAAGGAACGCTGCACAGCTAAGCGGCCGTGGTGTGGGGGCAACTGGGGAGTCCTCGTCGAATCCTCCTTTTCCACCCAAAACCCTGCAACCGTTGGAGAGCTGACTTCCTGTGCACCTCTAGAATCCCAGCAGCCGAGAACCGTCGAGGCCGGAGGGCCCATGGCAGCTCCGCTGGGCCTTCCCTCTTTGGACCAGGGCGAGAGCATCCTTTGCCTCAACTCCAGGATTTAGGTCTTAACATCCTGGCCATTCTTTGATGTCCAGATGGCCCCCGGTTAGGGCCTTGCCCATCCATTAGGACTCACGCAGAGGTGTCTACACCTCAGGTGGACGGGGCGGGGCCATCTCCTCCGCAGCAGCCGTGTCCCTCGCAGGGCACACGGAGTGGGAGCCACAGGCATCGAAGTTGCGCGATGGCCGGGGCTGTGCTTTCTAGCGGATAGGCTGGCGTTTTCGGGAATCCCTGTGTGCAAGGCATTCGTTTCAGAACTAGGCCTCCCGCTTCTTGTGATGCCCACAACACTGGCGCCACCTTTTGGTGATTATCCTCAGACCAGAGTCTGAGAGTCTGGGGTCCGTTGCCCTGGGCAGTGCCTCATGAGAGTGTTTAGGTGGCCGGAAGAGCTGTGCAACCGCAGAGGGCAGAGCCGTCCTGCAGGCCAGGAGTGCAGGGGCTGCTGTCCCCTGGCACCCAGGCATTAAGAAGCAGCTGGGAGCTGGGCCACAGGTCCTGTTGCAAACTCAGTCTCAGTGTCAAAGGAAGAAAACGGAAAGAAAGTTCAACTTGCAAGAGCTTAGGGCTCTTCGGTCAGGCTGGCAGTTATTTCTAGGCCAGAAGAGCCAAAGACTTATACCATTCTCCTTTCCTGGTGGTCAGAAGCCAGTCGGTGGAGACATGCATTGGAAGCCGGTGATGGTGAGGCTTTAGCATTACTGGACGTTCGTGCGTCTTTCTTGTCACGGAGTTGTGTTCAGAAACCTGGCCCAGAGCATGTGCAGCTGTGAGTGGTCACTCACTCACTCACACTGGCCACAGGACTCTGGCTACTGTCTGTTAAAATTCTGATGTTTCTGTGAAATCCTCAGAGTGTTTGATCCTACTCGATAGTATCATTACAATTTTCTGTAAGAGAAATATGACTTATTTATCCTATTATTCCTGTCAGTGTAATAAATATTGGAACCAAGACATGGTAAATGTGAATGTTGTGCTGGCTCCTGTTTTCCTATATCTGTGGGTGGTGGAAACTTACTCCCCACCTGTCCCCTCTCCGTGTCAAGGGCGATTCGCTTTGAATATCTCAGGGTGTTAGCCTTTGTTTCTTGGGGCACCATCCGGTGGGATCTTTGACTTTCAGTTATTTTCCTCAGTCTATGATACCTGAGGCTCAATTTCTCATTGACAAACCCTGAAACACAGCAGCACCAAGTAGATCCTTTAGGTCAGTTGTTCGGTGCTAAGATAGAAACTCTGAATTGCTGTGTGCTACAACTACCAGTTTCTCTGAAGGATCCCTAAAACACCTGCTGTCCAACCTTTGTCTGACACCCTCCTTTCTGGCACAGTGCCCCTCTGAAGGAGTGAGTCATCTGCTTGGCTTACAAGTGCCGTGACATCCAAATGTGTGTCTCATTGTCACGAATGTAGCCTAGATATCACAGAAGAATGGGAAAAGGGTTGGGCAGAGAGAACAATTTTGGGCAAGATGGATGTGGTAGTTCCAAGAAAGGTATCCTGCTTAGTTTTCCGGACTTCCCAGGCCAAATGACCCCTTGGGTCTGGCATAGAAGCAGGCTTCCTGGCTGTCTACCTGGGCCCCTGTGTACCACTCCCAGGCCAAGATGCAAGGTGACCACTCTGCACCTTTCACTGTGCTGTTCTGCAGACACCGACTTCCTTAAACATGACATTCATCCACCTGAATGGTGTGCCTACTTCTATGAACTCACAGATGGTTCCTTTAAATGACCACGTCTGACACAGACTTACTAATTTTGCAGTTTTAATTGTCCCATCAGGGGCTGTTCCTCATCTGTAAAGAGTCACCTGGTTATTGGCACCATTCACCATTCTTTCATTATGTAATATGTGTTCCTTATCTTGGTGGAGGCGAAAGTCCCCTTCTGGTCTTAAGCTTTGATTATGTCAACTTGCTTGGCTTAGGAGTCACCCCAAAATGAGGAAAGCACACTCCTGGGTGTGTCTGGGTGGGTCATGAAGGTGTGAAATTAGGGACTGTATCTGATCCCTGGCCCCTGCTTCCCTTGCTCTGCAGCCCCACTGCCATGCACTAAGTGTCTTGGTTCTGCCACACCCTTCCGCCATGATATTTCTCCTTAAAACCAACCGATCATGGACTGCATCCCTTGAAACCAGGAGCCAAATTAACTTCTCCTTTAAGTTGTGGGTGCTGGGTACTGTGTCTTCAGGAAGGCTGATACACCCTGCATTAACCCTCTGGTCATGGGTAGAGTGGCCCGGCCAGCCACTATGACATACTAGACCATTGTAAGCTGCTATGGACAGCAGTGGCCTAGAAAGGAAGGGGGAGCTGGTAATGGCGAGAAGAACTGACCTGAGAATTGCACTGTGCTGTTAACATGACCATAAGCTCTTTTAACAAGTGCTTTTGGATTAGCTGTTTTATGTTTCCAAGTTTATGTTTTGATACTTTAATAAAGAAAAAGATGAATATGCATTTACCAGCAAATCACTTGGTTCATCTCATTTCATATTTGAAGGAGAGGGGAAGTTGAGGAGGGTAAGTGGGTGGGCCCAAGCGTATAAATGCAGATCCACAGAATTATTAAACACCTGGGTGACAATGACCTGGCCTTCGGCTGCCTCCTGTGGTGACATCACACTGGCAGGGCCTAGAAAATCCCCTTCCCTCTCTCTGAACCTTGCTGTGAGATTCGTCCTCTCACCTGTTTCAGAATAAAGAGTTTGCAGGGCTCTGGCTCAGGATGGGGGATCTGGGATCAAGTCTTTCCTGTCAAGCAGTAAAATGGTAACCATTTCCCAACTAGATCCTTGTCTCTCCCCATGATCTTTGAATAAACCCTTGACTCCCAAACCCACATCAAGCTTTCTCCTCTTTCCCCACCCTCAGCTGTGCACCGAGCAGTCTTCTGTGTCTCAGGGTGCCTCTGATTCTGGAAGCCCTTCCAGGTCCCCTATGAAAAGCTGCCTTTAGGAAGGAATTCTTGCAAAGTACTGCTGAGGACTAATAGTAGCTCATGTTTATCAAATAGGCAATGTGCTAGTGCTCTATACATATCCCATGTGTTAATTAGCTGTTACTATAGCAAAATACTTGAGAGCGTCAGCATATAAAGAGGAAAGGTTTATTCTGGCTCACAGTTTTGGAGGTTCCAGTCAATGGTAGATTGAACTTCTTGCTTTGGCCGTGGGGAGGCAGCACATTGTGCTGGGGGTATATGGCCTGCTCACATGCTAGCCAAGGAGTAGGAGTGTAGAAGAGGAAGCAGTCAGAGAACCACAGTCTCCCTCCAGGACACTTCCCAACAGCCCCATGCTGAGGACTAAGCCGTGACAAAGGGGCCCCTTCAGGAGACCTCCAGATCCAAGCAATGGCATCCCAGTCGATGCTCACTACATCTGTTATCCCCATTCCAAAGAAGAAAAGCAGCTTGCTCAAGAAAACACGGTTGACCTTTCTAGAACAGAAGCCTGTTTTTCAACTATAATGGTTCCAAGCAGCCCCTGAGCCATCACCCCATTTTCTCCTCCTCCAGTCCCTGGCTGCCACTTGACAGTCCTGGGTATTTCAGAGACACGGAACCCTACAGTCCGTGGCCTTTTGTGTTTGATTTCTCTCCCTGGTAGGCTGTGAAGTGCATGTACCAGCACTCTGTCCCCTTCACAGAAGCTCAGTAACGCTGCACGGAGCAGGTGCTCTATACCCTGCTTATGTGTCCATCTGTGCATGGAGAGAGAACCTTTGTCCTCAAGCAGGGACTGAGGTGGAACACCAGGCACAGCAATCACCAGGGAGAGGAGAGCAGGGAGCTTCCAGGAACAGTTTGAAGTCATCATTCTGTGGCTCACTGTGTAGAATGGCAGTGAGGCAGCAGGCGTAATGGCACACACTTCTCGCCAGAGCACATAGCTCCAAACCACTGCTGCACGCAGGGAGGTTAGTACCAGAGGGTGTTCGACAGGTTCCTACACGTCCAGTCCTGCCCCCCATCCAGCACTTCACTGACTAGAAGCTGGGAAAATGGGGAGAAAAACTGGGGAACATAAGAAAATAGCTGGGCTGCTGCACGTTTGGTATAAATGCAGGGCAAGAACTGAGGGGACCCACTAGATAACTTAATTCCCAACTAGAAGTCTGAAGTGGTCCCTGGTTCTCTGTCTCTCACACACACAATTTGTTATGCGACTTCTCATAATGCATCATCTCTTGTGGGAATTAAATCAGTCCTCTTTGAAAGCATTTCACTGGCCTGAGCTCTTTGCAAGGTAGAGTTCTACCGCCATCCAGAACAGAGGTTCTGGAATGCGCTGGGTGACAATCACACTGGCAGGGCCTAGAAAATCCCCTTCCCTCTCTCTGAACCTTGCTGTGAGATTCGTCCTCTCACCTGTTTCAGAATAAAGAGTTTCCTTGTAGGATGAGGGCAGTGACAACAGTAACAGACTCAGAGGGTTCTCACAATGACATGCAAAACAGGACAGTGTCTAGGAAAAGCAACCCCTAGTTATTAACTTAAATATGAATTATTAAAGCTCAGGGTTGTTTCAAAGTGCATCCATCATCTGGATTTACTGAGATCTGTGGAGGGGTAGGCTAAGGAGCAAGACCGTCAGTTCCGGGTTATCCCATAAAATTAAACCAGGAAGGTTCAAATCTACCCCCATCATCTTACATTTTTGTACTTTGTCTAGTGGTTTTTGTTTTGGGTGTTTTTTTTTGTTTGTTTTTTTTTGTACTAGGGAATGAACCCAGGCTTTTACACTAGCTACATACTGGCCTTTAAGGAAAAAAAAATGTTTATTTTGAGACAAAGTCTTGCTAATCACTAAATTGCCCAGGCTGGGCTCAGACTTGTGATCCTCCAGCCCCAGCCTCGCAGAGGACTGAGGTTGCAGGATGTGCCGGCATCCATGGCTAGCTGCTGATTCCTTCCCATTTGGAGTGAACAGGGAAGCAGTTGTACAAAAATTTCCCTTTTGAAGAGAAAAAGGTATTTTGGTGCCTACCTGAGTCCCTGCCAGAGTGGTCCTGTCCTCTGTGGGGATGACCAGATCATGGGAACAAAGGAGCATGTGACAGGTCACAAAGGCAGCAGAGGATAAATACAGCAGTGACGGGCTGGAAGTCAAAAAGCGTGGCCCTGTCTCCCGCTAGGACTGCAGTCTGTAGACTCCTGGCGAGATAAACTTAATATCACAGCTGGAGCTGAGAGGCTCAGACCCAGAAGAAAACTTCCCAGAGGTCCCACAAATGCTGCACCTTTGATGAGAATCCATCTGAGGTCCAGACCCCTCCAGTGGTTCTGGTCCATGGTCCCTGCTCCCCAGCCTGGCCTTGGGAGGCTCTGGGGGGCCTTCGGGCTGGGGTGGAGCAGAGAGGCCAGCTGTAGCGCCATCCTCGGGACCAGGGATCCCTCATCCGCCAAGGACACCGAGGCAGACAACCCTAACATGACAGAAGATGGTCACGAACAGTGAGTGTGCGCTGCCCTACTACACGGCCCAGAGCGGCTCTGGAGCCGGCATGCTCAGCACCACCATGGGGAAGCTGCAGCGCCACCTGCACAAGGGCGAGTACGACATGTTCCGGTACGCCCCGATATTCGAGAGCGACTTCATCCAGATCACCAAGCGGGGGGAGGTGATCGACGTGCACAACCGCGTGCGCATGGTGACCGTGGGCATCGCCTGCACCAGCCCCATTCTCCTGATCCCCGACGTCATGCTCCTGGCCCGGCCGGCCACCAACTGTGAAGACACTGAGAGACTTGGACAGGTCACCAAGGGGAAAAGCCGCAAGGCGACAAAGCCCTTGGAGCTTACTAGGCTTCTCCCCTTGAAGTTCGTGAGAATCTCCGTTCACGACCGTGAGAAACAGCAGCTGCGCCTGAAGTTTGCCACGGGCCGATCTTGCTACCTGCAGCTGTGTCCTCCCCTCGACACGTCCGAAGACCTCTTCACCTACTGGGAGAAGCTGATTTACCTCCTGCGGCCACCTGTAGACAGTAACAGCAGCACCTACGCCACCCCTGCCGAGGACATCCTGTGCATGCCTGAGCTGGCCGACGAGGACAGGACAAGCCCGGCTGCCTTGAACTCCCAAGGCAAAGGTGACCAGGACCAGGTCAGCATCCGGAGTCTTCATGTGATCCCTGAGGTGACGAGGGCCACCTCTGCTGCTTACGTGGGTGGGGAGGGAGTCCAGCCTGGCTCTCACTGCCCAGCCACTGCCACACCCAAAGTGTCCACCTCAAAAAGGAGATCCGCAGAGTTTGCCAAAGGATCAGCATCAGAGACAAAAACAGAGGTGGCAGCAGCTGAGGCGACAGCGGGAGATGGGGCAGCAGTGGCAGCAGGGACAGCATCAGGGACATCATCAGGCACCTTGAGTATGGCAGCAAGCAAGTCAGGCTCTGGACAGGTGACTGCAGCCCTGGCAGGGGCAGCCTCCATAGGAGAAGGGAGATGCAAAAGCCCTGTGGCAGGAGGTGGCAAGGCATCCCCAAAGAGCCTGAATATCGCCATGGCAGGTACTCTGACACAGCTCTTGGAGCCCGAGTCCCACTGTCCCTCCCCAAAGGACAGCATGAGCGCCGCATTTTCAGGAGGAGAAGCCACCTGCAAGGGCTCTGGGGGAGTGGCCAACACCTCAGCCACGGAAGTGACAGTGAGCAAAACTCCTAAGGGTGCAGAGGCCGGACAGCAGGGCACCCCCCAGGCCAACCAGGCTGCCTGCAAGGAACAAAAGGAAAGAAAGAAGAGAGAAAAGGACAGAGCCATGAATAGGGGTTCCCATCGTCGCAGGACCCAGAAAGATCACCACAAGGCCTCAGGGGACAAGATGGCTCGAAAGTCATTCAGTCGGTCCTTATCTGGCCACAGAACACTCAAGGCCAGTAAAAAGGAAAAAGGCAGTCACCGAGGTGCCAGGAGCAGCAGGCACAGTCGCACCTCCAAAGGCATTAGCCGCACCTCCACTGAGAAAGAATCCAAGACCTCACACAAATCCAGGAGGAGCTTATCAACCAAGAGCTCAGGGTCCGCGCCCAAGACGGCGGGGAGCTCAAGTTCCACCCCCAAAACAACCAAGAGCTCAGGTTCCAGGCCCAAGAGACTCAGCAAGTTCAGCTCTTTTCTGAGGACCTTCAGGGCCAACCTCAGCACGAAGGGTGCAGTCGCACTGCGTGGTGACATCGTGGCCAAGACAGTAGAGAAGACCAACATGGAGGCCATCGTGGAGATGGCAGAGTGTGGTCAGGGAGTGGAGGTCGTTGGGTCTGTGACATCTGAGGTCATCGAGGCAGTGACTGTTGAAGCCCATTAAACAGCACACCGAGCCAGAAGCCCCCACGAGCACCCCGAGAGAGCCTATTCTAGCTTTCTTTACTGCAGGTGAAATAAAGAACTATTCAACCTGAGAATGATTTGCCATGATCTGTGTGAGCATTCATGTTCGTCAGCTCAGTGACGACCTCACAGAGGATTCTGTGATGTCAGTTACACTGCGGGCTGAGCCCCTTAGACCCAGTCAAGGGGAGCCCCTCACCCTGCTCAGCAGAGCTGATGTGACTGCTCTCTCTTGCCTGGAACCTTCATGGCTTTGGTAACCCTGGGCTATGACCGGAAGGCATGATTCTACCTCCATGGTTCTCCACCCTTTTGATAAACTTTCCTGGAGAATAGGGCTACTCAGGGGGCAGCAGCATCACTGGTGACCAGAACAGAGAAGACATTGTCTGATAAGTCACTCCATGCCTGGCTGTATGCCCTGCAGAAACACAGATGAGTGTGGGATGAGTGTGAGAATGATTATAGCAAAATAATTTAGCAGCAAAACACTGGAGACAGACCAAGTTCCCACTCCAGAGCTCACATTACAGTGGGGTACAGAGCAGGACACTCAGTGACAAATGAGGGGCAGTGATGTCTCTGCACAGATACATTTGCTCATCGTGATATAGACCTCTCCGGATATAATTCGTCCAGGTCAAATAGCGTGTGGCATCCATGTTTGGTAAACTTGTAGTCAAAGGATGTGGCCAGTGCTAGGTTCAGACCAGTGGCTTTCCCGAGGGTGGAGAAGCCAGCAGTGGGAGCTCGGAGTGGCAGCGAGATTCCTGGCAGTGCTGGAAATTCATTGCTTAGGCAAGGAGATGGGGTCAGGTGCTTATTGTTTTGCTGTTGTGCATTCTCGCATCCCTGAAATCAGTGTGGCCTGTCCCTATCATCACAGTAACAGATGCAATGAACTTGCTGTTGCCTCTGACACACTTGACTCGATCCCTTTCCCCTGTGTGTGCACACAGTGACACGGAAGACTCCTTTGTCAAGGCTCAAATTTTAAAGGATGTGTACAAGAAGCCACGGTTCTACAGAGAGGCAACGATGGCTTTCTTTCACAGAGGAGGACAATCAAGGTGGTAGCTTGCCCTGTCACTGTGGAACCTTTGTAGCACAATATCACAGTGTCTCTGAGACTCGTGGAGGAGGACAGAGAACAAGGGCAGAGAGACAGAGCCGCAGGAAACCTAAGTCTCCCCAGAGCCAAGCCCCTGAATATACTGAGTTAAGGTCGGGGAAAGATGGGGCAGGGAGACTCCCGAGCCACTGGCAGCCAGGACCCTGAGCCTGCAGCAGGAGCCCTCCTGGCTGTACCTGGCTCCCAGACTCCCTCCAGCTGTGCCTGCCTGCCTGGCCTCCACACAGCTGTAAGCACAACTCCTGCAGGGATTCCAGGCCAAGCTGGCCCCAGGACACCCCTGACTCCAGAGCCTAGTCCTCCCCGGTCACCAATTACAGTCTGGAAAGTCAGGGCCAAATCCTTCTCCATGCCAGATTTTCAGAAACTTTCTTCTGGTGAGTCCCCAAAACAAATCAACCTCATACAAAGGAGGTATGAGTTCCCTAGGCTTCCTGGAGGCTGTGAGCACTGCAGTTATTTCTAAAGGTGCTGTGGAAGGAGCCGCAGACTTTAGCATTAGGGTGAGGAGAGGACTCTTCTGTCCCCTGAGGGGACAGTGGTGGTGGTGGCTGTATGGAGCGTGCACCCCTTTGAAAAAGGATGAGGGCCCAAAGACTCCCCATATCCAGTCTCCTCCCATAAAACAAAGTTCCTGACCCCAGGATGAGGAAATACTGCCCGTGAGTCAAGTTTTTCTTAAGAAAGGAGGGAACATGCCAGAGATTAGATACAAATCAGCCCTGGGAGGAAAACAACCTCACAATCATTAACCCAGAGCTCCAGAGCAGGGGGGTGGGGGTGGGGGGTGTCAGGGAAATCAATTAATCGTTTACTCCTGACTACCTTTTTCCTTTGGCTGGAAAGGTGGGACCATTACAAAAGGATCATACTGCATTCCTCCATCTGCGATTTCCACACAGGCCAGTGTAGGTAAATAGCAGTCTGGAAGGCGAAAATGCAATAAAAGTATTAGCATAGCACTTAGTCATCTGTGCAGTTCTTTAATGTACCTGCTCTCCTCCAAGCGCACGTCTCTCCATTTAGCTGATCAGCAAACAGGTTCCCCGCACCAGAGAGATTAGTTCAAGTTGGAGGGGGGGCCACTCCAGCATCCCCCTTTCATGCAGCACCCACTGTGTGCTGGTCCTGGGGGCCCCTCGGCCCCACAGAGCAGTGGAGGAGACAGGGTAGCGGTGCCGATCAGTCTTACAATGCCGGGGGGGACAGACTCAAGGAGAGATGCATGCTAGGGCAGGGGGGTTCTGGGGTGCGGGAAGGGGTTGTGAGGTCAGGAAAGGTTTCACAGAGGAACTGGCAGTTTTGAAGAATGAATAGGGCAAGCAATGGGGAGTGAGGATAAGGCTGGAGAAGATGCCCGGAGCAAGGATCAGACTGTGGAAAAGAATATGTCCAAAGTACACAAGCTTTGAAATGTCACAGGGTGCTGGGACAATCGCAAGTGTGAGGTGTGATCAAAATACAGGGTGTGAGGGTTTTGAAGATTTATGACAGAGGTACATGGCCATTAACCCTCCCCAAAGTGCTGCCCCTTGCTTCGAACACTCTTCTCCCACCTTTCTCTCTTCCTGCCACTCCCCAAAGCAGTTCTACAAGTCCTCTTTCCTGAGTGCATCTACAAGATGCGATCAAAAATACAGTGACTGCTGCTGCCCGGTGACAGCCAACAGGAAGGCAGGCTCATAAATACATGACACTGTCCCCTCAAGCACTTTATTCCCCGCAGCTGGCCCTGTGTGATTTCTGGTTCTTCCCCCAAAGTCAAAATGACCATGCTAAGGAAATGTTTGGAACCAATTAGGACCCGAAAGAAGAATTCCAGGACTGCTGCAGAAAGTGGCAGGAACCACACACCAAGTGTGTTTGCAGCGGGGACGGGCAGTATTCGGAGGGAGATTCTGGCAACGTGTCTTTCACTGAAACGCACTTTGAAAAATTTAAATATTCGCTATATATTTCGGCCACACCCCACATTTCAGCCTGGATGGCTGGAGGGCCAAGAGCAAGGAGGGACAGGCGGATCAGCCAGTGGCCCTTGGGGCCCTTTGGGGCCTTGTGACTGTCCCAGCCTTTGGCAGCCAGTGTCCGATGGCGGTAAAGCCTGCAGCTGCAGGGGATCCCTTGGGAATCCTGGCCAGAAAGGGGGAACCTGTAACTTAGGGTAACCTGTAGGAGGGGGCGCAAGGGGCCAGAGTCAGGGGATGTGAAAGCAATGACACAGGACAATTGTCCTGTCTCGAAAGACACGAGCACACAATTTAGGGCTGCACTAGTCTAACCGGTGGCAGGACTAACGAAAGCAGAGGCGCCTTTTTAGGGGGTGCCAGACGCGAGGTGGGTCAAAGCAGAAGAACCTGTAACTTCCAGACAGCGAGGAGGTCAGACACAAAGGCAGAGCAGCGAGGGAGGGGCCTTTGCCATCAGAGGCCTCAAGCTCTTCCTGGATTCCCGGCTCAGGGCGCCCACTAGAGCCCCTTGTGGGCAAGTGCTGCCACTGCAGTTGTGCTTGACCGGGCGGAGCCAGGACCCAGTTGATTCACAGTCACCCTTCCCCTGGTCGCGCTGCAAGCTGCCTCTCTGATTCCCTGATAACCAGCCCATCCTTCAGGCAGAAGCCACTCCTGCAGTCAGTCGGTGAAAGCCAGAGGTAGGAGCTGAGAAAGAGGACTTGTCTCTCATCCAGGCAGCTGTGTGGCTCTAGCCCACCAGCGATCAGATGGCAAAATGTGGAAGGGGCACTAGACAGTCCCCAAAAGGCTCTCTGGAACCCCCAGGTTAATTTTAATTTTTGGAGACAGGATCTGGCTGTGTAGCCCAGGCTGGCTTCAAACTTGAGATTGTCTCACCTCAGCCTCCCAAGTGCCAGGATGATAGGAGCATGGCATCGCTCCCAGCACCCTCCACCCTCATTGCCACAGGTGGGACTCAAGCCTAACATGAGGCTTGAGTGTACACGTTCAGATGAGGCAGGGTGTACACGGTTTTTCTGCGGCCACCACCACCGTCCATTCAGGGGACAGAAGAGTCCTCTCCTGACTGGACCCCCAGGTTTCTCCAAGAGCAGAGAGGCAAGGGAGCCCAAACTCTCCCCTTTGCCAATTCAGAGATCCGGGACTGCTATGGAGACCCACGTCCTGCTCCAGGTATTAAGTGAGACCTGCCCCGCAGGTGGACCGAGGATAGACATCCTGGCAGCTGGAGGACAATGCCCCATCGCTGTTGGTCCCAAGAACCATCTGATGCTAACCCCAGGCTGTCACTTTCTACAGCTGCCCTGGTCTGCAAAAATTTAGGAAGCATCTTCCCAGCTGTGGCCACCTGCAGGGGAGGCGGTACCCACCACGACACCCCGTTTCTTCTCCACCCACCCTGTCACAGCCCGGAGCACTGCTGTGATGCAGCATGTGCTGGCCAAAGGAGAAACGAGGACGAATACAGCGAGGTTTCCATACAACTTTCCACAAAGCTAAATCCACTCCTTAGTGTTTTGTTTGTACAGTGTGATATGCACGGACCCAGCACCTGGGTAAAGAACAAGGTCATTGGCTCATCCCAGAGACCCGCCCCGCCGTCCCTCTCCAGCACTGATCCCCAGGGGAGCCCCTATCCTCGCCTCAAACCTTATCCATTAGTCTTGCTTCCTTTCCGACTTTATAGAAATGGAATTACAAAATAAGCTCACTGTTGCGTTTATGGGACTTGGCCACGATTTTTCTGCCAATCGCATGCTTGAGATACGGCTTCTCTCGCCGTAGAGAAGCGTTCTTTGTGCAAATGTCCTACAGATCCCTTATTAACTCCACTGCGGACGGCCCTCTCTGTTTCTCCCAGTCCGGGATGGTGAAGAGCTGAGCCTCTGTGAGCATTTGTGCAGCTCTGGAGATTGGGCCCAGGCCTTGGCACTGAGCTACACCCCCCACACCACTCTCCTTGTGAGACAGAGTCTCGTAAGTTACCCAGGCTGTACTCAAGCTTGCAGTCTTCCTGCCTCGGCCTCCGGCAGTGTGTGCCAGTAAAATGTGCAAATGTTCATAAATTTCTGTTTTGCATAGACCTAGGAATGCAATTAAATATATACCTATTTGCAGCTTTAGGAGATGCTGTGAAGCTATTTTCCAAAGTAGCTGTGCCATTTCACACTCCCCCTAGGAAGCTATGGGGCGTCCTGCTTGGTCCCCATCCTGCCAGCGCTGGGTGTTTCTCCTCCCGCCTTTAGGCGTTGTGGCAGAAGGCCATGGCATGTTCCTTTTCTTCCTCTTTGTGAGTGTGTGTTTGCACGCACGCACACTGGGGATCTAACCTAGGGCTGCCGTATGCTAAGCACACACTACATCACTGTCCAACACACCTAGCTGGAAGTCACGGCTTTTATTCCTTTTATAGTAAAATGTGATTTTTTCCCCCAAGTATAGCAGCTCAAGGCCCTGGGTTCAATCCCAGCACTTCTAGAAGATGTTAGCTTGGTTGGAACATCCCTTGAGAGAAAAATCAAAGTTGGCCTCCAGATTAGTTTTTCACTTCTCGCTTTATTTTTATTTTGTACTGGGGATCGAACGCACAACGTCAAGCTTGCCAGGCAGGCTAAATTTCCAGCCCCTCACATGTATTTCTAAGAGGTTGTCATCAGTATTTGAAACAAGAGGCTGATTTTTTTTAAGCTCTCCTTCCATCCTGCTCCAGTGCCTTTTGTTTTATAGCTGGTACTCAAATTTTATCACCAAAAGCAGCCATTGTTTTCTTCTGTCTTATCAATGACTCTGCTTCAGGAATCTGAGCAGGACTCAGCTGGGCACCTCTTCCCCTCCCTGGGCTACACACTGAGGCTGACCCGGCTGGTCTGTAGTCCCTTCATTTACACTTTGCAGATTGTCCCAGGAATGCGGACATGTGACCTCTCTGCACAGGATGGGCTCAGGTGTCCCTTTGGTTCCCTAAGACGTGTGTCCTAAGGTAACCAGATGGAGCTGCTTGTGACTGAGCCTCAGATCCACTTGGAAAATTCTCACCACACTGAAGTGGTGAAGGCTGCCTCAAAAGGAAAGAGAGGGACTGGGGCACACTCCTCTCGGCAGCAAACAGTGACAGCAAACCAGAAACAAGCGTGTGTCATGGCGGTGAGTTTGCCACTCTAGAAAATAAAATATTCCATGCCCCAGTTTCAATACCAGCCCTAACAAAGTCAGCCTGGCCCAGATGGACCAGAGGAGCGCTGAGGTCACTGCTTTTCACTGTATTTTCATTCTCTCTTTCCTCTATCCTTTCAGGTAACTACACTCATGAAGACGCCCTGTTGGGTATTTCCCAGTTTCTTCCTCATACCCCTCCCCACGTATTTTAAAACTCTGATCTGGGAGATTGGCAGGATTACTGGGACACCTAGACCACGTGGCAGCAGCCCTGAGAGGGACTTGGCTAATCCTAGATGCACTTTACATATGAGGAAGTTGAGGCCTAGGGGAGGGACTTTCCCATCGTCCTGCTTCAAGTAAGTAGCTGAGTTCTGGCTGGCGCAGCACAAAACGCAGCTTCTAGCGAAGCCTCCAAGAACGAGGGCTTCTGACTGCCTGGAATTCAACTGCTTGTGTCTGTTTCCGCTTCGTGACCTCATCATTTCAGGGATCTCCGGCCTCTTAGTGAAGGAGTGAAACCAAGGCAGGCCGAGACGGATGGGGGCTTGGGGTGGACAAAGCGGCTGGCCGGCGGTCGGCCAGCCCCTCCGACCATGCCACCAACCCTGTTTTTTTTCTGATCATGAAGACTAAACATTCTCTGAACTCTGACATTAACAAGCAGCCTATAGACTAGCTTTGAAATTGTCCAGGCATCTTGGCATAGGAAGTGTGGCTGTCGATGCCAGAAGGCAAACTGAGAACAAATCCGGGGTGATAACGGCCAAGAAGCTATGACTGTGGTAGCAGCTCTGTGATGCTACGACACCTCCAAACAGGAGGAAGCTAACTAAGGCCCAGTGGGGACCGCAGACTGGTCCCCTAGATGTCCCACCCCATCAGCAGCTGGCTCTTAAGGAGAACAGCAAGGGCTGAATTAAAGGTCGGGGTTGGCACCTTGCCCCCGGGGTCTGAATAGTTAACCAGGTAGAGAACCACCTGCTGACCACCTTCCGGCACCTCCTGCAATCCGTGAGCTCATCTCTTTCAGCCCATATCTGTGAGCAGCTCGGCAGTGGGGCAGAAGCTGAGTGCGGCGTGGACTCTGGAATGGAAGGCCTGGCCAGCGTTCCCTGGGAGAGCCTGCGCCCACCTGCAGGGAGCAGCTGTGGCTTGTTGCTTCTGGATCTCCGGAAGCGGTTCAAGGCCTGCTGGTCACGTCTCCAGGCACTGCTGTGGTCAAGCCACGCAGCCCTTCCACCCCTCCTCTTCTCTGGAGCACGAGAGACAATGCCCGTTGGGTTCTGCCTCCCTCTGTGCCTGGGTTCAGGACCTGTACACCTCCCCAGCAGCCTACATGAGCCAGGACAGTCCCCTACCTCCTCCTTCCCGGGGTCCCTCCCTGCAGCCCTTGGGTTCCTTCCTGCCAATCAAACGGAGGGCCAATCTCTTTTCCTCATGTTCCTCTCCTGGCGAGGGAGAGAAAAATATACAAAAAGGAAATTTTGTTAAAGGAAGAAATATCAGCATGCTGGGAGAAACATCGTCAGTTCGTGCAGGCATTTCCCAATCTGTGGTCAGGCAGAGCCCATGCCTGGCCCTGCCTCACACCCTGATGCCGCCGCCGCCGCCGCCGCCGCTGCTGCTGTGGAGCTCGGAGCTCGGGTACAGCTGGCAAGCTGGCACGCAGCCAGGATGCTGGGCCAGGTCCGTGTTTCTCTGCAGGCTCTGAGAGTTTTCTGTCACATCTTCTTTGGTGCCGTGTGTGACAAGTGTATCCTTTGAGTGTGTCCTTTCTGCCAGCCACTGTTCAGAGGGACTCTACCGTGGTTAGTGCTTGCTCCACTACTCTGTGAAGTAGGTGTTATTATTTCCATTTTATAGATTAGGAAACTGAGGCACAAAAGATTTGGAACTTCCCCAAGATCCTCAGCACTTGAGCCAAGACTAAACCCAAAGGGGTCCACAGGGGTGGCCACACTCCTGGACCTACTAGGGACTATCTCCGTGGAGGGGATGGACCTGGGGGCCACCTGACCTCCACTATAACCAGTGGCCAGTCCACAGTCAGCAGTCAGTCAAGTCCATGGCTGGCTGGGAGGTCTGGGTACTTGGGTGCCACACCAGGTCCACCCTTCCCCAGGCACTGGGGACAGCAGTGGGGACCATACCCCACTGTTGTGGGGCTGCCTTTCTCTCCACTGTCTTGGCCACCGAAAAAATGAGCTGCAGGTATACGGGTGGGCGAATTTTTGCTCTGGAAAAGCAACCCAGAGGCCTATCCTTTTGCCACTGGTTATCCCTGGAGATACTTCAAACTCTGCGATCTTCATTTTCAGCCTCTTTATGACAACACAGTCCCAGGACAGACCCAAGGGGTGAGTGTCAGAAAGAAACCCGAATCCAGCACCTGCCTGGCCAGAGAAGACCCCGGACTGACTCCTGCGGAAGCCAGCAGGCTGCAGCCTCTGTTCACTGACTTCCACAGCCGAGTCTGAGTCCGCTCCACTCCCGCCGCTCCCTACCCCGCCCCTCTGAGCTCTCCTGGCCTCCGCTTTTCCTGCTGCAGGGCTCTCCTCCCCAGGGCCAGCTGCGGCTCTGCCCCCAGCTCTGTCCCTTCTTCCTCCCTGGCTTTACTTCAATTCCTGCTCTTTCCTGTTCCTCCCACTCAGACCCAAGGTCTCTCCTCACCCCAACTCCTATACCATCAAACAAACCATCACAGGACTCCATTCCCTCTCTGGGACCCCAACATGTCGAGGTTGATGCTTCCTAGGGGCCCCAGGAGGAGATCTGCAGGCCAGGGGGATGATGAAACCCCCTCGCAGACAAGTCAGGGTTACCTTCCTCTGCCACTTCCCAGGGATGCAAAACTGGAGCTTATTTGCATTTTGCATTGATTCCCTGACTTGCCTTGACTCAGAGGCCTGAGTCCCTGCTATGCTAATTTATGCAAACCAAATGCAAATGAATATAGAAAACCTAGTGTCTTCGGATTTGCTGGAAATAAGCTAATTCCCTGATGGGAAGACTTAGGAAAACTTTGGAATCACCTTTACAAAAGAAATTTTAAAAGCATGCCTTTCACGCAGGTACAGTGGCGGTGGCGCACACCTGTAATCCCAGCACTTGGGAGGCTGAGGCAGGAGGATGGATTGTAGGGAGTTCAAGACCCCGTCTCAAAAAAAAAAAAGGACAAACAAGCAAAAAATTGAAACTTTAAAAAAAAAAATAGAAGAGTGACTTTCAGTTGGGGACAGAGAGTGAGGCTGGAAGTCACTGGAGGAAGTCATTGGAGGCATGCAGTCTGGTTTCCACATTCACGACTCAGCCACCTCACTGAAAGCAGAGAAGGAAAAAGCCATCAGGCCACCTCACCTTCCTGTCCTCCCTCTCCTGCTTCTGAGCTCTGGTTCAGCTTCAAATCCTGTCAAGACAGCCCCCAGGGCCCACTGCCCATCCCAGGGCACCAGCGGCGCTTCCTCTCTGGAAACAGGCTTTTTATTTACATCTCATTTCCGAGACTCTGGGCACCCTCCTCCCCTCCCCCTCCATCGCCCACACTGCACTGGGGCCCCATCGGGCATGGCTGCTCTCCTGCACAGAATGTTCTGGAACCAGGCCAGGGGGACTAGGTGACCTGGTTGTCCTCACACAGGAGACCTCAGAGGACGGCTCAAGGGCAGATCTGGGGCCTGAAGGGTGAGGGTAGGCACCTCACTTCCAGAAGTGGGGAGAAAAAGGCTTCTGCTAGAAAGAACAGGAGAGAGTTGAGGGGCCCTGGAAATCACCACCCGTTCTTCTGTCCCCAAACAGAGATGCACTGAGTGGCCCCAGAGAAAGAAGCTGACCCTGCCGCTCTCAAGAGCAGGAAAGATGCTTCCAAACTGTCTCCAGCAGCTACTCATCCTTACATTCACGCAAAGGCAGGGTGCTGCCCTGAAGTCATTTCTCCCTGAGTTTTCCTCGGGCAAGTAGACAGGAGCTGCGCCTGGCTGTCAAGTAACGCTCAGCAAACCCCTAACACCCACTTGGAAAAGACCGTCAACCCCCAAGACTCAGGGGCCACCTCGTGGCTCCCGAGAGACCACCCAAACTAACCAGGAGATGTGTGTGCCCATCTGTGGCCCCCTGACTGGATGGAAAGTTTGCCCAGGGCCAACTTTCAACAAGTCAGTATTGGGGGAACGCATTGCCCACAGGAAGGGAAAGTGCTTGGCTGTGTATGTAAATTGGAGGGGCTGCTGTGTCTGGAGGTGTTACGTGATTGTCTCCTTTAAGTTCACAATGGCCCCATTCGATGTGTGTCCTTCTCCTTGCACAAAGGGGAAACAAAGGCCAAGACAGCTAAAGTCCTTTGCTCAGAGTTACACAGCTGTCACTCTACCAAACACAAGCTCAGATTAACCAGTCGTCTAGCATGATAGAGTCCGCTAACCTAATTTTTTTCTTTTTTCTTTCTTTTTTTTTTTTTTTGTATTGAGGATTGAACCCAGGGAGCACTGAGCTATACTCCCAGATTTTTTTTAAATTTTATTTTGAGATAGGGGTTTGCTCATTTGCCCAGGTTGACTTCCAACTCACAATCCTCCTGCCTCAGCCTCCTGAATCCTGGGATTACAGGCATGTACCACCATGACAAGATCACCCTGATTTTTCAAAGAGAAAGCAGCAGAGTTATTGGTAGAAAGAGAAAAAGAATGAGCAGAGATGTAGAATTTTCTATTAAGATAGCAAATCTTCCAGGAATACTGGACCCCTGCTTTCCCTTCCAGTGTTCCACAGAGGGTCAATCCTAGAGAATTAGCTCTTGGTCTAAACACTTTGTGCCTAAATGCCAAGCCCGCTGGGAGAGGGAGCCTTGGCCAGTCCCCCTGGTCAGTCATCCCTGATGGCTCTGCAGGGCTCCCTTGGTGGGAGATTGTATCTATCGAATCCACACTATCTGCCAGTGATGTTGTTCCAGGATTTTTCATTACGTTATTGTGTTCCATTTTCCCACTTTACACATGGGCAAAGAGAAACTCAGAGAACCTTAGAATAGCTCCAGCGGGCTGGGGATTTAGCTCAGTGGCGTAAGCACCTGCCTGGCAAGCTCAAGGTCATGAGTTCAATTCTTGGTACCAAAAAAGAAAAAAGAAAAAAGAATGGCTCCTAAACTCACCAGGAGAGGGTGGAAAGCAGATTCCTGGGCTTGGCCACAGACTCCGAGTCACTCTGCCAGGGGCGGGGCTCGGCAGTCTGTGCCCCCCACTCCACTATTTAGGAAGTGGAGGAAAAGGAAGATGGCAGGTCAGGCAGAGGTCAGGAGGGGCCTTTCCTTCTGAGGAGCTGCAGATGCTGGAATAAGGAGGAGCCTCAGATCAATGCTCCTCCCAGCCAGGTGTGGCCCCAGCTACTGAGGCTGAGGCAGGAGGGTCACATAAACCCAGGAGTTCAAGGCCAGCCTGGGTAACAAATGGAGATCTGAATGAGAGAGATAGACAGACAGACAGACAGAGAGAGAGCTCTTTTTTACAGGAGTGGTAGAAAGCAGACATTATACATACAAGATTCTCATTATTTCCAGGCCTGTTTTTACAGTCTTGAATGTTCAGAAGCCTGTCGCAGCCCAGAATGTGTTGGTCACTTTCCTGCCTCAGTGTCTGAGCTTGGTTAGGAACATCACTTGGCTGCTCAGTTAGGAACTGAGTGGTTCTTGGAAAGGCATTTTTACATATTTTTGTGCAGAAATAAGCTCTACAGAGCTCTGCTGCAGGACAAGGGTAACTGCTGCTGTTGGTCCAACACTCGTGTTGTGCGGGTTTGTGAAGCCAGGGCTGCAGGGAATCGCCAAGGGGAGAAGTGCAGGGTGAGGCTGACCCAGGAGTGCAGCCTGGCAGAGGCAGAGGCTGGGCAAGGCCACCCCGAGAGCAGGCTTTCCAGGGGCCAGTAGCTGGCTGTGCCTGGTGGGTAGATGGACGCTGGGCTGTCACATGGCTAGGCAAGGACGAGTCTGGCCTGGACAGGGAGAAGGAAGTGAGGACTTTAGCTGGAGGACACTGAGACAGAGAGGGACCCGGATAGCTGAATATGGTGGCCACCGCTCCCTGCTTCTCCCATGCCCCCCGGAGCTACCTCTAGCCTCTTGGTCTACCCAGGCAGTGCCCCCAGGAGACTGGTGCTCCCTCAGGTCACACCAGGTAGGCAGGCCTGATGATCTGTGGAAGGGGGAGTTGTTTTTTTTTTAAAGAAAATGATTAAAACAAGGTGTGGTGGCACATACCTGTAATCCCAGCCCTTGGGAGGCTGAGGCAGGAGGATTGTTGCAAGTTTGAAACCAGCCTGGACTACAAAGTGAGCTCAAGGCCAGCCTGAACTGCATAGGGACACCTTGTCTCAAAAAGACCAATAAAATAGAATTAAATTTTAAAAAAAAGATGATTAAAACTGCATAGTGAATATTCCAGGATGACTTAACTAGAGTGAGCCTTTAGAAGGGGCAATAACCACCCTGGTGGGTTCTGTGGGTGCTGGTGAGGCACCGTGCAGGGGGACCTCGGTATAGGCGGGACCTGCACCACAAGCCTGTGGGTAAGGACTTCCTTGCGACCTAGCTGATGGCTCCTCTGAGGAACTGCACCCAGGGAGCCCCTCCATCAAAGAACAGGCAATCACCTCAACAGACCCTGTGCCTTTGCCTTCCTTACAACCAAGAGCAGCCAGTTTGGGGCTTTCTGGGCTCACTGGCTGGCACCAGGGCTAGGTCTGCCTTCGCCCTTCCCATAGCTGATTTCTGCCCAGGAAGGTGACGTCGTGCACCCCCACGGGTTTGGGCTGTGTGCGCATGCGCATTGCTAGTGCGCGTGCTATATTACCTAGGGTTCCTGGCATCCCGGTCCCAAGGGGTGGTGGAATTGCTGTTGCATGAACCTGTGTTGGACTCATTTTAAGGTGGAGGTGATGTGAAAAACCCTTTTCGCCCCAGTATAGCAGAACTTGCAAAATCCAAGACCAGCCTGCCTTGACCAATTTAACCCATGTCCAAATCCCTGGGGATGTAGCCCGTATTGCCATCGGTGTTTTCTCCCTGGGCGCACCCCTCCCCTCCCAGACCCGCACAGAGGATGCTGTGGGTCACTTCCCTCTGCTTTCTCAGAGTCAAGGGCCTTTCTAATGACTTTACTTACTTCTTAACTCTGTCCTTACAGTTCTGCAAGTTATAAACAGCTAACCCGTGCTGCATACTTGGCTGACAGAAAGCGGTATTAGTGCTGCAATGAAGCTAAGCTTACGCAATGGCTAATACGACGTGCAAAATGGCACGAGCTGCAAAGTCATCACTTTGCATTTGCTTCCCGGTAATTCATCGCGGTGGAGGAAGATGAGGTCGATCACCGGGGTCCCTCCGCCCCTGGCTTCAGAAAGGCTTCTTGCAGTCCTGAGTCCTACTAGCAGGGACACCCAGTTTTGTTTGGGCTGGGCAGTGTCCAGCTGCTTTTCCTCTTGCAGAGGACTGTCCCATTGGTGGGTAGCCATTTGGAACTAATGGCTCCTTCTCTCTTCAGCCAGGTATCCAAGACACAGAGGTGCATCACACTGTGAATCAGCACCACACTTCCGCCAAGACTCAGTCTTGTGCAAGTAACAGGAAGCCCAGAGGCACTAGGATTCCTCCCGGTGATGAGGAATCCAAACCAGGGTGCTGGCCAAAGGCATTTATTGCTCTTCCTGCTTCTCTCCTCTCCTCTCCGTTTCCTCCAAACTCACCAGGACTTTCTTTTCAGTGAATTTCCTTCCTGGTTAAAACAACAAGGCAATCTTGGTTTCTGGCTCCTGAAACTGCTCCTCTAATTGAGATGGTTGGTAATTCACCCAACAGGGCCTCCCCGTCCCTTTCTCACGAACAGGACCCCAAGTTCCCATTTGTCTATACATTGCCTGGCACAAGTCAGTGAGTGATGAGTGACGGCCTATCTATCTCCCTGCCTACCACAGTCAGCCCTTGGTACACAACTGCTTTGGAACTCATTGAATTTGGTACTTGGTACATTTTGACAAGAAAACTCTGCATGCCATCCTTTGTTGGGTTAGCAATGTGCAAGTTAGACAGAGCTTGACTTCAATTACTTCTGACTCCCGACTCTAAATACCCTTTCTAGCCCAAACAATGTGCTTGGAACTTGTAGTCTTGGGTACTTGTCATGTTTTTTGGAACCAGTTAACAATGAGTAACAAGGTGCCACTGGAATTGGCCTATGACCCAACTCTGGCCAAAGAGACCGGAGAGGAAGTTATTGGAAGTTTCTGGAAAGATTCTCCTCATGGACTGGGTTTTGGTCCCCTTTTTTCCTGCTTGAGAAAACACCACGTGAGGAGGGGAGCTTGGAGCCACTGCAAGCCAAGAAACACAGGGTGCTGGGTGCGTGGAGGCTTTGGTTCTCCCTCTGCAACCTGCTGCTCTGCACTTCTCCACTCTTCTTTCCTAAAGGAAAAGAAACGCTTCCCGGAGGTCCAGCTTTTGGCTAAAATCAGAGGTTGCTGGATGGAGGAGGCTCTAGCCTCCCACCTGGTACAGCAATGAGTCACAGGGCTCTCCACACCTCCAGGGCAAAGCTGCAAAAACCATTAGCTTAGCTGCCAGCCCAGGTGCCACAAGGTGGCTTTAGTCACCCTGGCTTTGGTGGGCACCCTGAGCACCCATACCCAGAGGAGCGGCCTCTGCCCCAGTACCCAGGTCCTCAGCCAGCAAAAAAGAGATCCAGGAGAATCCTCACCCCTTCACCCTGTGAGGTCACAGTGACAGGTCACACTGAATCTGCCAGCACCTTGACCTTGGGCTTCCTGTCCTTCAGGACTATGAGAAATAAATTTCTGTTCTTCGTAAGCTCCCAGTCTACGGCAGTTTGTTATAGCAGCCCAAAGGGAGTCAGATACTGTTCATGAGGTACCGGCACCTTTAACACAGAGTTGTCACTCAAGCCTGGGAGGCAGAGTCTCCTGTGCCAGGCTATGCTGATGAGGAAACTAACAGGAAGTGACAAGACTCCTGAAGACTATGCAGCAATTCCTGAGCCAGAATTTCAGTAGCAGAGAGCTGAGGTTAATTCCATTTGTGTTTTAGTCTTTTTGCTCTAAAGCTATATTTTTCCCATCAACCATGAAAACCCAATGGATAGACCTGGGCCCTGGAGGAGGGAACCCTGGCATTCCAGAGACCGGAAAGGGCATCCCAGGTCACAGACTCCAGCTCTTCCTCATCTGTAAAATCCAGATCATCACACGAGGCACAAGAGCGCCATAAGCGCTGAATGGTTCATGTGGGCAAAGTGTCTCCAAAGCCATAGGGGATGACAAGGAAAGAAGACGTCCCGTTCACACTTACATGGAACTGACCACGTGACTAGCAAGACCTAGAGGCTGAGTCCGCACCTTTTCCTTGTCTGCATCTGGATTAACATTCCTTCATATCTCCTTGTTTATCACATGGACTTGTGTTTGGGTGGTTGCTGGGAAATGACAATGAAAGTTCACTGAATGCTGAAGTTGTCTTTCCTGAATAGACTGGGTCCACATCTCTTCAGATGAAAATTAGAAATGTAAATACTTCAGCACCACCCCAGATGTGCTGAGTCGGAAGGGCAGGGTCGGGCCCTGCAACTGGTATGATCATTGGTGCCCAGGTAAGGCGGGTACACTCTCAAACACTGCGCTCAGTGCTTTAGGTGAAAAATCTCATTTAATTCCCCGAAGGCCTAAGGCGGTGGGAATTAATATCTCTGATTTACAGATGAGGAATGTGGGGTTGGAGAAGCCATTGGCTAGCCCCAGATCATCAAGAGAACCCCAGGTCTGCATACCCCCCTCCACTGCTCCCCTCCCCCTCACGACTGCAAACCTCCCGGAAGTGGAACCATTTTGCTCCCAGGGGAACAGGCAGCCCATGGGCAGCAGGAGTCACTGGATGGAACCATTGCTATTTTACTTGGTTTGGAAGACCAGCGGGCCTGATATCATTTACGCAAATAGGGGCAGTTGCCACCAGGACTGCCCCTCTGCTGAGAGGGAGCTAAGAAGGCATCATTACCAGTTTGCAAATGTTCCTGAGGTGCCTTGGTGTGGTGACCGAGCATGGCGATGCAATCCATGACGTATCGAGTTCCTAGACGTGAATGAGGCTTTGCAATGCCTCTTCCCCACCTGGGTTATCAGGCCTCTGGCGGAAGAGGGTGAGGTGGGCGCTGGGGCTGGAACCCAGGGTCGCGCGAATGGGGCCTTATCGTGTAGGAGGAGAACATCGCGGCCTAGAGTCTTCGGGCTAAAGGTCAAAGCCAGGAAGGGGTCTGGCCCGACTCCGAGGCTGCTCGCTCTCTCACTGCTGTGCACCGAGCCGGAAGGCCTCAAAGTAGGCGACTCGGGCCCTGGCCTGGGACCCGCTCGGGGCAGGCGCGCCGGCGGCCGCGCGGTGGCGCTGTGAGCCAGGCGACCCGGGGACCTTCGGGACCCTCTGAGGACCGAGGAACCGGGCCCTGGACCCACGGGGACCCCGCAGCCCTACCCTAGAAGCCCGACGCCGAGGCCGTGGGCCGCGGCTGCCGAGGGCGCCCCCTCTCCCCTAAGCTCGACAGGGGCTGGAGCTGCGGCTCGGAGCGCACGACCCAGAGGTGACCTGGGACTGCCGGCGACTGGGACGACGACGCACCTCCCGCCCGCTCCTCCTTCCTGGCTCCTCCCAGCCGGGCCCCGAGTCCCAGCCCCCTCGAGATTCAAATCGCACTTGCAATTTGCAGGCTTTGAGCATTATACAACCAAACGGCAAAAATGACCTCTTTGCTATAAGGCATGTTCCTCCTTGAAAACCCAGCCATCAGAGTTCCCTCCAGCTTTTTACCAAAAATAAACTACAAATAGGAGAAAGAGCCCTGTGGCTGCAGTCACCGCTTTCCCAAAGCCTTTCCGGTCACTTAAACCAGGCACACGGGCGTGAGCCTGGGTGTGATCGCCTGCTCCTGGAAAGGCGGAAGTCACGTTCAAAGCCCCTCTTTACTCATCCATAAGATGGGCATAGTAGTAACAGCGAGGATGGAAAATTAAGCACCTACGAGGTGTGACCGAATACTAGAGAGTTTAAATTTTTTTAATGTTAATTACACTAATAGATACTTTGCCCCTCATCAACTCTCAAAATACTCCATCCTGGTCAGGAGCTATACTCGGGGTACAGCGCCTCCTGGCAAGTGTGAGGTCATGAGCTCCACTGCCAACCCAAAACACTCGGCTGGCTTCAACACACTTCTCACCTCTTTGGGAAACAGTTCCAAAGTCCTCTTGCATGGGTGTCCTTAGCCGCATTATTGTGGCTCCATGTCTGGTGTGGATTAAACGTGTTTATCTTTCATGGTCGTTTTCTCGGGGCGAGAGTCAGAAACGCCACAGCTCCAGAGCTGGTGAGCCAGGATGAGGACTCGCTGCTGTCTGCAGGAGCCTGCCTTCCCTGGGCTTGGACCGAGCAAGCAGGGCTCATGGTATTGTTTTTTCCCACCTGGTAAAGACATTCACGAGACAGGACTTTCAGAACTGCCTCAGACATGGCAAGCATGGGGGGAGCTGTCTGCTAGCAGCGATGGGGGAGTGGGTTTTGAGGGAGGGTTAATGGCCATGTGTCTTTTACTGCAATGGAAATTTTTTGAAATAAAATTTTAACATTCTCTGTATATTTTGATCACCCACCGTGTATGCTGATCTCGCTGTCTAACTCATTCAGAATATTCCCTCGACTCAGGGTGCTAATAACTGTGAATATTTCTATTATTTCCTTTCCTCCTCCGGCACCATGTATGATGGTCATTTGCCTTTCGGCTGAGTGGTGGCTGAGCGTTTGTGGCTGACATGAAGAAATTGGGGCCTCGCATGATCTCTGTCCTCTGGAACCCCCAGCGGGGGCCCAGCTTGCTGCCTGGAAGAGGAGAGGGCCAGGGCAGCGGGTGACAAACCGCTGGCTTCTGTTCTGCCTTCCTCTGGCCTTGCTCCCCTGGTAGCTTCTTGCCTGCAGGGGGTGAATGCTTAAATTTTTAAAATTTATTACAATAAAAGACAACGAATGCTCTCGAAATCCTCCTCCTTGCCTCGAACGTGCTTATCCTGTCATTCTTGCCACTTTCTAAAGCAGTTCTGGAATCCTCTAGGGCATCTTCACATGGTATGAGCAGAAGAGATGTGAAAGGCCTTCCAACAGAAAGGCAGGCTCGTGGGAGGGCAGACCCGTTGGGGGACAGACCCGTTGGGGGACAGGCCCGTCGGGGGACAGGCCCATCGGGGGACAGGCTCATAGAAAGGCTCGTGAACACATCCACCTCATCCCGGGGCTCTGGCCTGCGGGGCCGCTGACTCTTCCCCAGAGTCTAAATGACTGTGACAAGTGAACATTTTGAACCAACTCGGAACATCAAGGCAGCTGGGACAGGGTAACAAAAGACACTCAGGAAAGAGGACTCCAGAACTGCTGCAGAGAGGGGCGAAAAGGATGGGAGAAGCATGCTGGGCAAGATGGGGCCTCCTGAGGGTCGGTTGCTGGCAGTGTGCCTTTGTCTGCAGCATGGTTTTAAAATTTAAACATTCTTCTTGCAGTTGGATCACACCTCGTGGAGCCGCTATGCAGGTGCCGAGGGGCCCCAGCGTCTTGCCTCTCTAGACAGGGAGCCGTCTGGAGCAGGGAGGGATGACCCTCAGCCACCAAAGAGGCTGTGGTCCCAGCCAAGGCCACTGAAGCAGGGGAGAACCTGCTTCTAGACCCCGAATGACAGTGTAAAACTCTTGCTTGTGCGGTGCATGGTCTGCTGGTGACAGGGCTGCAGACATCTGTGTCTGAAATTCTCTGAGGATTTCCCTCCCAGTTCTCTTGCCTTTAGGAGTAAGGTTTTCCACAACACAGTTCAGTTTTGCCTGGTTGGTCCTTGCAAACGGCTGTGGCTGCAGAACAGTCATGCCATGTATGTTGACTGACTACTCGACACACTGACTCTGGGACCTTTAATCAACTTGAACCTCACTCAGGTCTTGAAAGACACTGCCATTGAGCACATGGGCTTCCTTCAGAGGCCCCCATCTAAGCTGGGTACGGTGCACCTGACACTATTAAAAAGCTAACCGCATATGCAAATGAGTGTCGGGGGTGAGAGGCCAGGCTCTAGAAAGTGCTTCTTCTGGTCCCCGCCGGAGGAGGGCAGCGGGGGGTGCGGGAGGGGTGGCGCTGTCCCTGAAAAGGGTGACAAAGTGGGGGAGGGTGTGGTTTCAGGCCCTAACCGACCCTTTCCTGGCTCTGGTCCCGCTTGAGTCACTCCAGAGTTCCCCTGCCGGCCGCCGGGAACATTCCAGCCAGCGGGTTTCTCGGGAAACGAGCCGAGTTCCTGGAAAACATCGCCCCAGAGGGCGCGCGAATCCTGGGCGTCCAGCCCCGCGCCGCAGCTGGGGTGGACGGAGGGGCGCGGATCCCGCTGACCTCTGCCCTCTGCCCTCTGGGAGGAGGCGGCGGGAGGGGAGCGCTGGGGCTGCCGGCCGGGGAGGCGCCTGAACCTCGTCCTGATGCCGTCACCGAGGCCCCCGTTGTTTGGGAAGAACCCTCCGTTTACTTTTTTTTTTTTTTTTTAATAATACTGTTTCTTTGAAACCAGTGTTTTTTCCCTCTCCCACAACTAGTGATGTTGGAATCCTTGTGTAAGATTTTTTTTTTTTCCCTCTCCCACAACTAGTGATGTTGGAATCCTTGTGTAAGATTTTTTTTTTTTTTTTTTGCGGTACCAGGGATCGAACTTATGACCTCGCGCTTGCCAAGCAGGCGCTTATGCCACTGAGCTAAATCCCGGCCCCTTGTGTAAGAAATTAAAAAGCTATTCTCCTTTGCTAGTTTGGGAATTTTAACCACGCAATACAAAAGCGTAATTGCTGACACCTCATCCTAAAAGTTGGACCTTTTTATTACCCTTGCTTTACTAACTAGAAAACTCAACCCAGAAAAAAAATTAAGTACATTACCCAAATCCACATAGAGAGCCAAGGGCCCAGGAATCTACTTCTAGGAGCTTAGGAAAATATTTTAAATTCTTTTAAGGTCAGAAGAAAAAGATGAACTTTAGGTCAAAAGCAAGTGTCTTAATACACTAGTGTACTTGCCTGTCTACTCACACAGCGACATAAATTTTAATATTTTAGAAGCAGGCACTGGAAGGAGACAGTGAATAATAACTGCGGGTACTGGGGTGCCTGGTAGAGGACGACACAGCACCTCAGGGCCCAGACCCACAAGCCCCTCCCCAGGGAGCCAGGCTACCTCCTAACACTCAGCAGTATTTAATAAAAGCTTGGACCTGGTGGGTCACCTGAGGCTTTGTGAGGGAGCTGGGATTGGAGCAGAGAGACACAGAAAGAAAGGTGCCAGGCATCAGAGCACACGCCTCTAACCCCAGCACGCTAGGAGGCTGAGGCAGGAGGATCCCAAATGTGAGCCAGTTTGGGCAATATAGTAAGACTCTGTCTCAAAAATAAAATAAAATAAATAAAAAAAGGATAGGGATATAGCTCAGGGTGAAGGCCCTGGACTTAATCATCAGTAGGGTGGGGGCAGTAGGGTGGGGCAGGAAAAAAGAAGAGAGATGAGAAAGTGGGAACAATTTGAGGTACAGGGGATTCGCTGTATGGGGAGGGATTGTTAAAATTCTGTTTCAAAACTATTGTTGGATTTTATTCTTTGACATTTCCCATCAGAGACCTGCATTTAACTGTTACTTCTGTTTTCCTGCCAGGAGTACTAATTAAGGCCCAACTGTTACTTAGACTCACAAATAATTTATCTGACATAATAGAAAGGGAAACAGGACTTTTGTTTACTGGTCTTTCCCGTCAATGACTAACTAATACCCATTCTCTAGCACTTAATGTCCACCAACAAGCAGATTGTCCAAAGGCCTCACTTCCTTATTTTTGCACCAAAACCATATACCATGCATTTCGGTTTCCATGGAGTGTTTGGATGGTTTACAAACAAAATTCCTGGGAACTAAGGCCTGAAAAAGATGGCTCAAGAGACAAGGCGAAAAGAAAGGTTCTCAGAATTTATAGTTTTTTGCCATGAAAACTTCCAGAAAAGTAAATAACACGTGGGATTCGTCTATTCTCTGCCTTCTAGGAATAATCCACACAGCTTACACAAAAACTTGTCATGCAGCAAGAATTTTTTCTTTAAGAAAAGTAAAGCAAAAAAATTGCAAGAATGAAAAATGATAGGAAAAGCCAGACAACCCCAGGGCAAGAGCGAGATCCTGGGGCCAGTGTCGGAGTACGGCCACCCTGCTTGGGCAAAATGATGTGACATCCAGCAGGAAAGCCCCTGAGCGCCATGAGGATGTTTCTAGAGAGCTGGCACGAGTCTTCGGGAGGAAGCGGCTGGTGTTCCGGGTCCACACTCACGTGGGCCACTCTGCTGCATCTGGGGGCTGCACGGGCACCTTGGCTCTCCCCTGCCCGCCATGCTGGATCCCAAGGAAAAGCCGAGGCTTGAGGGCTGGGGAGCCCAGACTAGGTCTTCCCCACCAGAGAGGTGGTGAAGAAGCTGTGTACACCAGATGCCCTCTTGGCCATCCGTGGTTTCTCCTGATGAGCAGAGATAATTCCTGAGAGCAGGGCACTTTCTGACACATTCCAAGGTCATTATCTCACTTACCTCAGCAGGGATCATTGGTCCTGCTATTGGAGGAGGAGCTGAGACACCCGGGTGCAGCCAGCCCTCCTGTCCTCCCCCAGGCCAAAGCACCTTTCTCACTACTCAGCCCCACCCCGCCAAACCCTGGCAAGGAAATTCCTTCCTCGGGTCCAGGATCTTTGCTGCTTGTGCCTCGGCTGTTGGTTCCTCTAAAGCCAAGGCTGGCTTTGCCAGGTTCCTTCATGTCTCGCTCCAGGGCGTGCAGCAGTAGATGAGGGCTGGGGCAAACTGGCCAACTAATGGTGGAAATGAGTCCAAGGTCATAAAACGCAGAGGACATGTGCAGAACACAGGACTCAAAATGACCCCAAGGCTCCAGAGCACCATCCAAGGAGCCAGTCGGAAAGGGGTCTTTTCCATCCTTCCTTCAAGCAGGTGCCTTCTGCAGGGTCAATCTGAAAAGTGCCGTTTTTCAGTCCTCCTGTTCATATCTGGCAGGAAGCCCAGTGGGGCTTTGCAGGGAGCAGTCTACATCTGGTTCTAGGCCAAGTGCGTTTTTGATTGGATGACTGTCCTGATGCCTTATTTGCATTGGGAGAAGCCAATCCCCGAGCTTGGGATACAGAAGACTCCCTTTCCACACCCGTGGGCTGCTGTGAGTCTTCTACTCTGTAGTGGGGAAGTTCTTTTCCACCTTCATTTTTTTTCCACCTTCATTAAAGGTACATTTCCACTGCCTTTTCTCTGCATCTTGTCTGGTAACAGGTGGACACTGGGTGGACGCCCCAGTGCCTGCACTGTGATAATTACATTAGCTCTGCACTCTTGATCTCCAAACTATGCACAACCTTGACAGAGAGCAAAGCCCCAGCACTTTATAATGTTTAATTTACTTTTTCAAAACTTGAGATTACAGCTGATCTTGTGGTGGTGACACATGCCTGTATTCCCAGAACTCAGGAGGCTGAGGCAGAAGAATCCTTACAAGTTCAAGACCAACCTGGGCTACAAAGTGAGAGCCTATGTCAAAAAAAATTGAGATTGCCCTCCTTATCTCAATTATTCTAAATTATTGACATGACCTAAAAGAATGTATTGAATTTTCTGCCTTCAAAGTTTGGCCCCCAGGTAAACAGCTTCTGGAATCCCCTGGTAGCCATGGGAACACAGAATCTCTACCTCAGGCCCGACCCCAGGGCCAGAACCTACAATGAGGCAAGGTCTCTGGGGTTTCCGTGGCACCGCCAGTGAGGCTGGAGAAGCCCCACGCTGGACACCTCTTGCTAAATAAAGACTTTCCCAGCTGGGCTTCTGCCCCCAGTGATGCTCCTAGGGCCCAGCTCCGTTAGCCCCGGGCTGCACCCTTGGGGTGGCTAGCACGGCCTCCCTGAGGCTGGGGTGGTGCAGGGAGGGCACAATCTGGGGCTGGAGGCCAGGCGTGGGCCGGTGATGCATCTTGACATTGGCAGCAGTCTTGAGTGACCCACTGAATTCCTCTTTCTTGATGCTAGGGAAAGGAGGAAGCCCTTACAGGTGCCTTGCTCTGTGACCGTCTCTGCTCCCACCCTTTGTGCCCTCGTTTGTGTGACGGGGAGGTTTCCCACTAGTCCTGAATTAAGTTCTTTTCCTTTTTTTCTTCCAGTACCAAAGATGAAACTCAATGTCTAGTATACGGTGGGAAAGCCCTTACCCAGAGCTGAGGCCCCACAACTTTATGCTGAGATAGGATTTCCCTGAATTGCTCAGGCTGGCCCTGAATTTGAGACTCATCTCAGTCCCCCTCCGCAGTAGGTGCAGCGGTGTGGCTGACCGTTAGCTTCTCTCCTGGTAAAGTTTGTGTACAGCCCAGCAGTTCCTTTGGAAGGAGGCCTTTATTGTAACTTGGTAGCTGAGTCAAACCCACAACATGACATCCACAGCATGATTAATAGGAAAAAAAGAAACTGGGGAAACCCTACGTGTTTAATAATATTCGTTTAGTAAGTTAGAGAACACTGACAGCATATGAATGAACACGAGCGGATGTCTGAGATGCTATCGTGCAGGTGTATAGTACTGTCGCAGAGACGGCTAAAAGTGGAGGAGGAGGTCCTCACATGTATGTCGGTATGTGCATAGGATGGTTCTGGTCGTATGTGCAAGAAACTGGAATTTTCTAGCTTCTAATTAAGTCTTAGGGAGTTTCAGGGGGACTAGTTAGTTCTATTGTGTGTTACTTGGTTACTTGTGAATTTTTTATCTGTATATGTATACATGTTCCATTCTAAACCCCCAAAGGATCACACAGTCATTTAAAGTTATGATTATTATGAGCTGGGCATGGTAGCACACACCTGTAATCCCAGCACTCCGGAGGCTGAGACAGGAGGATTGTTGTAAGTTTGAGACCAGCCTGGGCTACAAAGTGAGCTCAATCCCAGCCTGAACTGCATAGCAAGACCCTGTCTCAAAAAGACCAAAAAATAAAATAAAATAAAATAAAATAAAATAAAATAAAATAAAATAAAATGTTATGATTATGAAGATCAACGAAGTAATATTTATGGAAAAATTTTGTGATATAAAGTGAAGAAAGCAAGGATCAAAGTGAGTGTAAGCATTCTAATTTCAGCTATGTCAAGAGATGCAAATAAAAGAGAAAGAAAATGAATAAACTTTCAGAGCAGTTTTGTCACAGTGTTAGGGGTTTTCATAGTTACAAAAGTCAACTTTATTGAGGGATGAACAGAAAACGAAAATGTGCCTGGTTTCTAATGACGCAGTGGAGTTGTCCCACCAGCCTGACAGCAGCTTCTTTTATGTTTTACACATCTTGCCTTAAGGAAACTATCGGGGAGTTTTCTGTTATCTGTAGCTGAAAATAATTCTAATTGCTCCGAAAACCACCTAGCACTTTTGTGTCTTTATGCATGTTTGATTAAGGGCTACATTTTAATTTTAAGAAGATCTTTATGCCAAAATTTGACAGAAACAGTTCAAAGAAACATACCTCATACCAATATCCCTCATGATCATAGATGCAAAATTTCTTAGCCAAAATATGAAAAATTGAATCTAGCAGTATACAAGAGAGGAATTCGTGACCACATGAAAGTTATCACAAAAGGCTGATTCAGTATTCAAAAAGCAATGTAATTCTGTCAGGTATAGTGGCACATATCTGTAATCCCCATACTTGGGAAGCTGAGGCAGGAAGATCACCATGAGTTGAGGCAATCTGGGCTACATAGTAAGCTCAAGGTCAGCCTAGGCTACATAGCAAAACCCTCAACAAAACAAACAACAAAAATCAATGTCAGCCAGGGATTCAGCTCAGCAGCACAAGCACCTACCTGGCACGTTCGAGGTCATGAGTTTGATTCCCATCAAAAAAAAAAAAAAAGAAAGAAAGAAAGAAAAATCAATGTCATTCTTCCTATTAATAGAATACATGATAAAAACCAAATAATCTTCTCAATAGGTACGAAAAAAGCACTCAACAAAATTAAATATTCCTACATGATAAAAACTCTCAACAAACAAACAACAGAAGAAAAACTTCTGCAACCGATAAACTGGAAAAAACAGGTGAAAGACATTTCCCGCAAACGGGGAACAGAGACAGGACAAGCACCCTAACACACCTGCTAACCCGCTACCCGGCCTGGCCAGGGGGAAGGTGCGACAGAGAAATAAAAGCCATAAAAGTTGGGAGGGAAGAAGTAAAACTTCCTCTATTTACAGGAAACAATTGTCGGTATAGGAAATCCTACAGGGTCTTCAGGAAATAGAAAAACTACTTTAACGGGGTTAAAGGACAGAGGGTCTGTATAAAAAACCAACTGTCATTTGCATATGGCTAGAACTTGCAGGTCTTAAGCAAAATTAACCACTTTTTCTTTTTTGTTTGCCTTTTCCTCCCTTGTTTCCTTCTTTCCTTTCCGGAAAGGTCCTCCACCTACAGACGGATGAAGGTAGAGGGAGAAGTACTCAGGGAACGAGGGACCACTGCACGGAGAATTAAAGCAACGGGCAATTTCCAGGGATGCAGACCAGGTCAGGGAAGCAACAAAGGATGCTGAGACGCACAGAGCCTTGCAAGAGTGGGGCTCCATTACCCCATCTAGGCCTGAAGGAGAGGCAGAAGATGGGGTTCCGGGACCAGAGCAGGCGTCGGACCCGGACCCCGGAGAGGCTTTGGTCCGGAGGAAGCAGCTGTTGCTCACTCAGGTTCCCGTCGGGTGGGAGGAGCATGCAGCGCCCAGCCTCCCCTGCTCGGCTCCTCCAGTCCTGTGGCTGGAAGGCAGCCACCAGGGTCCATGGGAGAGAAGGTGGAAGGTGCGCCGGGTGTGTGGGTTTAGGGGCGATGCAGCCAAACCTGGATGTCACATCTGGAACAGCTGTGTCAGGCAGCCACACATTCGAGTAACTCTGAAAGGCAAAAAAAAAAAAGCAGTTCCGAACCTGGGATCCCCAGTCCTACCCCACAGGGACTGTCCCGGGCACACATGGCTGGCATCCTGGCATCCTGGCCTGGCCCTGCCTGACATGAGAGGAGCAGGTCGGGGCCATGTGACCCCCAAGCCCTCCATGCGAGGGGCCCTGGACTGCATGGTCAGTGATCTGGCCCAGGCAGACAGGGGCACGCCTGGGGAGGGGTGGGGGGCTCCTGGACCCAGCCAGCCTCTAGGGCTCCCCTCTTCCAGCGAACCCAGGGGATGTGCAGAGGCAACTAGGGACTTTCTTAAACGTACTTTTCACTGTGGTGAAGCACATTCAAAAAGAAAGCAGCACGCACTCATCTCCAGAGAGCGGCAGCCTTGCAGAGCTGCCTGGCTGCAGCTCCCTGGCTGGCGCCCCCCCACCCCAGTTCCTGATAACTGAAGATGAAACTCAAGCAGCAAAAGGGAAGTCTCCAGTCTCCTACAGGGTATCAAATCCTGTTTCTAGATGGTTTCAGTTCTTAAAGACACAGGATTCCATATTTTCTCACCCAATGAGCTGGAAGCAGAGAGACTTCAGTGACCACCAACCGCATGTGCACAACTTGGGGGGTGAGATGCGGGTGCACCACAGAGGCTCTCTGAAACTCAGGCTGAAAAGGGGGTCCCGCTATTTCTGAAACGCATCATCTTTCTTTCTCATGGAAAGAATGGTCCAGACAGGTGCACAGATGGGCTCAGTCTGCTCCGGGCCCCCCCTGTGTCTTTCTGCTTTTACTCTCCTGGTTTTCTCTGGAGTCAGATGACTCAGAAGCTGCAAAGCTTGGTTCTCATTGGAGAGGAGCTGTGTGCGTGCGCCAGCATCAGGCTCCCTGGCTTCAGGGTTTCAGGGAGTTGCTGGTTCCTCTGTCCCCTGGCTGCAGGGACAACAGTCAGAGGTTGGGATCTTGCTGCCTTCAAAACATTTGTTCACAAGTACAGGTTCAGGTATGCGTTCTATAGAGCTGATGAGAGAAGATAGGATGCCAGAGAGGACAAGAAAGACCAGAAAAAGAAGACAAAGAAAGAGTGGCTGTGGTGTGTTAGTAAGGGTCTCCATGCACGGGAAAATCTGCAACAAAGAAAGAAAAGGTGCCAAGTCCACGGACGGATGACGGAGAGACATTGCCACATATTTCCTTTAAGCCCCAGAAGTTGTCTCATGGAAGCAGACCCTAGAACAGATGCAGAAAAGATAACTGTGGGGTCCAGCGCATCCAGATCCAGTCATTTGTGTATGTACTGATTTAAATAAGCAGTAAGAATAGGCTGGGATGAGCACCTAGAAAGTGCATTTAATAGAATTGCTGAGGAACACAGAAGGTTTCCAGGGAAAATCATTTACCCTGAAGCATAGAGGAATTGGCAAGGAAATGAGAGGGAAGAGAGGCAGTCAAATATGAAGACTGATGCAGGGTGACAGACCCCAGCACAGAGGCACAGGTGAGACCTCAGACCCCTGGAAATGGTACTTCTCATCCCGCCGTGTGGCTCTCTGGGTGTTCGTGTGCTCCTTGGCAGAATTTATCAGCATCCGACAACATAATTTCAAAAGAAGACAAAAGCATAGCTCTTATTCAGATACAAACTGAAGAGGTATTAATGTTTTTATTTATGCCACCATATACAGTGGCACATGCCAGTCACCCCAGCTCTCAGGAGGCTGAGGCAAGAGGCTCAAGAGTTTCAGGCCACTTAGTGAGTCCCTGTCTCAAAGTGGAAATGTTTAAAAGGACTGGAGATGTAGCTCAGGGGCAGAGCACTTCCTCACAAGTTCCTGCCCACTGCTTAACACTGAAAAGGAATTTATTAAGGATTATTAAGAGAGCCAAGTAATCGTTACCAATTCAAAGAAGAAACTGTAGACCAGGCAGGTGTATTTACAGATCTGAACTATCAAAATGAGTGTGCAAATAGAAACAAACTGGAGAGAGGGGAAGAAAGTGCATTGGCAAAAACCAGGCATGGTAATGGATGCCTGTAATCCCAGCACTCAAGAGGTTGAGGCAGGAGAATTGCTTCAAGTTCAAGGCCACCCTGCGCTATACTGTTTCCACCCTCTTTCCAAAACAAAAACAATCAGAAAGAAAAAAAAAACATGGAAGGAAGGAAGGAAGGAAGGAAGGAAGGAAGGAAGGAAGGAGAAAGAAAGAAGAAAGAAAGAAAAAGGAAGAAAGAGAGAGAGAAGAAAGAGAAAGAAAAAAGAAAAGAAACTACTTTGGTGTCTTTAGACAGGACATAATTTGCATGGCTGTAGATAAGGATTATTTTGCATTTTTATCTGTCGGTTATAATTTAAAGTGTTATCAAATAGCTCAAAGACTATAATCAGATAAACAGATTGTACTCCAGACAGTGCATAATTTTTCCTTGAACTGTTTCCCCACAAACCCAACCTGTCAAATTGTCTTTTCTCTTCTGGTCAGGACCATCTGTCATTTGTGTATCCAACCCCTTAGGATGCACAGGGCAAATTAAGAAACGCTGGGCCTGGGGATTTAGCTCAGCGGCATAAGCACCTGCCTTGCAAGCACGTGGTGGCAAGTTCGATCCCTGATACCGATAAAAAAACTTAAAAAAAAAAAAAAAAAAGAAAGAAAGAAAGAAAGAAAGAAAGAAAGAAAGAAAGAAAGAAAGAAAGAAAGAAACCGGAGGCCTAGGCGAACATTAAGGACTTAAATAGTAATCATTGTAGAACCAATAAAAAATGTCACAGTACTTAAAACATTTAAACTGAATTGCGGAGAGCACAGATCTGTGTCCTGTGTGTGTTTCTATTCATCATCTCCAGCCTCCTTAGTGGATCTCTTGGGGTGTCCAGTTACTATTATTACAAGGCCTTTCACAAGCTCCTACACTGCTGAGTTGGGAATTCCTTATTTATAACAGGCACATTGACTTGGATGAACACGTGATTACATAAATCATTAATGGGAAACCATTAGACTTCTGCTCAACTTGGAGGTTAAGATTTGAAAAGTTGTACAATAAAGATGTTAGCAGACTTTAGGGGTGTTGTGGGCTCTTCCTGGAGATTTTTCCCAGATGCTTATTCTGAACAAGGAGCTACACAAGACATGCCAAAAAGGCAGCGAGGTTTTACATTTATTAAAGGTAAGAAAAGAAGTATGCTCCACAGAGAGAGAACAGGACACTGAGAAAAAGAAATCACAGTGGCCAGGAAGGTAATGACCAACATATTTTGTGTCATCCCCATTCTCAGGCTTATGTCAGATTCAGGCCTATCATAAGCCGCTGATTTCAAGCCAGAAAAATTAAAGATGCTTTTTGATTGGTCCCAGGTGCAGGGCTTGGGAACTGTTTTTCTGTGCATGTGTCCTGGATTGCTGTGATTGGCTGGTCACACCCACTTGTTCATCGGCTGGCTGTGCCCTGATCTCTCACCTCAAGTGGGCCCTTAGAGTGGTGTGTATGGCAGGAGTCTTTCTCTTGCTGGACTTGATCCCTACCCCCTAAGCAGGCGTTTAGCCACTAATAGTGTGAATAATAGTTAACTTATAATTGGTAATAATAACTAATCATTAGTAATTGTTTTATAATTTTTTTATGGTACTAGGAATTGAACTCATGACCTCATGCTTGCCAGGCAGGCACTAATGCCACTGAGCTAAATCCCTGGCCCTTTTATTTTATAAATGTCATTTTACTAATTATTTTTGGGTACCAGCAATCAAACTCAGGACCTCAGGCTTGCCAGGCAGGCGCTGCGCCACTGAGCTAAATTCCCAACCTCTTTTATTTATTTTTACAAAAATCTATTGGTCTGTTACAATCAATTAATTATTTGAACAAATAGTAAAGTTAGTAACAATTTGCTGAAAACTCATTGACAAATTAAATTTGCTTATGCTTTCAGGTCTCAGGACATGCCGCCATCAGCATTTCTCAAACTTCCTTGCTTTCTTAATTTCCAAGAGAACTGGCTGGTGCATTGAGCCTTCTGTTGGTTTGACATTCTGCAAGGTACTTTCTGGCTTTGTTGCTGGGCTAGAAAAAAGACTTCTAGAAGCCTCCGTGAAAGCTGAGGATGATTGAGAACTAGTGACGCCTTGCAGGTTTCTGATCCCCTGTGACTGCCTTGTCTGAGAACCTGTCAGCCCCAGTTCAGACAATGGGGTATGAATTCAGAGCAGGGCAGGTTCTACCTTGCACAGAGCAACTGCAAAAGCACACCTGCTCCAGGAGAACCTTGAATAATGGATGACTAGATAGATAGCAGATTATTAAGGGAAACCAGGGAAGTTCCAAGTGCATCTCTGGCCTTTTGGGATGTGAATACTGGACTCTCCCTCACACCCTTCCCTCAGGGCTGTGGTCAAAATTCTGAGCTAGTAGCCTTTGGTTGGATCTGTGGTGACATTTCTGGTCTTCTTAAGAATACTGTAGCAGAAAAGGTCATGCTAGAACACCCAAAAGTGCAGGTGAGCTGTCTCTAGGAGCAGAGAACACTGCTCAGCTGTCACACCAAGCAAACTGCCACCTGTAAGCCCAGACTTTTGGTCATGGTAATGGTGCTAATGCTCCCAGTGGCAGTGATGACCACACTGATTTCCTTTAACCCATTAGAATTTCATCAAAGAGTGGTCAGTTTCCAGATGGTCGGTCCAGAAAAGTACCCATGATCCCAAGCATGGGGTGGTTTCCAGAGTTCTGGCTTTGGCCAATCCCTTTAAGCTTCTAACTACATAGTGAATGTTGAAATTTTAAAAAATTTATTATAGTACCAGGTGCACTGCCATTATCCCCTTCAAAATACTCCCCCTCATTGCAAATACACCCATCCCATTGTTCCTGCTGCTTTCTGAAGCCGTTCTGGAAGTCCTCTTTCCTGAGTGTCTTTAGTGGTGTGGTTGTGGCTGTTGCGACGTCCTGAGTTAATTCAGACTATTTACCTTTCACAGTCATTTTGACTTGGAGGAAGAGCCAGAAGTCGCGTGTGTCAGATCTGGTGAATGAAAGCACGTCTTGATAGAAATTGGTATAAAGCTTTTGAGTCAATTCAGAACATCAGGGAAGTCATGACAACAGCACAACTACAGACAGGCATGAAAAGGACTTCCAAAGCTGCTCAGAAAGTTGAAAGGAGGTTGGAATAGGTAGGTGTGTTTGCAGCGAGTTGAATGTTTTGAAGGGGATTAATAGCAATGTGTCTCTTACTGGAATAATTTAAAAATTTCTAATGTTCATGGTACTTTTTGATCATACTGTTTCCACGGCACTGGAGAGCTTCCAAGGACAGAGGGTTCTATAGCTCGGAATAAGCTCCCAGCAAGAGGGATGGTGCAGATTCGAAGTGCAAGGGTCTTTGTTACCTTCCTCCATTCCTCCCCCACTTCCTGGTTCTTCTCCTCTTTTGTCCCCCATTCCCCCACCCACTCCCTTTCTTCTTGCTCCCCAGCTCTCCTCCTGAGGGACTTGTGGGTATCTATGGGCTGGGAAGGCACCTAGAGGGAGAGCTGGGGCCTCCCCTTTTCTTCTGCTGTTGCTGGGGCAAAGCCCACAGCCTCCTGTCAGTAAATCCACCCGGGGTTTCGGAGACCCTAGCACTGCCAAGTGTGAAGAGAGGGGCTTTTGGGTCTCTGGCTTTCCTTCTGAACAGGGGCCTGATTCACTGCAGGGAAACTCCAAGCGTAAGGGCTGGGCTGGTGCAATATGAGGCGGATTGCGGACAGGAAGTGGTGCAGTGCTGTGGGTGAGAGGGGAGAGCTTCCTCCCACCCTGACACTTTCTATGCTGAGGGACCTTTCGCAGTGGCCTCCCTCCCCCCCCGCCTGGGAGACAGACAGACAGACACTCTGAGGCTGCAGCCAAAGGCCCAGCAGGCAGCTATGACTCCAAGCCAGGCAAACCCATTCCTCGAAAATCCAACCCTCAGTGTCTTGTCTGTGTCCTTTGTCCCTCCTGGAAAAATTTAATTTGTCTCTAGAGATTATATAGAATTTTTACTTTTCCAGGGTAGATGCACCTCTGTGAGCATTTGGTTTGCAGAGGTCCTGTCCCACCTGCAGGGACCTCGAAGGGTCCTTGACCCCCCAGCATCCCGGGCTGCCTTTGTTTACATTCCCCACCGGACACTGTACTGCTTTACTGTCAGAAGTGGAGACAGGTGAGTCTTACTGAAGTTCAGACTCAACATAAAAGAAAACACAACAGCCAACTAATTTGAATAATTTTTTGGCACTGGCAATGGAACTCAGGGCCTCAGTCCTTCTTTAAAACATTGATATAAGGTTTCAACAAATTGCCCAGGCTGAACTCAAAACTGCAATGCTCTAGCCTCTGTTTCCAGAGTGGCTGGGATGTCAGGTGTGCACTACCACGCACAGCTTTGAATAAAGTTCTTGGTAATGGATAGAGCAATGCAGTATTGAGCTAAGCGTGTGGATCTGGGGGAATATTCAGGAGACAGCAGACACAGGACTTGCAGATTATCTCAGAGATTGAGGATTAAGTAGGTCTCTGAGCTGCGGGATGATGTACCCAGTAATAAATAGGTAAGAACAGACGCAAGTTTGCAGGTAAAACACTGAGGTCCAGAGCAGAGCATGCAACCCATTGAGCAAATATGAGCTGTGTGGGAGTCTGGACTTACAGGGCTGACTTCAGGAGGGAGAGCTGAGCTCTGGGTGTATGTGCATGTGTGTGTGCATATGTGTTTGGGGAGGTGAATACCAGATAGGGATAGTGCAAGGAGTGGTCCCCCTTTACCCTGCCAAGAAGCAGGAGACACAGAGGAAGACACATTCCAGTCGGTGTCATAAGCTATTAGAAGTCAGATGAGACAAAGCCCAAGAGGTGCCCATTAGATTGAGCAGTTTACTGGTGACCTCCAAGTGGGCCATTCGCAGAAGGGGGTGGGAATGAAGCCTCAAGCTTAGGCCAAAGACTTGACAGTCACCAAACCCAGTTCCCTCCATAAAGACCAAGCCATATGTCTGAGTTCTGGCCAGTGGCCTGTGGGTAGGGGTTCTGTCACCTCCAGGGCACAGCCCTCGCTCCATCTCTCCTCCCCAGCCTGCCAAAGTAGAGGACCTGGAAGGACTCCAAGGCCTTGATGGCACAGAGCAAAGGAAGGGAAGGAAATCAGCCACTGGATGATGGTGTGGAGCCAGGGGATTCTACGAGGTCAAGCTGGTCAGGGCTGAAGGAAAATCAGACCCATGGGGCTGGCAGGCATGGACACCTGGGGTTGGCTGTGTAGTGTTGTGGGGGCAGCATAGCAAAACAGCAGTGACCATAGCGTCAGAGGACAGCAGCTGGGCCAGAGAGCTGCAATTTAGAGGTCAGATGAGCAGTCTATGAACCATCTGCAGGATGAAGTTGAGAGCCAGGGCCCTCTGCAAGAGCAGGAACTGAACACCTGCACTCACAAGGCTTACCTGCAAACTCGCGTCTGTTCTTACCTATTCACATGCGCATTACAGCCATGCAGGCCCTGTGACGCCTCCTGACGCCTCTGAGTGGCTCTGCCAGGTGCATCTGGTCAGCCTCCTGCTGGGCAAAGCGCTCCCTGCAGTTAGACACCTGTTGAGCAGAATCCTGCCCAGACTCACCTGTGTTGTGTGACTTCAACCTGATCCAAAGTCAGACCAGCTGGGGTCTGGGAACAAGCCTTTGCCCTCTTCTACAGAGACAGGCTCAGTAACTGCAGTCTCTTTTTTCCTAACACAATCCTGAAGCGGCCTCATGGGAAGCTTGGACCAGGGCTCCCTGCAGAACTTAGCCCTATTCAACTCCTGCTTTCCTGTGCCGGAAGTAGGAGTCTTGCAGCTTGTAGCCTGTGAGAGATGGAGGAGGCTGAACTCCAAGGGGGAAGAGGAAGCTTTCCAGGCAAAGCAGGTTTGTGGGGGAGCAGCCAATATTCACACCTAAGGGTCCGTAAATGGAGGACTGCCCTCTTTTTTTGTTTCTTTCTCTTTTTTAACCTTTTACATTACAACAAAATACCTCCTTTCTGTTCCCACTTCTTGTTCCCTTTACAATGGGACAGCCCCGCCCTCCACCACCCCTGCAGCTCCAGGGACAGAGAGGTTGAAGAGGATGGGGACACCTTCCCAATTGGCTGAGCTCTAGCTTGGAATCATGGGTCTACCTTACCTGAGAGAATGGATTTGGACAAGAAAATTCCTCCTTGTCTCATCTACCCAAATATTTGTTTTTAAATAAGGGGAGCAATTTCCCTTTTCTCTAACATAAAGTAATTATGTCCTCTGATGCACTACTTGCAGAACGGGAAGGTGATCTGGACTGCGTGGAGCAGGGGGAGGACCAACTTGACCCTCTCGTGAGGGTCAGCATGAGGCAGGGCCAGCTGAGTGCAGGGTCACACAAAGCCTGGCCAAACCCCAGTCAGGTCTGGCTGGGTCCTTCCTGCCCTGCAGGCTCACAGTCCCATTCTCCAGCCCACCATGAATGAGGCAGTGGGATGACACACAGGAGGGACCCACCATGGGATGGGGGGGGGGGGCTTCCCAGGAAGAGAAGCTGCCTTGTGCCCCTAAATCCCAAGAACCTGGAGAAAGGCAAGACAATGGCCATTTTTATTATCCAAAACCTAAAGAACATCATCCTGCAGAACAGCGGGACCCTCTGCCTGCCAGAGAGGACAGATGATTTGTGTGAGTGGCTTCTTGCTGGTTCCATGGCCCCCGGTCCCTGAGGGTCAGATGTGATCCCAGCACTGAGCCCGGCAGCGCAAGTGCGGAGCTCAGCAGCACAGGCCCGGAGCTCCCAGAAGGAGGTGGCAGGGCCCAGGTGCCTGCCCAGGGACGCAGGACCCTGGCTCGGGGTGTAAAGATGGAGAGGGGAGGAAGTCCTCAAGGGTCATCGCGGCAGGCAGCTGGCCACCGGGTCAGGCCGCAGCCCGGGCACAAAGTTCATGGGGCAGAGCAGCAGCGGGCACATCTTCTCGTGCTCCTTCAGCGCCAAGCTCAGCTGCTGCAGTTCCTGGCTCAGCTTGGCGATCTCCCTGCGCAGCAAGGCATTCTCCTGCTCCAAGCACTCGTACTCCTGGTGGGAACGAGAACGGCCTTTCTGGAACCACAGTCTGCTGCCCGCCGCCGGAGGCCCATCACTACCATTTATGCTACAGCTTTGGGTCTCTCTCCTCCCACCAGGATGAGTGCGGCAGGCCCAGGGCAGGGCTGTGTTCTTGAATCAGTTCTACCAAAGCATCATTTACATAAAATGATCTATTTTAAGCATCCAGTTCAATGAGTGCCGACAGATGCATGTACCTGTGCTGATAAATATGCAGAAATTGGCTTCACCCCAAAAAGTCCCCTTTGCACCAGTCCCTCCCACCTCCATGCTGCTGTTCTGCTTTTTTGGAGGCCTCTGCTAGGCTCCTGGCTACACCTTCACCACTTAGAACCTGGAACATAACAAGTGTGATGTTCAAATAAATGCATGAAAACACACTTTGCCTTTGGTCTGGCACTGTTAAGTTCCCACCAGATCAGGAACCAGGCTCAGAACTGGGGTGAGGGGTGAGCATGGGGTCAGAGTTCCCTTTGCCCAAACCACACAATGCAGAAACCTTTCTAATGCAATTCTAGTTCACGCATCCATCTGGGGTGGCGCCCTGGCACCTTCAAAGTTCAGGCTTTGTCTTTTTGAGCTGCTTTATTTGAAAGCCAGTGTTGACATGGTGTGATCAAAAAACACAGTGGACGCGTAAATAAATGCATGAAAAGACCACTGCCGTTAAGTCCTCCAAAATCTCCCCCCTTGCTTTGAACACTCTCATCCCATCGTTCTTGCCATTTCCTGGAGCAGTTCTACACGCCCTCTTTCATGACTGTCTTCAGTTGTGCTGTTGTGGCTGCCTCTGGTCCCGAATTGGTTCAAACATTCCCCTGTCACTCTGACCATGGGGAAGAGCCATGAGTTGCACAGTGCCAGGCACGGTGAATAAGGTGGGTGAGGGTACAGGGTGACGCTCTCAGGAGGCTGCCTTCCTGTTGGATGGCACCTGGCAGCAGCATTTTCTCCACTTTTGAGCATACCTCATAGACACTCAGGAGAGAGGACTTGCAGAACTGCTTCAGAAAGTGGCAGGGAGGATAGGATGAGCGTGTGCAGAGCATTGGGGGTCTTTTGAGGGGGCTTTAAAATCAAGGTATTTTTGTTAGTAATAAGTATTTTTTAAATTTAAACATTCACTGTATATTTTGATCACCCTGTGCCTGTGTTCCTGACCCCTCATCCCTTGTCCTCTGTCTTCCTTTACCGCCTTTGTCCCTCCTTGCCCCTGCAGGGTACCTTCCCCTCTTTCAGGACCAAGCGCCTCAGACAGGTTGTATGCAGGGGCTGTCCCAGTCCCCCACAGCAGCCGTGGCAGGAAGTTCCCAGGGACAGCAGGCCTGCCCCTCCCCCACCACACACACACACACACACACATACACACACACTCTCATTCACAGTGCAACCAGAAATGCCCTGCACGCTCAAGTGAAGTGGATCTGAATGGTTCCAAGCTAACAGGTCACCTGGCTCCCAGAGGATAGACAGCGCGCCCTTCGGGATAACATCCCTAACTGCCTGGGCACGTTTGCCAACTGCGGCAAGATGCTCACAGCCTCTGAGCCCCAACACCACTGCTCTCCCCATCCCCCCGAGCCCCCCACGGAAAGACTCCGGAGCTGCCGTCACAGGCCCCCAGGCAGGCCCTTCATCTAGCTGCCCTCTCCACAGGGACTTTCTCAGCTGGGATTTAAGTTTCACTCCCAAATCTGCCAGGGACTTTTACTGAGCTGAGGAGATAAGCAGAGGAGTAGTAAACAACTCCGGGCAGGACCAGTTCCATAAACATAAAAAGAGGAGCTGGCAGGGGAGGGAGAAGAGGTCAGAGGTCAGAGGTCAGAGAATACCAAGTGGGAACAAATGGCAGGAAGAAAACCCACTGCACACTGAGAAGAAAGTTCTAGAGTTAACATAAATAAAACAATAAACAGAGGACACTGAGCTCTAGGCGACTTCCAGGGTAACTTCAGCGTGAAACTTCATGGCTCAACTCTGGCTGAGCTGTGAATTTTCTATCACAGGACGGGACTTGGGGTCACCACGCTGCCACCCATGAGAATCTGCCAGGTCACAGTGTCAGAGCACACACCTGAAAATCAGAGGTGGTGAAATCACTGCCAATACCAGTCCCACCTCCAAAATGAGGTCACCTGCAGTGGTCCCACTGAGGACACTTGGGCAGAGATGGCGGTGTCTGGAGAGAGTTCTGTCTCAGATGGGGTAGTGGCAATACTGTCCCCAGGGGGTGGTGGCCAGAGAGGCTGCTCAGTGTCCTACAGGACAGTACCCACAAGGATGCAGCCAGCCCCAGGTTCCCAGAGTGCTGAGGACTGGACACTCTGCTCTGGCACTGAGTAAGAGGCTTCCCAGGTCCCCTGGGAGAGGTGACAGGATCGAGGACTGGCAGAGAAGCCAAAGCAGGTACCAGGCACCAGAGGGACACTTCAGGTGTGAAGGGAAGGGGAGGCAGGAAAAGGCCACCAGGAGGACCCAGGGCTCCACCTCACAAGTACTGCAGCTCTGGGTGGGGAGCCAGTAACATTTCCAGGGTCACGGAGACTTGGGACCTGGTCCATGATGTCAAAGTCAACTGTGACACCCAGGCAGCATTGGTGAATTTGCAGGCAGTCGGCAGTGTCTGGGCCTGAATTTCCCCGAGGTAGTTACCAGAAGGAGGAGGCCGAGTGCTCGCAGGACTTTACCACTCATCTGTCCCTGGGCCTCGAGCTGATGCACTTCCCAGCAGAACCACTCTGTCACCAGCCAGGACTGTGCAAATGAATGTCACAGTCCCCCAGCCCATGACAGTACTGACAGTACTGACATGAAACACTGTCTTAGCACACACACTATCTGAAAAACAAAAGTGACAGTGCTGACCACAGCCAGACTGGCCAAGCCATCTGTTGCTCTGAAGCCCGTGGGGCATATGAGGACGGTACCACAGCCTCCCTCTTCTGACTCAGACTCTTTCTCAATCTGACATCGCTGGGTGCCTGACCCACTTCTGGGCCACCTTCCTTCCGGTTGCATTAGAGACCCTGGTGCTAAACCTTGGTTTCCTTCTGTGTATACAGACTCCGGCCAGGCCTGCTGTCCAGCAATGAACAGAAGTGGGAGTCACTCCCCACTCCGCAGTGTCACTGCCCGCGACGGCCAGAGGGGAGAACTGTGCTGGGCCTGAGCTTCGTCACTCTCGCCCGCTCTGCCTGTGTCTCCTTCACGGAGCAGCCAAGACACTCACCAGAGCAGGGGCTGAAGAAGGCTTTTCAGGGTGCTGGAGATGACAGGGGCTGAAGGACAAATGGGGAGTGCGGGGAGGTGAGCCAAAGAGAAAAGGGGGGTCCGGTCCTACTGCAAGCATCCCCCTCGCTGGTACTTGGGAAGAGTTGGAACTACCTGGGTGTTTAGGAATTCTGCCCCCTGTTGCAGGACCGGGGATGGATGGGCTCCTCTTGCCTCTAGGGACCAGCAGGTCTGAGTGGCTACCTGGTGGCTCTTTTCCTGGCCCCTCAGTGGCTCTCTGTGACACTCAGGCATGAGGAGGTTTCTAAACATAGGATCCTGCTCTGTTTTCTTGTCCTAGATGTGATCCAGGAATTCTGGGGGTCCCCAAGAGTTTTCTTTCCTTTTTTTTTTTTATTTCTTTCCAAGACAGGGTCTTGCCCTGGAGTCCAGGCTCCAGGCTGGCCTTGAACTCACTATGTAGTCCAAGCTGACCTCAAACTCGCAGCAATCCTCCTGCCTCAGCCTTCCTAGTGCTGGGAATACGGGTGTGCACCACCACACCCAGCTAGGGGTTTTCTAATGTGATCCATAGCAATATGCCATGTATCATGCATTCAGCCTGAGGGAACGTGGCAGAAGCACTCTTCACCCCATTTTTGAACCAATCATCCCACCTCCAGTATGCAAAGGACAGGTTCCCCACAGACAAGACACCTCCCAGAAACAGGCATCGAGCGACAAGGAAGACATTGTTCATGGGGCGCCTTTGGATCCAGACATGACATCCTCTCATCCTGCAGAGTTTGGGGTGCATCTCCATTTCCCTACACTGCCTGCCCCTCACACCCATGGTGACCAGCGACCCTTGGGTGCCATGAGGGAGGAGAGCGGAGATACAGCTAGGATGCTCAAATACAGATGGAGCCGTGCTCCTGATCTGCCACTGGTGCAGGGTCCCCAAGGGAGTGTCCTTCCCCAAAGGGCGCCGGCCTCAAAGCCACGCTGTCCATTCTGGAAGGGGGCAGCCACCATAACTGTCAGGGGACGCAGCCTGTGGCCAGGAGAACGGGGGGCCTCCACCCCACATTAAGGTGTCAGGCAGGAGGAAATATGGGACTAACTTCCCAGCACCTGGTTTCCTTAGCCACGAAATCGGAAAATGACAGGAAGAGAGAGAGCAGCAAACTTGATCCAGGTGTCCTTTTCTGACACCATAGCAATGTTACATGAATATTTACAATACCTTCTGTGGTGGGCAGAACGGTGGCCCCTCAACTGTGCCTCCATGCCACTCCCTGGCACCTGCGAACATGTCACCTTACACAGCAAAGGGGACTTTGCAGATGTGATCAAGTTAAGAAGTGTAACGTGGGCAGATTGTCACAGATCACCCAGGAGGGGCACAATGTCACCAGGGGGGACTTCGTAAATGGATAAGGAATCAGGAGAGGGAGACAGGATGGGGTGACAGACCTGGGGTCAGGGACACAGCATGAGAAAGACTCCACTGGCCATCACTGGCTTTGGAGTTGGAAGGCGGCCATAAACCAAGGAACACAGAAGCTTCCAGAGTCTGGAGCAGTGCGGAAACAGATCCCTCTCCACAGCCTCCAGGCAGAGCACAGCTTGGCTCGCACCTTGATGTCAGCCCAGAGGGAACACGTCAGAAGCCTGACCATAGAACTGTAAGACAGCAAACCTGCTGACTTGTGGGCATCTGTGACAGCAGCAGCAGGAAACTCAGAAACTTTCCTCAGAAAGGCCTGCGCTTCCCAAGGACAGGACTGAGATCTTCCTCTTCTCTCTGTGAGCCGACAGAGACACCCTGCCCACAAGAGTGCCCAATAAATGTAGGATGGATCTGCTTGATCTGGCTCCACAAAAGATCCTGTCTGAGACACTCGGTCACCTCTGCAGACATCATCACTTGGGACGGCTAATGAGGCCCGAGAAGCTTCCCGAGAAACAGGGTCTGGCCTCGGCTATCCAGACGACACCGGCGGTCTGAACGCAGGGGTCTGGTATAACTGTGAGTCTCAAGTTCTCTTTGGAGCTCTTTGGAAACACGAACCTAGAACCACAATGGCCTTGGGAGCAGAAGGTAAAGAAGAAAGGAAGCCAAGGGCTTTGGCATCTTCTGTGCTGATGTTAGAGAACTGCTACGGACCAAGGCCGCCTCCCTTGCTGGTCTGGAGGCCTTGGTCTGCAGAAGGAATCTGTACTCATTATGTACACCATGCTGTGAATTCGTGTCAGTGGGCTGACAGTGTCTCCTTGGATTAAGAGTGTTCTAAACTCATCCTGAACATCTTGCTGGCGAGTTTTTAGAGACGCCCTTCTCTCACGTGACAGCTGAGGCTCTGTGCTGTCAACCTCTTGGAATAGCCCTGCTGAGGCAACCTGTGACATGAAAGCACGGCAGGAGAAAGCTAAACCAAACCGTTTGCTGTGCACACCAACCCCTCCAAGGGGAGACCTGCTGCTGACTCTCCGGATAAATCCTTGAATGCTCCCAAGGGCAGCTGCTGATTCGGAGTGGTTCTCACATCCTGGCTGTGCCACATCAAGGAAAATAGCATCTTGGAAGAGAAACTCCCGTGCTATGGTTTGAATGTGTCCCCCGGAAGAGGATGTGTTGGAATCTTGGTCCCCAATCCATCCATCCTGGCCCACAGGATGCCCTCTGCCATGCTACAACTCAGCAAGCAGGCCTTCAGGGTTTCCCGGCCCCAGAACCACAAGTCAAATCAATGTGGCAGTCAGTGAGCGCACAGAGGACAAACCCAGACGCCAGGCACCTGTTGTGCGTAGCAGGGAAGGAGGTGGCACCATGAGCTACCAGCAAAGACGGTGGGAGGAGAAAGTCACTGAACGCAGGGCGTTTTGTCATCACACCTAAGCCTGTGACAGTGAAGTGACAGGGTCCAGGACGGAGGGAGGCCCTGCCTGCCGGGGGAATCCCTGTTGGGAGCGGATGCCAGGAGAACAGATGAACAGGTTCAGTCTTCCAGGGGGAGATAAAAAAAGGGGCAGAGTGGGAAATGCTGGTCACCGCCAACACCGAGAGTTAGAAAGTAGTGCGGCTGAGGATGTGGCTCAGTGGTAGTTCTTGTTTGGCACGCACAAGGCTCTGGGTTCAGTTCCCCAGGACCACCAAAAATAAACAAACAAACAAATAAATAAATGTGAAGCTGGTCTGGAGAACCGGAAACTGTGGTCTTTCAAAGCAAAAGAAGGGAAACTTTCAAAAAGGGGACGGGCTCAGGGGAAAATGTTCCAGCAAGGTCAAGCACGGTGAGACCAGGAAGAGGGCCCTGGAAAGGGGATGCCTGGGCATTAGTGGCCTCCTGGAAACAATTTCCTTAAGAGTGTGCATGTGTGTGCACTGAGTGTGTGTGTGTGTGTATGTGCTTGTACACACACCTGAGTACACACATGTGCTGGGTGAAGACAGAGGGCTGGGAATGACTCGGGACTGGGGCTCAGCAGTCTCAGGTGAAGCCTACTCAGTTTCAGAAGCAAGAAAGTGAGCAAGGGAAAGAAGAGGCGTGAGGATTTTAACCGGCATCGGGATGGAGGGATGGTGCCTCGCTCTGCTCAGCTTTTGTCATAAAAGAGTGATCTGGGGCAAAGCGCAGAGGTTCATGAGCGAAGACTCAGACCACCGGGCAGGAAGGACCTGGAGGCTCAGACGCATGCTCAACTGGTGCCACCCACCAAGGGCCACGGGGGACATAGTTGTCACCCTGGTGGCTCCTCCCTGCGCGCTGCCAACCACAGCCTCACCTCGTGGAGCTTGTCAGCCTTCTGGGTCTGCTTCTTCCGACTCCTCTGGGCAGCAACTCGATTCTTCTCCCTCCTCCGGACCTTCCGGTCATCATCTTCAGGGCTCTGGGGGTGACACTGGGTGATGATGATGCAGACGTCCCTCACCTGACCCTTCCCTGCCCTCCCCTTCACTAGGCATTGCTCTTTGACCTCCACTGGTTCATATGCGGCCGGCAGCAGGGATCCAACCACAGCCCCCTCATCTCCCTGACATAGACACTTGTGTGTCCTTGATCCTGGATCACCCCAGGGATAGGAGCAGGAGGGCTGCAGCCACACCTCGAGGGTACAGCGCTCATATCTCGCCAGTGTGGCCCTAGGTTCCATCCCCAACACCATAAGTTTGCAAAGAAAGCTGGGCACGGTGGAACACGCCTGATACCCCAGCACTCAGAAGGCTGAGGTGAGAGGATCGCCCCAAGTTTGTGGCCAGCCTGGGCTACACAGTGAGGCCCTGCCTGAAAAAAACAAAAAGTTAAAAGATGAGGAATAAGAAACTCAGGCTAAAACCTTGCTCCAGGTATTGCACTCCTCAGGGGTAGCGGGAAGTGGAACCCAGGTCTGCTGGGTCTCCAAACCAACGTTCACAAACCTCTACCCCACAGGGCGTGTGCCAGGAAGGGCTGTGGTGTTCTGCTGCTCATCTGAGACCGGGAAAGTGGGGGCGGCTTTGCTATTTCGAACCTGCTGTGCGGCCAGCCCTTATGGCCCCGCTCACACACAGGTACCCTAGAAGCCATGTCACCTCGTGATTACACGCCCGGCCCTGCTCACAGGCACTTAGGCAATCCCCCCCCACAGCGATCGGAAAGCAGCACCGGACAGTATGCTCCTGCGGACAATGCCCGAGCCATATTTCATTTCAGGGGACAGAGTAATTCAAAATGCAAACGTACGATGTTACTGGAAACTCAAGCTACATAACCCCAGCACTCCAGGAAGCCAAGGCAAGAGGATCACAACTTGGAGGACAGCCTGGGCCCCTGAATGACTCAGGAAGGCCCTTGTCTTAAAGCAAAAAAAAAAAAAATCAAAACACACCGTGGGTCCCGCTCCATGAAAAGGCCCTGGGTTCAATCCCCAGGAGAGCAATGAAAAAGAAAGAAAAAAGACTCGGCTATGAATGGAATTGTGCCAAATACACCAAATCCTTCTTCATCTTACAGGTATAAAAATGAAACAGGCAAGCAGGAAAATAAATGTACCTGCCACACTAAATACACTTTGTGCATTTAGAAAACATGAAAAACACAACAGCATTTGCTTTCCAGACCCCATGAGATCTCCAAGGAGGGGGAAAAAATACCAGTTTTTTTTGTACAGGGAATTGAACTCACGACCTCGCGCTTCCCAAGTAGGCACTTAAGCAGCTGAGCTAAATCCCTGGCCAAAAATACTACTCTTAAGGCCTCAAAAGAAGATGAAAAAGACGAAGAAGATGGATAGCGAAGAGGAGGAGGAGCCAGGGCATTAGTGGCCTCCTGGAAACAATTTCCTTAAGAGTGTGCCTGTGTGTGCACTGAGTATGTGTGTGTACGTGCTTGTACACACACCTGAGCACACACATGTGCTGGGTGAAGACAGAGGGCTGGGAATGAAGGCATGGAGGGCTGGGAATGACTCGGGACTGGGGCTCAGCGGTCTCAGGTGAAGCCTACTCGGTTTCAGAAGCAAGAAAGTGAGCAAGGGAAAGAAGAGGCGTGCACGCACGCGCATGCACACACACACACACATACACAGAGTTGAACACAAACATTAATAAAAAGCAAATACTGATCATACAAACTGACCCTTTCAGTTATCCTTTTACGTGGTCTTGTACTCTAAAAAAGCCACACCTCCCCTCTCCGAGGTAGGCAGGTAAGAGGTTCCAGCCCACGCACAAAAAGGCCAGCATAAAGGAGAAACTACACCTAGCAGATGGCAGCGGCCTGGGAGCACAGCTAAGGGAACAGACAGATAGGTCTGCAGGTGGCAAACTCTGGGTCCAAAGAAAAATCCTGAGACACAGAACTGAGCATCAACCGGACACGTGCTGCACAGCTTAACTTCTCTAGTTTCTCAGTTTCCTCTCTTATCATAGGTGCGATTCATCCCTTCCTGCACTACGCATTAACTGACCACCGACCACGTGCCGCGCTCTCTCCCAGCTACTGAGGACACCGCCACAAACCACGGGCGCTTTCTGGCTGGCAGCCCAAGGGTTAGCCTGATACAGCACAGCGCCGTCCAGCAGTTACCTGTCTGGGTTGAGCCTGCTGCAATTTCTGATTGGATCTCCCATGTACTTGTCACTAGGCCAGCCTCTTTTTACACCATAATCATAAACGCCTCAGGGCACGAAGGAGCTGCACACATCCTGCCCGCAGGGGCTGCCACTCTAAACTGAACTTGTAACTAACTCATCAGGCATAATCACACCTGTCAAGCCAACAGAAACATTTACACAAGACAGAGGGGCGCAAAGTCTCGAGACATATGCATATTAGCCGTATCACAGTCCTCATAAAAATCTGGAGACACTGACGCTATAGTCATTTTACAGATAGGGAAACTGAGGCTCCAAAAAGTTAAACCAATAGACCAAGGTTACTCAGCCTGTATGGCCAAGACCCCGATTCAGATCTGTATAACCCCTGGTCACCGGGTGACACTAGGTGCCTGGCACCGAATGGGGGTGGGAGACATGAGAATGCAAAGACCCATCTGGTTCCGAAGCGGCTGCTGCTGCACCTGCAGCGTCCCAGCGGCCGCGTCTGCGGGCGCCCTGGCCTCTCTCTCCCGCATGTAGCTGCGTACACGCTGGGGACGTGGGAGGCAACTGTCTGGATGGGGTGAGGGTTTGCAGCAGCGCCGGGGTTGGCGTCTGCTCCTCAGACCGAGCAGCGAGGAGGAGGGAAGACGGCGCGGACCCCACGTGCGGTCCCCACCCCCACCCCGGCGGACACGGAGCTCGCGGCAGGGTCTCACGTCGGGCCCGCGCCGCGCCAGGCCCCTCTGCCGCCTCGGGCCCCGCCCCGCGCCCACCTCGCTCCCCGCGGCCCGCGCCCCCTACCTGCGGTGGCGGCGGATTCCCGGGCGCTGCGACGCCGCTCTGCAGGACGCTGACACCGCCTGCGGCCGGGAGCCCTTGCGACATCCCGGGCGCTGCTCCGGCCCGGCCGCCCGCGCGCAGCCTCGCGGGAGCGGCCGCCGCCGCCGCCCGGGCCCTGCACGCGGGCTCTGCCTAGGGGCGCGCAGTCGGCATCCCGGCGCCCCGCACCTGCCGACCTCGCCCCGCCCCCGCGCGCCCGCGCGCCCGCGCCCGCCGGGTCCCGTCCCGCCCCGCCCCGCCCCGGCTCGGCCCGGCCGCGTCCTTCCCGCCCCGCCCCTGCTGCTCCCCCACGCCTCCACCGCGCCCCCCTCGCCCTCCCGCTGTACCTCGGGGTCCCCCGTCCTACTCCTGTCGCCTTCCGCTGCTGCCCTGCGCTTCGTGGAAATCACGTGGTGGCTCCGAAACCCGGGCGGGAGCGCGAAGCCCACCCACGGAGGCGACGCGGGGGCTCAGGGGCGCGGCCTGCGAGGCTCCTCGGCTGCGCTCGGGAGCGCGGGTTGAGCAGCCCTGGAGGGTGGCGGGGGTCAGTGGCTTTCCCCGATCTCCCCGGCGTCTTCCTGCGCGCGGCCGCGGGGACTTTCTCGGGACGATCGCCCCCTGAGCCCCGGGCACGCTTGGCTGCGAGCAGCGTCACTTTTTCTCCCTGGTCGCCGCGGGCCTGAGGATCCCGAGTGAACGGAGGGTGCGGGAAGGTGGCCCGGGTCGAGCCGGTGACCCCCGCGTTGGTCGTCACTCGGGACAGACTCGGGATCAGGGCCCCCGCGCCAGGGGTGCACGGCTGGACCCCGTTCCGCGATCTAGGCCGCGGGTAGGGTGGGCGGATCCTGGGGTGGCGCGTCCCCTCCACCTGCCTTCCGGTGCAGAACAATCCGGTCCGGACGACGGAGCGCTGCGAGGAAAAACTATTGGGTCCCGGTGTGCGGCCAGCGCACCGGTGGCCTCGGGAAGGAGCGCGAGCCGCGATCCCGGTGCGCGCGTGGGAGCGGGAGGAGCCCGGGGCCGGGGAAGGGGACGGAGATGAGGCCGGGGACGGGGCGGGGGACCGGGCCGGGGCCTGGGTCGGGCCGCTCTTCGAATCCCTGGCCAGCGCCTAAGGCTCTTGCCTGGGTCGGAGGTGCAACCCGCAGACGCTGGGCGAGGAGCCGCTGAACCTGGCACGGCTGAGAAAGCGCGTGCGGAAGCTCGGGTGGGCGTCCGCCCACGGGGGACCGCAGGAGTGCGCGGCGCGGCGCGGTCAGATGTGCGCGCCGCAGCCAGAGAGGGCGCGGCCGGTGTGCGCTGGGTTCGCGCCTTTCTCTCGTCCCCTTCTGCTTCCTCGGTCCGGATAACCCGACCGAGTTATTCCTATTGTATCCCATGCCGTCCGCGCAGAGGGCCTAGCTCTGCGCCCTGTACTCGGTCAGTCGATCAGATCAGCCGGGCACCTTCACGTTTGAAAAATCTAAGACTAACAAAACAGGAAAACCCCTGGGCTATCACTGGGCATTTAAGTGCATTCCGGCTTCGTTCTGGACGCTTCTGTTTCTCGGAGCCTCACCACGAACTCGGGTCCCCCGGGGCTGTCCCTTCTGTGTCTGACCCCGCAGAGCCAGGGCGGTGCCAGCGCAGAGCTCTGCAGGGGGACTTAGTCTATTTATGTTATGCAGGGGTTTCTTCCAACAAACTTAAAGGAGGAGGTTTGTTAACTAGTTAGCTTTTAGGGAACAGATCAATTTGATCTACCGCGACGTCAAAGTGAATGGATTAAATAGACACAAAATTAAAAATTAGGCAGCGAACAGAATTAAATCCTTGCTTAAGCCCTGGACATGGAGAGGGTTTTCTAGGACTACACATGGTACGAGGAATGAAATTGGTAATATCTGAACGACATGTGTGTGTGAGTGCTAAATTGTTTTATGATGGCCAGAAATTTAAAACATGAGGAAAATACAGGTTGAAATCTGTTACATATAGCGCATGAAGAAGAATAAAATATTGAGACAACTCCACCAAATTGCACAAGTGACAAGGAGAAAATAAAATAGAAACAGAAAAAAATCACATATACAGTAAGAATCCCTTTAAAATATTAAACTGGCCAAAGGTTTACTGGAAATTAGTAAATATTCATTTATTCATTGACATCATTGTGAATCAGTACAAATCTATTGGAAATAATTGTATTATGACTTTCAAGAATCATAAAAGATTCATAACTTCCAACTCAGTTTTTCCACTTGTAGAAAGTCATTCCAGAAGGATTATTGGATATATTCAGGAGAAAAATACTACATTCACTAAAAGCTCATAACATTTTAAGAATAAAAAAAATTGTAAGCAACATATATGTTGTCCAGTTATAGTTGAATGGCTTATTGAACGTTATCTATTAGAATAGGATATTGTGCATCCCTAAAATTACAGAATGCCTGAGTATTCTGTCATAGGGAAGATTTATTTGATACAAGGCAGATGAGGGAAAGGGAGAACACGAAATCCATGCATATGAAAAAGATTGGGAGAAGACACCGAAGTGGTAGCTTTTCTTTCGGGAAAGACAGAATCATAATTTCTCTTATCTGTCATTTTAAACTTTTTGAGAAACTGTTTCATGTTAGCATCCCCCGACATTTCGGGGTTTGGTTTTGTTTTGGTACCGGGGATCAAACTCACGACCTCGTGCTTGCAAGGCAAGCACTTATGCCAGCCAGTGAGCTAAATCCCCGGCCTGTGTTTCTCAGTAGCATCTTATTTATTGCTGTGAAACTCACTGAGCATTTCGCAGTGCCTGCCCATCTCTGACCCAGAGGAATGAGCTCCCAACCACAAGGTTCCTTCCTTGGTGCAGTATTTTCGGGTTTGTTTTATTCTCTGTGAGTCAGAAGGAGAAAGAAAAGTAAAAATGAAGAAATGATCAATAAGAGCAAGCATGTAAAATGCCCCTCTTTTTTTTCTTCCCATCTTGTGTTTTATTGTATTTCCCCCCCCCCCCCCCCGTGAACTGGGAAGCGAGATGACACGATTTGGCAATTTCCTATGAATACCGCAGTGACCCTGCCTAGGGAAGGAGAGGCAGGGATTTATAGCTCGGTGATCAAACCCTCCAATGATTCACTTCGTAAGAAGACCGTTCTTTACCAAAACAACTCCCAGCTGCTGGAAGACCTCCCCCGCTGGTTCACTCTGCTTTTCTCTTTTCCTGAAACTGACCTCTGGGTAAGGGCACTTTCACTGCTCTTCCCAGAAGGCGGTCCTGGGAGCTCCCCCGCGGCGGGGGACAGGGAGGGGGAGCCAGTTGCAGGAGGGGCGGCCCCTGTGTGTACCGGGATGCAGCAGCTGAGACACCACAGCTCAGGAAGCTCAAGGCCCAGAGGTGGGAGACAGAATGTTGTGTGTTGCTGATCACACTCTGCACCGAGGAATCTAAAGCAGGAATGAGACACGGGGAGGAGCCAGGGGTGCGCTTTTTAAACAGGGAGTTGGAAGGGTGTGGTGGTGCATGCTTGTAATGTTAGCACTCTGGAAGGCTGAAGCAGGAGGATCTCACTTTGCAGAGCCAACCTGGCAATTTAGCAAGATCTTGTCTTAAAATTTGAAAAGGGCTGCGGATGTAATTCAGTGCTGAAGCCCAGGGTTAGTGCCACTCATCTGCACGCATATGCACGCATGCACGCACACACGCACATGCCCTAGAAGCTGATCTGGTTTGCAGGAAATCAGGGAGCTTTAGCGTCAGGGTCCTGCCCAGCCCAGAAGGGGCCCTGAGAACGTTCACCTGCGGTAAGTTTGATTGACATTCGCAAACACAGGATATTTAACCATAGATGGTTAAGACCACTGTCCCCCGTCCCTCCTCATGCCCCAGCCCCTTGCATCTGGTGGTGTGGAGGTGGCTGCCCACACTGGGGAGCCTGCCAAGAGCACTTTGGCCACACAGGACAGACCTGTGTGGTTCACAGCCGCTCCTGTGTACAGTCAGTTTTGCTAGTTGTCCCATCTCCAGGATTATCACTGCCACCCTCTGTGCAAATCCACACAGCAGCATGTACGACTGTGGAGCATAAACACACGCTGCATTGCCTGGTGCCAGAGACAGGTTGGCGGCAGAGGAGAAACCAGATTCAAAATGCACAGCCTAGCAGCTAGTCTGTGAAAGGGCTTCCTATTAGCAGCCCTAGGGAGGCCAGGAGGAAAGAGTCCATCTGTGTTTACACCTAGTCAGAACAATTCCCCCCAAATCAGTAATTCCAGCTCATAGGATCATTGATCATTAATGCACCAGAGGGGCCTAGTCTTGTTAACAGGAATGGCATATTCTGCAAAGCTGAAAGGCAGCATTTTAACTGATATTTGGAAATGTTTTGTGGAGCATTTCAATAAACAAATTAGAAATGGCAGGCTCCCAATTTGCCCTGATCTGAATGAAGAGCACCGTCTTTATTTATTTATTTTTTTTTGTCTTTTTGAGACAGGGTCTCACTATGCAGTTCAGGCTGGCCTTGAGCTCACTTTATAGACCAGGCTGGCCTTGAACTTGCAGCGATCCTCCTGCCTCAGCCTCCCGAGTGCTGGGGTTATAGGCACGCACCCACCCACACCCAGTCTACAGTACTGTCTTTTTGGCATCTGAATTTACTTACGTATGGAAGAATTGAAAGAAAAATATAGAAAGTTGGGGAAAAGTAAAAATGAGACAATGGTAAGCAATTAAAACCAGTAGAAAATTTTCTGACCTCCATAGCCGAATCATAACGACAATTCAGGTTATGTTAGAAGTAATATAGTTGATGCAGAGGAGAAGATAAATATCAATGGGAGACAGTGAACGGGTTCCAGGATTGTGCGGGTGCCCAATGCTAAGGCAGAGTGATTTGTGTAAACACAAAGGAAGATATTTACCTTCCGTGCAGTCTCATCTGAGTACATCAGCAAAGCTCCCAGCGACTTCACTGTAAGATGACACCAGCAACGTGTGGATGCTGTCAGTGCTGAGATTGTGTAAGGAGAATCCCTGGAAAAGAAAGCACAAAATACCTGAAAACTCACAACTCATACTTTAGAAAATTAATAGACTTTTCTAAACCCAGTAAGTTTAAAATGACATGACAGTACCTATATCAATGATGTGTTCTTAGGCTGAAAACAGTATCTGCCGAATTTTCAAAAATCAATTCTTCACCCATTTTCATCTTCTCTGGTGGAAAGACTGAATCATCTTTTTAGTCTCTGTAGAAAATGAAATGGCCTAGTTATTGTCTTATACAGAAGAAAACAGAAAGCATGAGGTCCTGGGTTCAATTCCTGGTACCCAAAAAAGGAGGAGGAGAAGGAGAAGGAGGAAGAATAGGAGAAAGAGGAGAAGGAAAAAGAGGAGAAAGAGAAGAAGAAGAAGAAGAAGAAGAAGAAGAAGAAGAAGAAGAAGAAGAAGAAGAAGAGGAACAAGGAGGAGGAGGAAGAGGAAGAGGAAACAGTGTAAGGAAAATATTACATTGGAAAATCAATTAATAGTAATACAGTACTTTTCTTGATTTTTCTTCATTTTGGGGATTTGTCAGCTGTTCAGATTTGTAACTTGTTTTATTTTTCTTTCTTTGTTTAGAGTAAAAAATTCACTTTCCTAATTCCAGCCCTGTGATTCAACAGTCTGACAGTTCAGGCAATAGCTGGAATGTGGTAGTCAGCTAACTAAATTTATAGCCTTTAATATTTTTGATACTTGGTTATATGTGGTAATAAAATCTGGAATCGTTAGAAAAGCTTATAGAAGACAAAGACTATGTACAATCCAACCACTCATGCAGAGATAAATATTCATATGTTGGTACTTCTTGCCTTCCCATGTTTTTCTCTGCAAATAATTTTCTAGATTTATACCCGTGAAATTATATTCTAACCTGCTCTCTCACTTAAACAATGCTATAAATATCTTTTCATGACAATATACATCTGTGTCACTATTTGAAATCTGAGTAGTTCACATTGTAGAACTACACCATAGCTGATCTAAATAAATCTCTATTATGGTATTCTGTTGTCTTCGATTTTTCCATATTATGAATAACACTGGACCTGCATACCTATGTGCTGGTCTGATTATGGTGCTAGATTTAATTCCTGGGAATAAGATTGCCAATGAAAAAGGAATATTATATTTTCAAGGTATTCAACAAATATTGCCAAATGGCTTTAAATTAACAGTCCTGCTGGTTGAAAATCCTACTTTTGTGTTTCCAGTGGGTTACATTTCAGACTCCAAAGAACTGAACTTGTTTCTCAGATCACTTCTTGACACCTGATAAGAACAGATAAATGTAAGGTGGGGACCTGCCCCAAACCTAAGTCTTGAAGTTATTTTCAGCACTCTCCCTTCCACAGAGCCCCAGGCGATCAGGTTAACTCTCTGGGTCCCACAGCCAAACCCAAATATGTCACCTCATTTTTCCTTCCCCAAGATTTCCCTCTGCTAGACTTTTCTCTGCCCAGCTCCCTGAGAGCAAAGACTGGGAGGAAAGTGAGTCAAATTTGATGTTTATGTCACTCGGGTTGCTTTTTAAAAGGAAAAAAGTGTAGAAGACACATTTCCCCCAGCAAAGGACAAATCTCCACGGTGGGATTTTAGTCAGTAGCTATAGAAGCCCTGGAGTGGCCTGGGGAGGACATTTAATCACATTATGTCAGGTTGTTATCCTCTAGCCCCTGAGCCTTGAACTGGCCCTGAAAAGAGATGGAAGAAAAAAAGAAAAAGGCTGAAGGAGGGAAAAGGGGAAGGGGAGAAGGAGAAGGAGCAAGAAGATATCCAGGATGAGATGCCAGCACGTGACTCCATCTAGGCCATAGAAGGTTCTAGAATAGAGCCTAGGAAATTCAAATGACTGTTTTCTGCTCCAGTCAGTGCCAACTGTCTTCCCATATTTGCACCTGGGCCTCTCTCCTGGCCTCTTCTGAGATGCCCTGTTGTCACCTCAGTGGGCTCAGCCTGGGCAGCACTGAGTCAGTCATCTATCCAGCAATGCTCCTCCACACATTCTATCTCAGGGGCCAGCGCCAGCAGCCCCCACCACCCAGGCAGAGGGCGAGGCTGCACTCCTGAGGGACCCCACACCCGACCCAGTGAATGACGACTGAGAGCCGCCTATGGGATCAGCAAAGCGCACTCCTGGGTCTGTCCGGGTGGGACATGGGACGTGGAGATGTGGACCCTATGTCCTTGTCACTATGAAGTGAACAGCTTTGCTCCACCACCCCCTTCCACCGTGATGCTTCTGTCTTTGAGCCATGGACTGAGTCCTTGAAACTGTGAGCCAAATGAATCTCTCCTCCTTTGAACCAAGGCTGGCAGGTATTTATCCCAGCACCAGGAAAGCTAACTGCAACACCACGTCTTGGACCATGAGGGGCTGATCCCAGCTTTGTGGAGCCGGAAGTAATTCCACTAAGGGCACCTTCTTTAAGAAATAGCATTCAAGTCAGGGATGCTGGCGCACACCTCTAGTCCCAGAACTTGGAAGGCTGAGGCAGGAGGGTCACTATGAACTCAAGGCCAACCTGGGCTATATATTGAGTTCACCACATGACCAAAGCTACATGGCAAGAAGCAAAACAACAATAACAACACACTTTAAAAAAGAAATAGCATTCATATGTGGATATTAAAGTTAAAATTTAATTAGAATGAAAAAATAGCAAAATACTGCCATGATGACAAAAATCTAGAAAATAGGATCTTCTTTTTTTCTTATTTCTTTCACGAATGCCCATATATTCCAAAGTCTTTTATGTCCTGCATTTTTTGGCTACACACTCTTCAATTACCTCTTCAGCAACCACCTTTGAAAGTCACTTACTTGGAAGAATAGAAAGATAATTTACTCTTTTCTCTTCCTCTCTCTCCCTCTCTCTCCTCTTTCTCTTTCCCTCTTTTTTCTCCACCTGCACCTCCAAAGTGAACATCTCCTCTTGGAGAAGCAACATGAGCTTCTCTCTCTCCCTCCAGAAAGATTTCCCTCTGGTGGAATCAACTATAAATTTCTTTCTATTTTCTATTTCTTTGTAAGGTTTTAAATTTGTGTTTGATAAGACATTGGTGGGTGTGTATTTGCATCATAAAGTGGGGGATTTGACCCTCAGAGAGTGGAGAGTGGTCACCACTCCCAAGCCTGGGTGGTCGGATTTCTCTGGGTTCCCATCTGTCCCCTCTTCTAGACTATAACCCCTGAGGGCCACAGCCAGGCCCAGCGCCGCTGTGCAGCGGCCAGTGCTGGCTACAAGGGAGTTAAAGCATAGACGTTAAGGAACTTTCTCAGGTTACCCAGAAACCTGGCAGAGCGAGTGTTCCTGCTCAGGCACTGACTAAAGGTTTCATCAGTGACAGAGCAATTGGTCAAGTTGCGGCAAGTGACATTTGGGATAGATTTAGGACTCACCCCCAAAGAGATTCGGGGTATAGTAGAGGGGGGATGTTTAATGACTTCTACAGGCATCACAGTAGCTCTCTTCCTACAAAGGTTAACAAATCAATTTTTGTTGTTGTCTCCATCATTTCCCAGGGAGAGACATCAAGCAAAATAATGCCAATGTCTACCATGGTCCCCAATCCCTGCATGCCACAGGAATCTCAGGGGTCCCCACCTGGAGATTGCTTGCTATTCTCTTAAAACAATGACTGTGACATTTGTCATTTGGGACAAAACTTTAAAAAATGATTCCCCTCATTTCCTAAAGGACCTACCCTACAACTGATTTGTGATTTCCAGGGAGGCATCGCCGTCTTGTGCTCCCCAGAGCTGGGCTCCAAGCACTGAGCACCTGTGTTATACAGATCTGAGTGTTAATCAGGGTGAATAACTTCCACTGGCTGCACTGCAGTTCTCTGGGGATGATACTAACAGCTCTGCTGTCCCAATAATATAGGGGAGAGAAACTCCCCACCTGCTAGCTATGCGGTAGGAGTTGGTATTCTGTAAAATCAAAGAATGAATTCTAGGAACAACGGAGACTATGGTTGATACTCTGTGTCAACTTGAGAAGTTTAGAAATTTAACTAAGAGACTCAACAGGAAGCCAGGATCCTTACTTTATAAATATCCTCCGCTTGTGCAAGAGGAGGGCACAGAGGTGGTGTGAGTGCTACATCCATCCTGGGTTGGGGGGGGTGTAGTTTGTTTACAATATAAGGAAGGAGAAGAGGCTTGTTCCCCACTTTTACTTTGACTGCTTTTGCTCTGTGCTGCCTTGAAGTGTTGCCCCAGTGCCAGGCCACCCTACTGGGAGCCGGCTGATTATGGATTGAAACCTCCACAAACAGTGAGCTAAATAAACCTTTCCTTCCTTCATTTTGGGTGTCAGGTATTTTGTCCCAGCAATGAGAGGAAAGTAACCAAGACAGGAGGTTAAAAGCAAAATCTGTTTATTGGGGAAAGAAATCTTCTGTCTGAAAGAGAAAAGGAGTCTCAAGTGGGTTGCCTTGGACTCTGCCTTTTCTAGGGATTTGAGTAGAAGAAAACCACAAGTGAGGTGGGTCCAAGGTGGGGTTAAACTAGGAAATCACAAGGTGGGACAGAACTATGGTCAATCAATGAGTGTGAGCATCACTGCTCAGGTAAACTTGATTAAATTGGGATCAGATGGAGAAGCAAGTCACAGAGCAAATGGGCATGAAAGGAGAGGGGCTTTTCCTGGAGGGCTGGGTCAGTGGCTCTTTTATTCCTTTGCTATCTGGACGTTCTTTTGTGGTGTTTGCTCCTGATATTAGTGATCTGTCATCTCCATCTTTGATTATTTTCCCCCTTGCTAAAGGTTCGTTCACTTTTTTGATCTTTTCCAAGGATTGGCTCTACAAGCTGGTTACTTTCCATTGTTTTTCTGCTTCTCATTTTATTGATTTCTGCTGTTGGTTGCTTCCTTCTTTCTGCTTGTGTTAGGCTGGTTTTGCTCTTCTTTTTCTGTGTTCCTGAGGGGAAAGTTTTAAGCCACTTCATGCCATAAATTTTCCTCTCTGCTTCAGCAGAGTCAAACCAATTTAGGTTTTCACTTTCATTCAGTTCAAGGATTGTTTTACTTTTTAAATTTCCCTTGAAACTTCCTACTTGACCAATGGATTATTTCAAAGAGTGGTTTGTTACTGATTTCTAGTTCGATTCCATTGTGGTCAGAGAATTCCCTCAGAATGATTCTAATTCTTTTCTGAGGTTTGTGTTATGGCCCCAGATCCAGTGTATCTTGGAAGATGATCCACAGAAATTTGAAATGAGTTTGTATTCATCTGTTGTTGGGTAGAGTATTCTACAAATATCACCTTATCCTGTGTGCTGGTGGCATTGCTGAGTTCTGGATCCTTGTTGACCCTTTTCTAGTTGTTCTATCAATTATCCAACAATATGTTCCTTTGTGCTGGTAGGTATAAAATGTTATCCCACCATGGTCTTAATTTGCGTTTCCTTGAATTCAAGTGAGAGTGAGCATCAAATTCAGTGTTTTCTCTCATAATTATGCTTTTCAAAACATGTAGTGGATACCATGACAATTATTCAAACTGATCCTTTTTCCTTATTTCTGTTTTTGTTCTTGTTTTCACACAGGCAGTGACCTCTGCCAATGCCTCTGGAGAGAGAAGTCAGACACAGCGCCACAAGCCAGCAGACACACCCTTCGGCAAAGATCTCCAATTATACCCCATTTTCTGAAAAATGTAAATTTAAATTTAAATTGACCTTTGCGGCCTCTATGGATACTTCTGACTCACCTAGTCCGTCCATGTCGATGCTGCAGTATTGACCAGCTGCGCTGGCTCCTGACTCTTTTCTGAGCTCTGCCACTCCAACCTAGGGTGCACTTTGTCATCCAAAATCCCATCGGTGTTTTGAGTGTGGCCCAAATGCTCCCTTTACAGTAACTTGCTTGATCATCCCGACCGGAAGTGTCCCTCACTCTGAAAGCAGCTGCCGGTGACAGCTGCATGGCCCGGTATCCTAACACACACATCTGGGGAACAGCTGGGAGGCTTGTCAGCGATTCAGCCCAGGGCTTCTCACTGCTTTTTCGGGTCTTGCTGGAGCTTGAACTCTGAATGTCCCTTGCCAAAGGCTTCCTGTGGAAAGCTTGGTCACCACGGTGCCACTATTGGGAGATGATGGCATTTGGGGGGCTACCTGACTTTTTAGGTCATGTGGGGTGGGTCCTTGAAGAGCACTGTGGGCTCCAGCCTGCTGCTCTTTCACTTCCTGCCCATGAGGCTCGTGGTGTGCTCACCAGGACAGGCTGCCTCACCGGGGCCAACAAGAAAGCGGGGATCACCAATCCCTGAGTGGATCCCTAAGGCCACACATCAAAACAATCACATCAGCCTCTTCTCTTCATTTGTGACCTCTCTTGAGTATTTTGTTATAGTGACAGAGAGTCAACACATAGCTATCTTTTTTTTGTTGTTATTGTTGTTTTTTTACTTTAGGCAAAATGGCTCTTCTTTATTAATATTCTAACTCGTATAGCAAACGTGGTTACAATTTTATCTCAGAGAGTTAGATCTACCCAAAGTGGTAGTGCATGAGGCAGATTGCCAAGTTTTTGAGCAGACATCACCAAGACAACCTCAGAATAGGGGTAAAATCATGCCGTGATGTGATTCCCCGATGGAACCATATGTATCGGTTGGATGGGGGAGATAAACTATCATGAACAAAATAACTGCAAATGAATTGTACTTTAACAAATATGACTAGATAGAGGGGTACATACCTGTGCTACTGGCACAGAGGAGGCTGACATAGGTAAAAGGATCAACTTTGAGGCCAGTCTACACTAGCGAGTTCAAGGCCAGCCTAGACTACACAGTGAAACTTTTTCTCAAATAACCAAAAAAATAAAAACATAAAACTCTGAAGCCAGGGGTGGTGGCGCATGTCTGTAGTCCCAGCGCTTAGAAGGCTGAGGCAGGAGGATTGCCTCAAGTTCAAAGCTAGCCTGGGCTGTGTAGTGAGTTCAAATCCCAGCTTGGGTTCCATAGGAAGACTCTGTCTCCAGAAGACAAAACAAACAAACAAACAAAACAAAAAACCATAAAACTCTGAACTGTTAGCCAGACGTGGTGGAACATACCTGTAATCTCAGCACACTGGGAGGCTGAGGCAGGATAATGGCAAGTTTGGGGCCTACCTTGTGCAACTTAGAGATTTAGTGAGACCCTTTCTCAAAATATAAAATAAAACATAAAAGGACTGGGTATGTCAGTTAGTGCAAAGGCCCTGGGTTCAATCCCCAGGACCACAAAATAAATGTATAAATAAATAATCTGAATTGCTTTATTGTGAGGGGAAGCAGGCTCCACTGATTGCTGCTGAACTTTTCTATCATCAAGCTAATAGCTGATCGCAGATTTGCAAATGATTGCTGTTACTTGGTAGTTCCAGTGGACTGCGCTATAGGAAAAGATTTAGATTAAGTGTAGATAACATGCGGTATCATTCCTAAAGTAAGCGAGTCCAAGCGAGGGTCACACTACGTATTTCCTTAACAGCACAGTTGAGTTTTTTGATCTTCATGGATGCTGCCTCATGCAGGCAATCCCAGACTTTAGTAAAAACTGAATATAAATTTTGATTCACAGAAGACTCGCAGAGATTTTTAAAGGTAAAGATTTTTATCTTTATGTAAAAAATGAAACATGTTTATTATAGAAAATCACACTCCATGAAAAATAGCCATAAAACTTACATGGATTATCATATATTCAATTAGTAATAATTAACACATGCCTTTCCAATCCACAATCTCTGTGACCAAGAGACAACTGTTGATGACCCCGGAAGACCCTAGAGAGATTTTGCTGTCTTTTTGCTCTTTGACCAAGCTTCTACCTGGCCATTCGGTTTGGTTTTGTCTTTTGTTTTTGAGGAAGGCTCCAAGCTGCCCCGGTTTCTGGGACCTCAAAATGCTGATGGGCACAGTTCTGGATTTATTTTTGGTTCCATATGCTGCTCTTCAGACGCATTTCCTCTTCTGCTCCTGCAGCAGAGGCAGGAAGCTTCTGCTCTCACCTCTGCCTCTGCCTGAGAACCCTCCTCAGCCCTGAGCCCGTTTCTGAATGGGCCCTTCTTGGGGCGAATCCACCAGACACCTCTCCTGGGGCTTTGTCTTCTCACCGCTCACCAGCAGCAGTGTCCTTCCCATCAGCCGGGCTCCCTGACGTTCACCTGACAGTCCCCTCCCTGGAGGCAGGGCACTGTCCTGCTCAGCTGTGGCCCAGGTGCCCTCAGTCTGCACCTGGTGTAGATTCTGCCCGCAGCAGACATTGGCAGCCTTCCCAGATCTGTGACTCAAAGCCGTGCTCCTAATAAGAGCCACCGGCAGCCTGAGGCAGTTCCAGGAATTTGCAGGTCCCTGGGCGGTGGATCAGGTGGGGTTCCTAACACAGGCTGCCCACCCACTTCCCTACTACTGCCCCTGCACTGGTCCCGACTGAGGCTGGCAAGGAACCCAGAGACTCCTGGAAATGTGTCCTTGGCTGGAGACTCTGTCCTTCAAGGGCCCCGGGGTGCCCTTGAAGCTGCCCTTAGGAGCTGCTTTAAGTCAGCTCAGGGGCTCTAGGTGGACAGTGTGCCCCTGAGGCGCTGCCTCTTTTTTTCTTTCCAAGGAAGCCACTTTTATCTTATTTTATTTTATCGGGTTTTTTGGAGAAAGGGTCTCACTATGTAGTCCAGGCAGATCTCCAACAAAGGATCCTCCTGGCTTAGCCTCCAAAGTGCTGGGATGACAGCTGTGCCTCACCACACCCCCTTTGCAGCATGGTGGCATGGAGTTGTGCCTCGCTGGGCAACAGTGCCATGAACCTAAACTGCACAACCACAGTCACCTCGGGCCACAGACTCGGCCCCACAGCAATCACCAAGGTGCCCCTGAGGTCTTGAGCTGTGTGACCGGCAAGGCTCGCTGAGCCCTGGCCAGGGGTGCGTTGCCACAGTGACTGCTCCTCTGAGACCCCAGACTCCTGGAACCCCAACCTTCGCAGGGGGTCTGCAGCCCTCCTGGGCTCTCTGGCAGTGCCCCGACTATTCTTTCCAACACCCGCCCAGTGTGGCCTTCCGGTCCCCGTACCTGTCCCCCTTTTATTTACCTGGCTCTTGTGCTTCTGATTTTTTTTTTTTTCAAAACTCTATGTCTTGCCCAGAACACCCCAGCGCACCTTCATCTTCTCCTGTCAATCAAAGTGGCCCTGAAGTCACATCTTCCAGGAAGTCTCCCCTGGGTCCCCAGAACAGTGACAGGCCTGGCCTCCCTCCACACTCACTGTCCCTTCCTGGAACTTCCCCCTGGTCTTCCCAGAGTACAAATTCTGCACTTTGTTTCTGAGTTCGTGTGCACGTCAAACAGGCTCTCAAAGAGGGCAGAGTTACAGGTGCTGCCTTCTGAGAAGAAGAGCAGCTTCTGCCCCACCGCTGTGAAATCAGAGCATGGCCAGTTGTCACTGCAGTAGAGGAGCAAGCGAGGGCCTCTGTGGCGTGGCAGGGCCCAGCTGGGACCGGCTTGGAGAACCTGGGCTTCAGCCGGGTGTGGGGCCGCAGGGCTATGACTCCAGCGCTCCGGGAGGCTGAGCCAGGATGAGGGCTGAGGCAGCCTCCTTCCGGGGAACTCGAAAATTTAGAGAACTCACCTTAAAATTAGAAACTTTTTTTAAAAAAATGGGCTGGGAATGTAGCTCAGTGCAAAGGCCCTGGGTTCAGCTCCGGTAAGGTATGCACAACACACACACACACAGGACCCTAATATTTACATTTCTAGTGGGGCTCCTCTTGTGCATTGTTAATCAGATGCTTCAGCATTATTCATCCAACAAATGTTTACAGACAGCCCAGGGAGCGTGTGCTAGGCTCTGTGATGTACCATTGGAAGGTTTGGTTTTTTAAAAACTTTTCTTAGTGCATGTCTGCAGCATATAATCCTCACATTCATCATTCATCGCGGGAGGTAAGGGTGGGTAGGTACTTAGCACACCTTTAATGATGCGCTGCGCTCCCCCCCCCCCCTCGGTTCCCTGGGGTATTTAAGCTTATGCCACTGATTTAATTCACTTAGGTTTAGGATCTCAAGGCGAGTCCCCTGGGAAGTTGTCACAGTCTAGCGTGGGGGCATCTGCTTGCTGGCCTGCAGGGAACTGACCTTCTGGGTGACCCTGCCCTGGGCTGCCTCCTGCCACACCCCTTCCGGAGCCAAGCTCCCCGAGACCCTCTTTAGTTGGCAGAACAGAGAAGCGATGAGCCAAGTCCAGACTTGCGTCAAGAAGGCCTGGCAGTGTCTGCTTTGGCAGTTTTCAGGTCCCTGAGCCATGGCGCCAGCTGCGGAGCCGGGGGACCATCAGAGGGACTGCAGGGAAAGCAGAGAAGGTCGCCATGGACCTAGACTCCCGTCTGGAAGTTGCTTTGAAACCTTTCTAATCCACATCCCACCAAGCTGGAACTTCAGACCTGCTCCCCCCAACACAGTGAGCACTGTCAGTGACTCAGGACGAGGGGGGCCAGGGGCTAGGGTGATGTCTCCCAAGCTGTGCACGGCAGGGCGCCTATTTAACTTCATTGAGACATCATTGCTTCAGAGGACTCTGAGTACTGTCTGCTTTAGCTACTCATTGACTCCCAGGGGATTCAGAAACGTGTGTTAGCATGTGTTGGTGTATGTCTCTGAGGGGGAAAAGCACTATTGACATCCCTGCAGTGTCATGGTGCAGGCGTCTAAGACCAGCCGTGGTCAGTGTGGAGGCTGCAAACAGCGGGAAGGTGGCCGGGTGCCGGCCCTGGTCCCCGCCTGCTCTTCGCCCCATGATGAAGCCAATGACAGCCTGTGACATCCTCCCGGTGGCTTTGAAGGTTGTGTGAGAAGCTTAGCATGCAGGGATGGCCCACGGCATGGAAAGAATTGGGGCTTTGTTGCTATTAGCAAATATTAAATTTATATTGGCAAATATTATATTAAACAGTTATAAAAAGTATTTTTTGCACAATTGTAGACCTATAGGGGATCTTCTGTATGCTGTTTTTATTTTGTATTTTATTTTAAGGAGAAAAAGATAAAGAATGAAGCCAAGTTACAAAACAGCTTAGCAGGACAGTTACAGCAGTTGACATACCGTATATCCATGTCTTCTAGTAGTAATTCAGAGTACAGGGTATAGGCGGGATATCTTGTCTAAACAACATGAGCACAAAACATTCTTTTCAAGGAACCGAGAGACGCTAGCGGTATAACTATCTTACCTATCTTGTGTATATATTTTTTCTTTTTCTCTTTCTAGAGATTACAAATATAGTACATTGGGCACCAAATCTAGGAATCCCTTTCCTGTCCTTGCTGCAGCTTATGTTTGTAATCCCATGGGAAAGTTAGTGGAATTCTGGCGAGTTAATTCCAATCTACCACCTCCAATGCAACCCACGGTGAGAATAAAGACACTAAAACCTATTTATAATTCTGGCGGGCCAAAGGTCCCGAGTCCGGTCCAGAGGGAGGTTCACAGAACAAAGGCCATGACCTGGGGCCTAACCCAGATTTTATTAATTCATGAAGAAGGCTGAGTGACTGTGAGAATGGCAGGAATTGGTGAGTAACGTGAGCTGAGCCAGCCAGGAGGCCCGAAAGCACCTCTGCAGTGCTCAGAGAGAAGGATGTGCAGAAAGACCAACGTGCGTAACGCAGCCGAGGTAGCATTTAATGTTTAGGACCCTGTTGCTTCAGCTTCTGATGCACAGACTTCTCTGCCCTGGGGTGCTGTAGCCTCTTATCTCAAACCCAGCTGTCAGCCCTGGAGCAGCGGGGGCTCCGCCATCTAGCCATGAGACACTGGGGTGGGAATACCAACTGTCACCCAGCTTCAAAGATTACTCTTTGGCACCTCAGCCAGTCCTATTTACATTGCTTAGAGCCAATTGAAGGGAAAAGGAAGCAGCTTGGCCAGCTTTGTTCGAATCAGTACATGGAGAAAGGGCCAGATTTAGCCAAAGCGTGGGTGACCGCTCTGTATTCAAGGAGAGTCATCCAGGTGGTCCTCCACACCTTGCTTCCTTTCCCCCATCACAGTTTGTCTTTTCTTTTGAACAGTTTCTTCCCAATTTGCAATATCTAGTGTACATTTCAAAGTCTGTTTACTGGTTCAGTTTCTCATGCTAGCGAGGCAATATGGTGTTTATACAATATGTTTCTTATTTATTTCACTTAGGAATGTGTATGGTCTCAAGCTGCATCCATTTATCGATAAAAGTTTTCAGTTTATCCTTCTTTATGGCTTAGTAGCTCTCCATCATATTGGGAAAAAAAACCCACTTTTTTTTTTTATCCATTCCTCAGTTGATGGGCATCTAGGTTTGTTTCCGAGATTTAGCTATTACAAATTGTGCCGCTATAAACATGGGTGCACATGTATCACTATGATATGAAGTTTTTAATTCTTCTGGAAAAATACCCAGAAAGGGACTAGCTGGGTCAAATGGGACCACTGATCCTAGTTTATTTGAGGAAACTCCACAGTGATTTTTTCTTGGTGTGTGCACCAGTCTGCACTCCCACCATCAGTGGAGAAGAGTTTCTTTTTCCCACAGCCCCACCAGCATTTGTTATTGGTTGATTTCTTGATGACAGCCACTATTTCTGGGGTGAGATGGAATTTCAGTGTTGTTTTAATTTGCCTTTCTTGAATGACAAATGATGTTGAATTTTTTTTCACGTATTTATTTGTCATTTGTATTTCTTCATCTGAGAAGTATATATTCAGTTCAGATGCCCATTTTTGGATTAGGTCTTTGAATTTTGGGGGCCTGATATATGCTGTTTTTAAAATATACTGCTTTACAATCAGCTGTGGTGGCACATGGGATCCTCACCCTGAGGAGGCTGAGGCAGGAGAATCATTGCAAGTTCAAGAACAGCCTGAACTATAAAGTGAGCTTAAGCCCAGCCTGAACTGCATGGCAAGACCCTGTCTCAAAAAGACAAAATAAATAAATAAATAAATAAATACAATACAATACAATACATTGTTTTAGTTGATTATGTAGTAACTGCCTGTAGTCCACGCTACTGGGGAAGTTGCTGCAGGAGGATCATTTGAATCCCAGAGTTCAAGACCTGCATAGGTAACAGTGAGGGAGATTGCATGTCAAAAAAAAAAAAATATATATATATATATATATAATTAAATGGATGCTATAATACAGGTATGTGCATAATATATAATGCATATACATGCTGTTTTAAACAATACTATGATACACACTATTAACCACCTTTTGCCCACTTTTGCTGCCCTTGCAGCTGTGGTTTTTTTTTTTTTTTTTTTAATCTCTTCCTTTTCTTCGGGCAACTTTTATCTTTTTTTAAAATTTAAATGGTCTCTTTAATTTCATGCTTTTTGTTCCTTGTATCAGACTCTTGGATGAAACTGGAACTTTCTAGGAGGAAGCATACCGGGAATTGAACTCAGGACCTCATGCTTGTCAGGCAGGCACTGGGTATTTTTTACCCTGAACTACTCAGAGTGAAACGAAAGGTGACCTCATGCAGCTACGATGAATCTGACATTGTGGGTGTTTCAACAATATCTTCATGAAAGGGAAGTAAAGTTTTATTAGGAAGAAAATGATTTCTGAGAATCCAGAGGCTCTGACTGGATATATTTGAGGGCAAGGGGACAAAGGTCGCATAGGGGGTCATTGACTTCCCAGAGGGAGGGATCCCATCACTGCCAGTGTGGGGGCAGTAACCCTGCCCCCTGTTGCTGACTCCTGGCTCTCAGGGGCCCAGGATGGAGCCCCAGCAGATTACCCTGAGGGTCTCGGGGAGGGCACCCTGGGCAGGGCCACAGAACCTAGCAGAGAGCAGGGTTGGTTTCTGTGTGTGAACTTCTGTTCCCCGAGTGTGAAAAAGTGATGAGGTCTGATTTTGGTAAAGGCCATGTGCCCACACACCTCTTTGCACGCTATTTGGAAGTACTTATGCAATAGAAGATGGCATGCCTGGAAACTGCTTTTCCAGGATTGTTTGGAATGCAGTTGGAAAAGGTCATGAGACACTGGAGCTGGGATATGTAGGACCTGAGAAAAAGGGGTGCTACAAACTGGCTGAAGTTCAGCTGCCTACCAGCGTCCTCCTGGGATGTCTATGCCCTCAGGGGGTGTAGACACAAGGCCTGTGCCAAGGACACTGAAACCGCTGTGGCACGAGGAGACACCAGTGCCTGCCCTTCCGCAGGCCTGTGACTCAGCACAGCGGTCCAGCAGGAAGTGAGTTTTCTTATCTGGTGACTCCAGGCCACCAAGAAGCAAGGGGATTAGCGAAGAGCCGCTGGGGGCCTGCAGTGGACCTGAGGGTGTGAGTGCCAACCCTGCTCCAGCGCCCCACGGGATCTACACTTCAGCTGTGGGAGCCAGGAGAGTCCTAGTTCTGGTGCGTCTCCCAGAGATTCTGTCCTCTGTCCTTGGAACACACCCCTCCCCTCCTTTGCAATAGCAAGCCCACCATCTAAGCTTAATTATCAACCCACACGAATGCACAAGCCATTAATGTCTGGGATAGTGATGTCAGGAAATTGACAAGCCAGAAATTGGCAATATGAAATAATTTATTCCACTAACATTAATAGTGGGTCCCAGGGGTCCAAACCACAGAGGCTGCAGTGAAATGGTATAATGCCAGTTTCATCACAAAGGCACATTATTGTGTGTCTGCATAACACCTGCATTTATCTTTAGGATATTTCTATTGATGACTTTAAATTGTACGAGTTTTATTATATTAAACAATGAGTACTTAACAGGAAAAATATTTAAAAATTAAGTAGTGAAATTTTAATATTTATTGTTTATAAAGAAGCATCATGGGCCGGAGGTTTAGCCAGTGGTACAAGTGTCTGCTTGGTAAGTGCAAGGTAGTGAGTTCGATCCCTGGTACCAAAAAAAAAAAAAAAGCATCACGATTTTCAACATCGACTTTTTTGGTGTACGAAGTATTAAAAAATAGCCACAGAAATAAATTCCTATATGAACTACAATGAAAATACCAATACAAAAAAATTTTTTTACTTCAATTATCACACCTATAGCAGATGTTCCAAAGACACATATAGCTTATAGTAACAACACATGTGTTTTGATTTCCTGATTTTGATCTCTTGCTGTTCTTGCTGTTTTGTCAGGAGGTTTTTATTATATTATACAATGTATAATTAACAGGAATATAGTACATCAACAATAGTACAAAATAAAGTATAAATTCTTCATATGTATTGCACATTCAGAATAAACATCAACATTTTCATATCATCCGTGCACTTGCTTACAACACCTAAAAGACAACATCAGAATAAAAACTCGTGTAAACTATAGACAACGGTCTACCACAGAAATGATTTTTGCTTCAAATGTCACATCCAAGCCGGGGATTAATTAGCTCAGTGGTGTAAGTGCCTGCGTGGCAAGTACAATGTCCTGAGTTCGATCTCTGGTACCAAAAATAAAAAAAGTCATACCCAAGGCAGTCTTCAAGCTTGAAGACTTCATGTTCCATACAAAAGTATCCCTTACACCCAGAGCATATATGTTTTGTTTTCTTGTCTTGTTTTGTTTTGTTTCTCTTGTTGCTGCGACAAAATATCTGACACCCAAAATTGAGGAAGGAAAGATTTATTTAGCTCACAGTTTCTGGAGGTTTCAGTCCATACTTAGCTGACATGAGCAGGGTGGCTCATGTCAGAGGTCAACAGTTCATGGTAGCCAGAAGACAGCAAAAGCCGGAAAAAAAAAAAAAAAAGGAGCAAGTGAGGAGACAAGACCCTTTCTGTTCCTTATACTGTATGTAGGCCACACTCTAGGCTAAGTGTAGCACTCACACTCATAATCCCAGCATTGGACCATGAACCAATCACAATTTCTAGAAGCCTGCCCCCATGACTGCATGTGGCTTGGGGGGGACATCCAGATAACAAACCATAGCACTGTCCTTTCAAGGAGGGAACAGCTGACATCTTTTTGATTTCCTGTTTTCATTGTAGTCTTTGGGGTGCTGTGCCTGCCTGTTCACCTGTCAGCTCACCAATGTGCTTCATATTTTGCATAGTTCCTAGGGTAGAAACATTTTGTTTGTCCTCTGCTGTAAATGTTCTCTTCTGAGTTCTTGTCCCAATCTTCTAAGAAAATTTCTCTGTGATATTTTGCATTTGTTATTTTCTTTGTAAACTCTCAAACTGTTTATGCTACACATATTTAGGATTGAGAAAAACACAACCATTGGCCACCACGTTATGTTTCAAGTGATATCATAGTTGCTGTATAAGTCATCAACATCTACTCTGCCTTTGGTTTTGTTGTAGAAAGTTACTGTCTCAGGCTTCTGCTTTGTCAGTGTTTCCTTATCACTATTCCCATCACAGAGCAATATTGACATCAGCAGTATGACTTTATTTTTCTTTGCTATACAGGAGGCCAATGTTATATCTTTCCGAAATCCAAAGATTGTATTATATAATTCTGTTTTGAAATTGCAACATTTCATTTGTAATTTCTGCTTTGTTCCTGCATGAAGATCCTACCTTGATCAACTTGTGTTCTTTTGGCAAATGTAACATCAGTTGGAAATGAGTAAACCAATTGTCCAACGTCAAGTTTTGATTAGTTTGGGAGATGGGGGCAAGTCTGTCCACAACATCATTTGGATTATTACTATATGAACAAGGACCTGATGGCTGAGTTCCAGGATAAATTTCTAAATTGAAAGCCTAATGTCTTCACATCCACAAAGGCACAGATTTTCATGCCACATTTTGAAGGGTTTGGGGGAATATACTGCCTGGAACTACAGCAACCATGAAATGCTGCAAGACATCAGGTGGTAAGTTACTGGACAATCACCCACAAACCATGAGCAGACAACAGCCAGATTTTTGGTTCTTTTTCTTTCTTGGCAGGTGGTTTTGTCATCAAACCTCAGGCAACTTTGAAGGAAACTCAAATCTCCTCAGTGTCATCATTAGTATACAAACTTTATCCTACACACCCATTGCTTTTCTGTCTTTTCCATTCCTGTGATCAGCAATTCAAAGTGCAGCAGAGATGTGAACTTTCAATTCAGCTAATGAGGTGTCACAATAAACGCACTTGTGAGCATGGACACTGATGCATACAGAACATGTCACCTGTATTTCAGCATTTGTGTATTTTATGACATCTTGTAGCATTTCATCTGTTACAATTTCCAGCATTCAATGGCAGCGCTGGCATTTTGTTCAATACCTTTCACCCCCACCAACACCCTTACTATATTTTCAGACCTAGTTCTAACATTGGATCTTTCTGTTTGGTTCATAGGCATTTCACAACATTTCAACTAGTCAAATACAGATGTACTCATATTGCTGTTTTCTTTGTCATCTGAATCAGGAGGTCTGCATTCCTTGTGTCTGTATTGGTTAATTTTTCTTTCTTTCTTTTCTTTTCTTTTCTTTTTTTTTTCTTTTTGTCATTTTGAAACAGGGTTCTACTATGCAGTTCAGGCAGAACTTGAGCTCAAACTTTGTAGCCCAGCCTGGCCTCGAATTCACAGCAATCCTCCTGCCTCAGATTCCTGAGTACTGAGATTACAGCTATGTGTCACCATGCCCAGCTTACTGATCATTTCTTGCTCCATTTCACTGTCACAGGAACTTTGGCTCACACGACCAACATCAAGTCATTATCGTCATCATCATCCATGATGAATTATATAATGATTCACTTTTGACCTCCAAAACTTGCAAATCTGGTTTTTCATGTTCCATTATACTGAATTAGGGTACTTCTACCAGAAAAATCTAAAGAAAACTTTAAGAAAACCAAATCCTAAATGCACAGAAATCTAGCAATGAGCATTTCAACAGATTCACCTGTTGCTGCTTTAGGTCTCCTACCCACTTTGCTGTTTGTCTGCCAAGTGGGTGAATACACAGATGGGCATTTTCTTTGCCCAGGTGTGGCTATTACAAGTCCCACCCACATTCCATATGTGATCAAATACATGTTTACAGAACATAAAAGTGGTGTGGGTGTATTTTACCCCTATGATGTTTGGTTACACAAACACAAAAATCTGTTAAATGGAGAATTATGTCAGTAAAAAGCCCAGTTTGACATTTTTGCACATGCGTGCACACCTTGACATGTTATACCAAATGGGTAAGCAGGAAGATTGCTTCCTGTATCCCCCAGGTTCAGCTATTGATGGGCAGCCAGCTACTATTATGCTGAAATACAAATTTACAGTAATGGGATGGGTCACTGTAACCCAGTGTTATAATCTTTGTTAATTACAGAACTCTTCGTTCCTAAGCTTCAGGTGAATGTTAATTTCTCCAATTCTTCCATATAAAATTCCCAAGAACACTTCAGCGGTTTTCATGTTTTTCTCCATCCTTGCACACAGAGATTTGACAACAGAACCTGCTTGCAGAACAAAAGGTCAGGGAGGCGGAAAAAACCTTACAGAAACCAAAACTGAATCTCTCAACCAAAAACAGAGATTACAAATCCTATTTGAAATCTACTGGGATAACACAACTGAAATCCCATGACTATCATAGCTCAGGGCCCTGGTCTAGGACCATTGATGTGCTGCTCAGTGGTATGGTGACAGGATAAAACACAGATAGGATATATATTTGTTACAAGGGGTGCCAGACGGTCAAAGCCCAGTAAGGACTAAGAGCACAAGGCGTGCTGTCTTTGGCCTTTGTTAGGTGCACAGCTTGGCTGGGGGGTGTGCTGGTGAGCTGCAGGAAAGGAAAAGGACTGATGGGGTCAAGGTTTAAGGATTGAAGCACCATGCATTTTTGGAAAAGCACACAGGAGGAGATCATGCTTAACTGGATGGTCTGCTAACTGCAAGTACTGGGTTAGAAGGAATCTGGACAAGTCAGTCCACAGCTGCCATGTTATCTTGCTTTGAGGCACTAGAACTTCACACACCATTTGCTAGTCTCAACTCTGGCTTAAAAATTAATCTGTTTGTGACCCAGCCACAGGATCTGCCACAACTCGTGTAGGTCTAACACAGACTCTCAATCTATTTTTGTGCTAATTTATTAATATTAATCACTGCCCACTCTGTACCATGTCAAACTGGTTCTGAGCATGAAACAGCTGAAAAACGTGTCTCTTTTTAAGGATATGGTAAGTAAAAAATAATTCACGTCTACCTGTGATAGTTTATCTATACTTGTGTTATTTGCATGGAACTTGAAAAATGAAATCTCCAAGATAATAACAACAAAGTCCCTGGCCCACTCATCTCAGATAAGTACACGGGTATTTACTGAGTAAGATCAGTATCATAGAGACCTTCAATTCAGCTATTTATGGGATTATCCACTGGCGTTCACTAGTAGGGGATAAAGCTTCCACACCCCAATATTCCCACTTCGGGGCTTGTATGGCCATATTGGGACAACCACATGAACTGTCTGTTGGACTATGAACTCCATACTGGTTGGCACATGAGCCTCCTCACTGCCACCTCTTGCCCCTCTGGCTGCTGAGGCCATGGCAGGGCACCTGGATGGGCCTGGACCCCACTTAAAGGAGCTCCAGAAGGGTTCAGGCAATGTCCATCTGAGTGCTCAGGGATGTGCCTGTGCTAATTTCCCACCCTCAGACTCTCAGCATGATAGGACCTTCTAGCTGTTCACTGCGTTCAGCTCAGGACTTTTCTCATGTCTATGTAAGTATTGTTCACCATGGAACCAGTTGGTAATTATGATTAGACTCCTTGTGTAGTTTTGTGCTTTACCATAGTGAATAACTGCCTAGCTGGGTGTGGCGGCACACACCCGTAATCCCAACACTCGGGAGGCTGAGGCAGGAGGACTGTTGCTCATAAAGTGAGCTCAAGGCCAACCTGAACTGTATAGTGAGACCCTGTCCCAAAACAACCTGCCTGTTTGTTTCTTTGAGCATCTGAACAATGCCATAGAATACACAACAATGTCCAAGTGGTTAGGATGAGCAGTCATGTTGTCAGTTGTATTTTCTCCTCCTACAAAAACAGCAGTCTTTCAATCTGGTCTCAGGGGACCGCTTTCCAGACCAGCTGTGTACTTAGACTTTGACTGGGGGCTGCTGCTGTCTGGGACGCCTATTTCCCAGCTCCCATGGGAGGTTTTGGCTTGGCCTTTGCAGTGGGCCTGTCCCCAGTAGTGTCTCCATGCAGGCTTCTTTCAAAGTACTTTTATTCTCATTCAGAACTTGCATATCTGAGAATGGCTTCTGGAGTCCTTAATGGTCACATCTGACATCAGCCTGGCCGAGGATGGAACACGTCTGCCAGCCATTTATGCTGTTTCCAGATTGCATTGCTCCTGGGTCTTGTAGGTTCTAGAACAGTTTAGTAATTCAGTATCAATCAATTCTTATTTTCTTCTGCTGGAAACTTTAAGAAACTTTCTTTATCCCCGGTATTCTGTCATTTCTCTTTTTTAAATTTTATTTTATTTTATTTTATTTTATTTTATTTTATTTTATTTTATTTTACAGAGGATAAAACAGAATAAAACCAATCAAAACAAACCAGTGTAAGAGATACAGGAATTCAAAACATTATGAAATCAACAACAGTTACCTTAATGCTTTAGCTGCAGGTAACTTTGGACATAGTAAAAAACAAAACAGAATAGAATAGAAACACTAAAAACAAGACAATGCAATAAAGGACTTGAAAACAAGCCTTTACTAAATCCAAAATTGCTACCATAATATATTTTGCTATCTTTGAAATAGCTTCTCCTGCCATCAGATTTAACATAAACAAAACAGAAGAGAATAAAACCCAACCCAACAAAACAATGGAAACTTCAACGTAAGACCACAGGGAATCAACAATGGCTGCAACCCCCAGGAGACACCCCCAGATGCCACACTGCGTACCACTATCCTCTGAACCTATGATCAGACCACTGGCCCTAGACCTGCAATGCTAGTGAGAAACCAAAGCATCACAGGCATCCAACTGCATTTCACCTCAGTAACAATCATCGCAGCCTGTTTCTCTAGATAAGCCAGTCGCTTATGCAGCAGGGGCGGAGAATTTGCACTTCTTGTTTGCCAGCCCACACACCAGAAAGGGCTGGGTCTGGTTGTTCCCAGTCTGGCAGCAGCTTGCACATGGCGCTGGTTCACAGACTGGGCTTGTTTGCTGGTGTGGTCTTGTTCTCTCCCCCTACATCACGAATGGCTCTGACTCACGGGGAGAGGCTTGGGTCCAGCTATCTATCATTTCTCAATAATGTGCCTTGGCAGGGTGATTTTTATTTCTATATTTTGTCTTTTTTCATTCCACTTGCTAATGCTCAGTGGGCCATTTCCTTCTGGAGACTTGATGTCTTTGTCTTCTATTCCTGCAACAAAATCATCTTTGGCTGAGTGATTTATAAAGGAAAGACACTTGTTTTAGCTCATGGTTCTGGTGGCCAAGTACATAGCACAGGTGTGGCTTTGGGTGAGGGTCTGTGCTTCCTCAGGCCTGATGGGAAGTGGAAGAGCAAGCAGGTCTGTGCAGAGAGCCCACGGCAGGATGGGCAGCAAGTGGGCAAGATGGGGCGGGCAAACTCTACAACAATCTGGTCTTGAAGGAACTGCGCCAATCCTTTCCTGAAGGTAAACCCTACCTACTTACCTGTCACAGGCCCCACCCCCTTCTGAGCAGTGTCACCTGGGGACCAGGCCTCAACACACCTTGGGGACACCCACATCTGAACCACAGCACTCCTTCACCTTCAGCTGCAGGACTATTTGTGTGTCACTTCTACTTTGTCATTTTATTTAAGACACACTTCCCTTATCAGCCCTCTCACTCACTCTTTTACAAGCACAGTTTCCCGGCAAGTGACCATTACCAGCGTCGATCTGAGAGCATTCCCATCACCCCTTGGATGCCATTCTCTCCCCGATGACTGGACTGGACCTTCAATTATCTGTGTATTCCTTGCTGAGGTTTTGTTGCACATGGTCCTGCGACCAAACTCAGGGCTTCACACATGCTAGGCGAGTGCTGTACCCTAGGACACACCATCACCCAGGAATAAAGTTTAAGACCCTATCCAATCCAGCCTTCTTTTTACAAACAGGAGATTAAGATTTCATTTGCAATCTTTTCCTTCTACCTTTCCAACATTCCCTGAAACTACTGACATTACCTGCAACCCTAGCTTGCTGGTCCTTGGCCTATACAGAAATGCAATGCCTCCTCTTACAATGCATACTTTTTCAGTATTACTGATGTAGTCATAGTCTTCTCAATAATGCCTATATGTTGCCTTTTCCAATGATATTTTTATTTAAACTCTGCTTAACTATGGAGTGAAACTTTGGGCTCTCAAGATTTCAAGTTGTTATAATAAAACATACTTTTAAAAATTAAAAAATTTTCAGATACAAAAGTAGAAAAATATGTCTATCACAAGGTCAAGGATTTAGCTCTGTGGCTCAAGCACTTGCCTGGTAAGTGCAAGGTCATGAGTTCGAACTCCAGTACCAAAAAGAAAAAAAAAAAAGAATATATCTATCACAAAGATGTAGTAATATCAAGATTTTGGCCACATTTGCTTAATCTAGGTTTTTTTTTTTTAAACTTTTTCTTTTTTTGGCCATGGGAATTGCACCCAGGGCCTTCACACTGAGCTACATCCCCAGCCCATTTTACTTTCTATTTTGAGACAGGGTCTCGCAAAGTCATCAAGCTGACCAGGCTAGGCTCAAACTTGCCACCTGCCTGCCTCAGCCTCCCAGAGCTGGGATTAGAGGTGTATGCTACCATTCCTGGACCTTTATTTTTTTAAAAAAACTAAATTCTATGTGTCTCAATATATATTCCTTAAAGGGGGAAGGAGGGTTATATAACAAACAAAGTAATTCATATAACTATATGAAGTAATTCATATAATATAACTATCATTTGCTTGGTTTGGCAACTCTGAAATAAAACAAAATATAGAATTGTAAATACTATGCTCGAGTCAGCACTGCAAGTATCATGTAGACTCAAAGAACAGTTCTGAAATGAAATTCAGTACGCTCTGATATGGAAGGTCCTGGCCTCCTGGCCATCGAAAGTTGAGTTCGAGAATGCCAAAGACAACACTTAAATACACAGTTGCAAGATCTTAGTCTCTGTACATTATTTTAATACAAAAAAGAAAAGTGCTATATACAAATATACAGATCTGAAATGTAACATTAAAACATAAAATGCAAGAATATAATAAAGTGGCATGGTAAGTTTTCTTCAGTGAGACTGAGTAGACAAATACAGACATTTATGATTCTTAAGACATAATGAGCCTGAGAAGTACAGATTTTCTAAACCATGATTAGCAAATTCCTCTGAAAACGGATGAAGGCATTATAGGCATCAAAAGGGGAAACAGCTGGTAAATCAGGTGTCTTGCCTACATGTACAGTGCAAGACACATAGTGAGACCACCAGAAACTGTAGCTAAAGGTCCAAAGTGTAGGTAATACAGCTTTTCTGGGCCTCTATCAGTGATTATACATTTGATATATAAATATCCTTAAATGGGAAACAGTTCAGTATGATTGCATTTGTTTACACAGTGGTAATCTGCTGTGTAATAATCATGTAATAATCTGATACATACTTTCAATTGGAAGGACCTATCTAGAAATGAAGACTCCTAAAACGGAATTACCAGTTCCATGTCAACTTGCAGTGAAAGGTTCATGAAAAACAAGTGTGGACAAGATATACCAGCTACACACCTATGTTTTAGAGTAATTCTTTAAAAAAAAAAAAAAGAAACCCCAAATTAAAATTCATCCCACAAATGCAAATGAGCTGAATTTAGATTGACCAAGCCACAGCCTGCCTTGGCATCTGCAGGTCAGTTTGATAAACTGCACCTAGAGATGGGGGCCTCTGTGGAAAAGGTTATGCCTGACACGCTCAAAACCCTGGGTTCAAAACCCAGCGCCATAAACAAACAAAACAGCTGCATCTAGAGAAAAACACCTGCTGTTGTGTGTTGTGTAGAACTGGTATGCTTTCAGCACTAAATTATATGCAGCCCTCCCCTTTGTAAGGAAAAAAGATGTCTATCAGGAAAACCCAGCAGAACACATTTCTCATGGAATTTCACAAAAGCTGCGAGGCAGTGAAGAGGTGGGGGCATCTAAGGGCAGTACCAAATTGGCTTTAATGTCCACTGATGGGCTTTGTGCCAATATTTTAAAAATCTTAATAGAAAAATACTATTCCGTCTACTACAGATCCAATGATAAAGAAAAAATATATTACGTCATATTCTAGCATAGCATACTTTTGTAAGGTTACTTACATGTTTTAAATGTAGCCCTGTCTAGGCATGTAGGTAATGCAAATGTTGACAACTTCCCAATGAGCCAAGAGGCCTTACGTGTGCAGGTTAATCCTCTTGGGCCGCGGCGGATACCATTTTCTTTGGGGGCAGTCTGGAGGCCGCCTTCTTTTCAGCACCACGTCAGAGGCTGGCCGGGGAGCGCTGACTGTGGGTGTGGTTTCTATTTGTGCTACAGAGCTCTCAGGTCTAGCATCTGCTTCCTGATCACAAGCGGAAAAGACTTCTTGGTGGATCCTCTGGAGCTGGATAATAGGCTGCATCCTTAAAACCTGGGAAAATCCATCAGCCCGTTCAATCAATACAGGCAAGGTCTGAAACAAATCAAAGGAATAGACACAACATTACATCTTAAATTCTTTAGGGCAAACATTTTTCTAAGACCTATATTTTTGAGGTCAGGAATATTTTACTTAAATCTTCAAAATAACAGTTTAAGCTGAGGAATTCTACCTGCAAAGTTAAAACTAAAAAGATACATTCTATTCTCACAACTGCCGGTAATGTCCCAGGAGTACTAGAATCTTAGAGCTAAGGAGTTAATGTCTGGAATTCTTTACTGGAGGATAAGGAGTACTTTAGAAATCTTAACAGCAGGGATTAGCACATTTTCCCTATAAAGGGCCAGACAGTAATTACTTCAGGCTCTGGAGGGCTGGTGTTTCTGTCATAAATACTCAACTCTGCTGGTACAGTGCAAAAGAAACCACAGACAACAGGTGAAGGAATGGGCATGGCTGCATTCCAATAAAGTGTATTTACAAAAAGGAGGCTGAACTTTAGCCTGGACCATTACAGTACGCCACACTTGATTAAGTACATGCTGCAAGAAACAGATGAGCACCAGAAAATTAGAGAATCAGTCCAAGTCACAAAATGTTCCAGGAAATTAACATCAGAACAAGTTTCTGAAGGAGTTTAAAAATAATTTTCATATATTAGAAATCCAAATCCTTTCCTGCTTAGGTAAAATACCAAAATGTAAACATTTTTATTATAGTAATATTTAGACTCTCCAGTTGGAGAAATAGTGTAACATGGTGGCTAAAAGCATGAATCCTGGGGCTGGGGTGTAGCTCAATGGTAAAGTTTAGTGTTTAGTATATATGAGGTCCTGAGTCCCACCTTTGACATGAAGAGGTGGGAATACAGATTCTATAACCCAGCGCTCAGCTACTTATCTTCTTGGTGTCTCAGTTTCCTCATATCCAAAATGGGGAAATAACAGTACCTATCCTGTAGGATAGGTAGAATAAAGATTAAAAGAATAAATGAAAAGCAGTTTGCTGCTGCCTGGTTTACACCAAAAGCTCAATAAATAAATGTTGGCTAGCATTATTATCCAAAATTATTTGACGGACAGCTAACATGCAGGACCCCCAAAGTGTAACCAACCCCTAAAGCTAGGTATAATACCTGGTACATACTAGTAAGTGCCTGATAAACAGCATTGTGAATGTTACTGCTTAATAAATGTATTAAAAAGATCTACTGAAAAGACTACTAAGAATGTATATTACAGTAGACCAAAACTCAAACAGACTTTGAAAGCAAATATATAGCCACGCACATTTGTTCATTTTATAATTTTTTAGCACACAGATTTTACCTTCATGGCTTCACTCATCTCCTTAGCTATGGTTTCTCCTCTGTGTTTCAAATTTTCCAAACAAGAAGCTATAAAGAAACAGCCAAACAGTATTTGAGTTTTTAAAAAATCTTAACAGCAAATCATGAAAGGCATGCATGTACTATCTGGACAGAACTCTATTAGCATTATTTACCTTAGCTTCATCTCTCTGAGAGTATTTTATAATCTATTAACAGGATATTTTGTAATCTAGTAAAACAAGTACACTATTACATTTATTTAGTTAAGTGAAATGACAATGAGAATATTAAAATAGTAGAGCGAAAGTTATAGCATAAATAGTAAACAAAGTCCATCCTCATGGTCAAGAAAGTGTGTGTGTGCCTAGAAGAAAGCCCGATGTCATTCTATGTATCACCTCACATTGTGTTTAGTGTCTTTACAAATAGATGCAAACACTGAATTTCTGTATTACTATGAATTTTATAAATTCAAAACATTATTTCAACTTAGACAATACAATCACACTGTACTGAGGCTGTGCCTAGATGAAATTTCTAGGGACAAAGAGCTACACACCTGGCTGCACTGACTGAAGAGGAACCCCCTTGGGCTGCATTAAAGGACATAAATTAACAAATAATGCATCCAGGTAACAAAAGTTTATTTTTTTAATATAACTCAGGCATGTAATGGGTTGGACAAAACTGCCAGGAAAGCAAGAATGATGTGTCTCATCAAAAAGAGACTAAGAATATAAAAAAGGAAACAAACAGAAATTCTGGAACAGAAAGGTAAAATAATTGAAATGAAAAATTCACTAGAGATTTTGATAGCAAATTTGAACAGGCAAAAGAAAGAAAACTCCTGATTGTGAAGACAGGCCAAATGAAGCATCTAGTCTGAAGGGAAGAAAGAAAAAGGTAGCTAGAAATAATAAACTGAGCCTATGGCCCCAGAGACACTATGAAGCACACCAGTATCCGCATAACTGAACTCTTAGAAAGATAAAAACAATATTTAAAGAAATGATGGCCATTAAACTCCCCAAATTTGATGAAAAATATGAATCTACATATCCAAAAAGCTTAATAAATTCCAAATAGCATAAGCTCAGAAAGAGCTACATCTAGGCATAATCAAAAAAGGTTGAAAGAGAATCTTGAAAGCAGCATGAGTGAAGAAATTTATCATAGATAAGGGCTACCAAAAAATCAACAGCCAGTTTTTCATCAGAAACCAGGAAGAACAGAAGGCAGTAAGATAAGTGACACAGCTAACATGCCAAAAGATCTGCTAACCAAGAATTTACTATAAATTCAAGTATCCTTCAATAGTGAAGTAGAAACGAAGGCATTCCCAGATAAAACTGAAGGAGACTGTCACTAGTAGAACTTATACTACAAAGCTATTAAAAGTGTTTTTCAAGCTAAAATAAAAAACACAACAGTATTTTGAAGTCATGTAAAGAAATAAAGAATACCACTGATTCTAACTACATAGGTAAATATAAAAAGTCACCATAATTCTTCTCTGTCTGTATGATTTAAAAAACAAATGAATAAAACAGTAATTATAAATCTGCAGTAATGAACAAACAATGCATACAAATATAATTTGTGTCAATCACAACATAAAGGGAGAGGGACAGAGCTGTATCGGAGGGGAAATTAAGTAATACTGAAACTATGTAGTACTGAAACTAGATTGTTTCGAATTACATTGTTATAAATTTAAGACATGGATTGTAATCTTCAGGGAAGCCACTAAAAGTTATGTAGAAAAGAAAAATGCTATACCACAAAAAAATCAATTAAATTTAAAAGGCAGTAATGAAAAAATTGAGGAACAAAAAGTTAAAAAATACTGAAAATATATCAAAATGGCAGAAGAAAAGCCCTTTTGTAACAGTAATTACTTTAAATATAGATGATTAAAAACTCTCCAATTAAAAGCAGAAGTTAGCAAAGGAATAAGGATATGATCCAATTATATTTTATTTACAAGAGACTCACTTAGATTCTTAAGTCGAAAGTGAAAGGGTAAAACTTTTCCATGTACAATGCACAATGGACATTTTATGGTGTCCAGGAACAAATGAAACCAGCCAGGTGTGACAGCGCCACCTGCAATCTCAGCACTTGGGAGGCTGAAGCAGGAGCACTACTGTAAGTCTGAGGCCAGCCTGGGCTACATAATGAGTTCAAGGTCAGCCTGAGCTGAATTACATAGTGGGACCGTCTCAAAAACAGACACACACACAAACAAAAAACCCAGCAATGACAACAAAACAGAAAACCAATCTGTATATTGTAAGTTAGAGCAGTGGTCACGTCTGGTAGAAGCTAAATAACAACCAGAAAGGGGTATAAGGAAAGTATTTGTATACTGAAATGTTGTAGTGTCTGAAAAGCTAGAAGCAACAAAAATACAATAAATATTCTCTCTACAATGTAATATTTTCCTTACGCTTCTAGATTTTCTGGACATTCTAGATCATATTTATTGCATATACAAAAATGTAATAGGCACATTCTTTGAAGATATAGTATTTAAAAATCAGTGTATTCTAAGTTTTCCAACTGTAGACACTCTACATCCAGATTAAGGTGGTAGTGACACAAGCATCTACGTGTGTATACAAATTCATCAGGTTGTGTACTCAGTGTTGTAGCACAACGCACATACACACATTAAGCAAAATGTCTTGGGTGATAGATTAAAATTTTTATAAACCACTGATAACAGTGAAGGATATATATTGTTTATAAAATTGTCCATCTCCAAAGAGATCCTATTTAATGTTTTTATTAACAGCATTAATAACTGTATTTAGTGATTTGTGAAGCCATTTTCTACAATTCTAATATAAAGAATTCCTGAAACACCTCATGTTGCTTTGTTAATAAATTCACGCTGCTAAACAATAATTGTTTTCCATCTGTGGCACAGGCAACAACAACGTAAAAAGTACCACAAGTACTTTTATATGTGGGTTTATAAGTGAAATGAAGTTAGGTCCTAAGCTTGCACAATTATAAACACATGAATGTCTACTGGGATGTTCCACGGTTATGCAGGACATACACTAAGACACTTGTAGGTAGCGTCCAACTACAAAATGCCAGCCTTTCTATTACTGTAGTGACCAAAAACTTCCTCCTGCTTTCTCAAAAGGGCCAGTAGGGGGCAGTGTGGACTCCAGCAGGACCCAGGAATTCTTGTGCATCTTCCAGAATTTCCCTGAGCACCAGAACTTCATTTTCTCATCTTAGGCTCTCTAGCATTGAGCAGAGCACATAGCGCTCGTACTCAACAGTTCTGATGGAGCAAGTGATGAGAGGGTGATGTGGACACAAAGGATAGTGAGATCAATCCCACAGGGGAATTAAAGGAAGAGGGAAACAGGCATTCCAAGAGAGTTATCTTAAAAGAGGATTTGGTACTAAATAGGCTGGGGAAAAGTAGGGGTAGAAAGTGGATTTTAACAAAACAAGAGAATAAATCAAGAAACAAGAAAAAACAGGAACCAGGAAACATGATCCAAACAGGCGAGAAATCAAGGAAATTCCTGGAAGATGATGAAAGAAGCAGACAGGATGAAAGCCCCCAGCAGGCCTAGAGTGCAGCCAGTGCAGGGCAGAACAGGAAGGTGGAGGCTCCCAGGAGAGTATCTCCAGGGAAAAGAAAGAGGCTTCCGAAGTGTACTTGATGGCTAAGCTGAAACGGGGAGGAATTCTACAGTTCTGCTCAAGTGTTTGGGAAAGAAACAGTGGTAGGCACAACAGGACACAAAGTGAAGAGAAAAATAAGCAATTATGATTCCAGAAGGTGTGGGAAAGCTGTTCAAGAAAATATAGTAAAGGAAGGATAAACTTGAGGCTTTTATAGGTAAATGGAGACCATCCTCACAAGTGAAATAAGTCACTCACATGTGTAAACATCATATTGTCTCCCCAGTGTATGAAACTGAAAGAGATCCAAAATATACAATAGATACGGTGAAAGGGGAAGGAGGTGATTAAAAGGAAAGAACTGGGATGGAGAAAAAAAAGGAAAAGGGAAAAGAATAAACCACACACAAACACACATACAATACCTAAGACAATTACACTTCTAATTTCTATTGGTTCATTGAAAAGAATGGTTTGTGTGCTTATATTGATCAATTTTTCATGCCTGTATGTTGTAATCTGAGCAACTACTTTGAAGATAACAATATGCAATATATTAACCATTGTTAAATCCCCTATTAGCTTGTTTTGAACTTCTGTATCATTGTTTTTTCCTCTTTAAAATAAAATAAAGGGTTGGGGATTTAGCTCAGTGGCAAAGCACATGCCTGGCAAGTACAAGGTCCTGCATTTGATTCTCAGTACCAAAAAATAAAATAAAATAAAGAAAATATAGTAGTAGTTACCTGGCTCAGCTAGAAAAGCATTTACATAGTTTTAACTATGTATAATAAATACTCAGTAAGAGTGACTGCAAGACTAAAAGTAAAGCTGGCAAATCTACATGACTCTTCAGAAACATGGCTATGAAAGGAAGGGAGGATTCAGGAGAGAAGCACAAAGACACGAAAGCTTGTTCTGCTGACCCTTAGCAGCACGGTCACCATGCATTCCTCACCCATTCCCGACCTATCTTACACAAATTTGGCAGCTCTGTGAGGCATCATCAGCCTCATTTTATAGATAAAGGGATGTCAAGAAATGAAACTATAATTGAATAGAATTAGAACTCATATCTAGAACCCAAAGCATGCGTTCTTCTACATTCTATATATAGCTTTCCAGAGCTTTATTTTGCTAGGAATTACACTGTCTTCATAAGGATATAAGCCACCTAGTGGTAGAAAATTAGGTTCAACATAATGAAAATCTCTTGAAATAAAATAATTAAGCCTGAAGAATTACCAATAGAACAACTCTAGGGATAGCTATTTTAACTATTCATTTTATAATACCTTTTTATTTAAATAAATACTTTGCATTTAAATCTAAGTATCAATAATCTTAGGAAAAGAACAAAAAATATTTTTAAAAATAAAGATGGGGCACACACAAAATGATCACTAAATATGTGAATATGATTCTGTAAATGCACCAAAAATGTCACTTTCCAACATTAATATCTATTTAGGAAATATATGTACACTTTTTGCTGCCTTACTTAAAATTATTCTAAATGAACTTTTCACATTTTGTCACTAACTAGGTGAGAGCATCCAGCACTCCTGATACATAAATATTTGACTTAACTGTGTCTCCGTGTAGATGGCTCGTCTAGGCCAGGAGGGAAATGGGTGGGTTCCTGCAGCGATCTCAGAGTCTTCTCTTTGCAGCCTTGATAGGAACAGCTCTATGGCACCACTACTGGCTCTTCTCACTACAAACTGTGGTGTTTAGATACCCAGACTGGGTCCCTATAGTCCTACTTAAAAATGTAGTAGAATGCACCTAAAATGTGTTATCCCCTGAATTTTTCATTAAAAAAATGTGTAGTATTCAAGTTAAAATGTAGGTCAAAGAGACTCTTAACAGGTAGCCTGGAAACTTGCCCACATACAGCATTTATACTTTTTTTCAAGAGGGAATGCATATTCTATTCCAAAGCTCAGACTTAACATAAGCTTTAAAATACAACTGCTTATAAGCATGTGCTACCTGCAGGTATTACAGCAGTGGCTCATGCAAGACACATTACGAGGAGAGAAGAGGAATTGCCTTAAAGCCTCCGCTTGTGGGGTCAGCTGGGAACTGGAAGTATCATTAAGTTCACTGTAGAAAAACTTAAAATAGCTCTTCGCTATCACTACATTAGTGAAGAGCAAGAAAAAAATGAGAATCTCTTGAATTAATTTAAGGGCTTCACAAAAGAGAAGACAATATATAGCAATTATTATATGAATAGGATTATAAGAGGCTATTACTGACAAACGAGAACCACATCTTATTGGATTATATTGCTACAGAACTAATCAGTAGATTGCTGCAAGGTTACTCAAAAACAAAAATTTGCTCCTAAAAATGTGGAAGTTATGCACCCTTGAGAACACTGCCTTCCCTAGTCACTTGCCTTCTAAACACGGGGAAATGAAAAAGTGGAAATGAAAGATTGAGTAATCAGCCTATTTTGGCTCTCGGGTCTCTGCACTGACTAAACAAGGAAACATGAACTTCTAAAGGCCTGCACAAATTCAGAAATTCAGCAAAAAATGCATTAAGCGAGTACTTCCTTTCTGTTTCCAGTGTATTTTGTGAGTATGAACAAGTGACCATCACAGGAGGGGACAGTTGCTTTGTACCGGTTTCTAAAGCGGTAAATAAAACCACAAATTACTACTATGACAAGAGCATCTCTGGTGAAAAAAAAAAAAAAAGCCGTGATTTATGATCTTTCCGGAGAGATGTGTGGAGCCCACTCTTAGGGGACTTCACCCTCTGCAGCCCCTCTCGCCTGCACCAGGGCGCCCCCTGCAGTGCAGTGGGTCCCTCCAGCAAGCACCTCAACTCCCTGAGCTGGTTCATCCGCCAGGGCCACCTGGGGGGTGCTGCTTCCCTCCATTCACAACAGGACTGCTCAGGGTCCTGTGCACCAAGACTGCTCACACTCACTCCTGACTTAGGAGCTTCGCTCTACCTCTCCTCTCTGCCTGGAGAGTCTTCAACTTTATCATCGCCAGATGTAGCACTACATACTGCCCTGGCACTAACATCACTGATTTATAGCTGTTTTTATATTTATTGATCATTTTCCTTTTCCACTAGATGGTAAATTCCACAAACAAGAACTTGCTGTCACTCCTCGCCACTGTAACCTCCAGGTTCTGAATAAACGGGCAGATGAGTAACAGTCACTCACTCGCTAAGTATTATGAAGCACGGTGCAATAATCCTACACATCTCGTATGTTGTGGGGAACCTCACAGAGCTTTGAGTTTTGTTTCTGAGAGACAGACCATGAACAAGGAAATAAACACAATCATGTAACTAAATTGTAACACATTATTAAGGAAATAGATCTTATGATAAAGAGCCAGGGGCAGTCTATTTCTTTTTTATCTTGTTTTGTTTTTTGAGACAGGGACTCGCCATGTAGCCTAAGCAGGCTGTGAGTGCCAGGCAGCCTCCCGAGTGCTGGCACTGCATGGGTGTGCCACCATACCTGGCGGGGTAGTCTCTTCTAATGAGAGTGGTCAGTGAAGAGCTCTGAGGTGATGGTATTTAAACAAGAAAGAAAACTAACAGCAGTCTAACAAGGAGCATGTACGTGAGGCACTTTCCATGGAATGAAAGATGGGCAGTGGGACTGAAGCAAAAAGGCAGCTGCTTGAAACATACGTAGTCCGTGTGAGGCAGTGCTGGCAAGGTTAAAGTCTACTGGACACACATGCATTTGAACTGGAAGAGCTTAGCATTTTAAGCAAGGAGTAAAAAACGATGCCTTTTAAAAAGCAGGCTAGATTATTATTAGTCCGCCTGGCTTTAGAAATTTACAAAACTCTCCACCTTTTTTCAAAACACTGAACAAATATAGAAAACCTTTTTTTAAAAAAGACACATACCAAAGCATAAACAAGGTAGACATTTCTAAACAAAATAAAAACCCGCAACATAAAAAAAGGCTATAACCCCAAGTACAGCCGCAGATCCTCACTTGGCAGAAATAGCCAAGAATCTGCCTTCTGCAAAAATCAGTGGGGTTCAATGTGCTCTAGAGGAGCAGCAATGCGAAATGTCACTTTCACCGTTTGAACCCAGGGCTGACCTGAGTTTTCCCACCCTGAAAAGAAGGCGAGAAAGCTGCCATCCGCCACTGTCGGGGACTAACGCGTACTTCCAGCTTCAGCAGAAAGGCTGGGGAGCAGCTAAACCGTCCAGGCCTGACCCGGCCCTCGCAGTCTGAGGCCCACTCTCTCCAGTAAGCACCCAGGCGCAACGCGCCCTCTGCTGCCGAAGTGAGATACAGCTCTTGCCTGCCGCGACTCAGGGCCAGGGAAAGCAACGGGGCTGGAGGGTGGGGGTGGGGTGGGTGTTGGGTTTGTGTGTGAAACAGACAGGAAACAGGAAAACAAGCCCAGGCCAAATTCTAGTCAGTAAGAGTTTGCAACTCCAAACTCTGAAATACACGAGGATACTAAAACTCGGAAAGACAGCCAATATAACTAACGTCAAGGAGAGGAATTTATTGCAGATGAAACTAAAACAGAGCAGCTGAAAATGACTGCGACCCTCCAACAGCTAAAATAACACACTTATAAGAGAAAAATAAACTATGAAATAAAAACAAGAATAACAAAAATAAAAGAAGCCTGATAAAGAAGAAAAACTGAAGAATTAGGGGAATGATTTTCTAGTAGATGGGAGCCCGCAGACTGAAAGTTAGCATGGCGACGTTAGGGGTACAATGGGAGGAAGGAACAAAAACAATTCTCAAAAAAATCTGTAAATTGTATTGTGTAATCTCATTTAAATAACTGCATGCATGTACACAGTTAAGTATGAAGACATTACCAATAAAACCATGAAGTTGAACAATGCTATTGAGTGAAAAAACCAGTGAGAATAAAATGTACCTTATAATATTTATGTAAATAAAACATGTTCAAGTCAGGCGAGGTGGTGCACACCTCTAATCCCAACACTTGGGAGGCTGAGCCAGGAGGACTGCTGTGAGTTCAAGGGCAGCCTGAACTACATGGCAAGATCCTGTCTCAATAAATAAATATTAACGCACAAACTTCTGTCCCTGTCTGTGTATAAAAAACATTGATAAAGATATAAAATTAGACACATCAAACTCTTAGCAGCTTTGCCTACTTTGAAGTTCTGTGGCTCAGGTTGGCTTGGGAAGAGACTGTGGTGTGGGATCTTTTTTTTTTTTTGGTACTGGGCATTGAAGTTGGGGCTTTCACACTGAGATATAGCCCCAACCCTTGAGTCTCGTGAAACTGTCCACAATGGACTTAACACTTGCAGTCCCCTTCTGACTCAGTCTCCCACAGTACTCGGATTACCAGTGTACACTATCATGCCCAGTTTCACTTCTATTTATTTACTTACTGTTGTTTGAGATACGGTGTCACTATGTAGTTCAGGGTAGTAGCCCAAACTGGCCTTTAACTCATGGCAATCCTTCTCCCTCAGCCTCCCAAGTGCTAAGAATTAAAGGCATGCAACACCATGCCCAGTTTAAATTTCTAATTATTTTAAAATTTAAATCAAGCTTAGATTTAGTAAAATCACAGAAACTAATTATAACAATAAAATTTAAAATAACCACACTTTAAAATAAGATTTAGACTTATGGCAGTTCAACTGGAGAATTTCTACTACCCACTCAGAAAAGTAAACTGCAAATAATCTGATTATGTGAATTGTATTTCTATAAAATAAATAATACCCCAAATTTCCAGTGCATGTGTACTCCTGATTATGTGGGCAGAGAAAAATGGGTAAACAGATTGATACCAGGTTAACTCTCAAGTGATCTAAAGTGATGGCAGATGGGAAACGAGAGGAAACCAAAACTCAAAAGCAAAAATCAGAACACTGTACTTGATTTTTTAAAAAAAGAAAGAAAATAATCTCAATGATATAAAATTATATATTTTGCATGAGTATTTACTGAGCAGTGATCCTAGAGTTAGGAGATACCTAACACAACTATAAATAAAGTTAGGAGATACCTAACATAACTATAAATAAAGTTCTTGCACATGGGCAAGCTATAATATGATGGGGAGGCACAGGAAAGCAAAGAGGCAGAGGTAATAAACAGAAATGGTGGAGAAAAGTAAAGCAGGTTAAACAGAGTAAGACCAAGTGGTGACAAGGGAATCTGACCTAACTTATCAGCAAAGTGATAACAGTGTCTGATGAAGTGATAGGCTGAACTCAATGACAAGAGAGTCATACGGGCTGTTTCAGGCAGAGGGAATCACAAGCATAAAAGCCACAGGGCCACCATGTATTTGAAACAGCTAAACTGTCACTATGATGAGCACAGTGACTAAGCAAGGGTGATAGTGGCAAGAGACCAGCGTCAGAGATGAGATCCTTAAAACTTGGCAGTGTACTGGGCAGCCACTGAGAGCAGAGGTTGACATGATCTGTGACTTCAATGGAATCCTCCCATACTCTCTGAAAATGCACCAAGAGGAAGGGAGACTGGTGGGAAAGTGACTGCAGTATCCAGCTAAGAGAATGCGGCCATGTGGGTAAAAGTAGCAGGTGTGAGTCTGGGGAGAAGGAGCTGGATTTGGTACACATTTTCAAAATAAAGGCAGCAGGATCTGCTGGTGGATCGTCGGTATGGGCATTAAGCAACACTGACCACTGGTCACAGGTCACAAACATTAATACGGGCTACCTCTGGTTACACTGTTAATTGGACTGTGATTTTATAGAATATGAATCTGTCTCTTGTGCTTTCAACATTCTTTAAAAGTGCATGTATTGCTTATATAGCTAAGAAAAGGTGATAAATCTATTTTTAGTGTTAAAAAAAATCAGGAAAAAGTGCACACCAAACACCATACTAGCACGATTAAAATAAATGGCTAGATACATTGTGGGAAAAACTGCAGAGTATTAAGAACAGAGAAAAAAGTCAGTAGAGTCAGAGGAGAGAAAAATAATATCCATAAAAGAATGGCGAATAAGACTCTCAGGAGGCTTCTCATCAAATGAATCAAGACATCCAGACTGAAAAGAGGAGAATACCTATGTACGATAACAAAATATTATACATAGAAAATCCTAATGAAATCACTAAACAACTACTACAACTCATAAACAAGGTCAGCAGGATTACAGGAAATCAGATCAACACAAAAATCAATTATCTCCACACAGTAACAATGAATAACCCAAATGCAACATTTAAAAAGTTTCATTTACAGTAACATCAGAAAATAAAATATTTAGAATAATTTAACAGAAGAAATGCTAAAAACTAAAAAATACTGTTTAAAAAATACAAGAAAACCTAAAAAATAGAAAGACACCTGCTGTTTATGGACCAGAAAACAATATTAAGAAGGCAATAATCCCAGAATGGGATATAGCTCAGTGGTGGAGGACCTGCCTATCTGCCTAGCATACCCAAGCCTAGGTTCCACTCCCAGCAACACACATATGCACACATGCATACATGCATGCACATGCGCGTTCACACGCACGCACGCACGCACACACACATCCTATAGTCAACCATAAAGCAGAATGAAATTATGTAATTTGCAGGAAAATGAAGTGGAAATCACCATATTAAGCAAAATAAGCCGAACAGAAACATGTTTTCTTTCACTTGTAGGAACTGCAATAAAAAAGCAAAACAAGAATCAAAAAGCAATCACTCTGCCTGACGTGTACAGAATGAAGTGGAAAAGAGCACGAGTGAAACATAAAGGTCTTCCTATGTGTAGAAATCCTGGCTAGTGATGGTGACCTAGAACAGAGGTGACAACAGCAAGATGAAGGAAAGTGGATGAGTGTGAGATGAGATTCCAAGGAAAAACGGATAAACAAAAATGGGGTGGACACCAGTGTGACAGGGCCAACAATCAAGGGAGATAAATCTTTGTCGAATGGGAAGGGGATCAAAAGATGGAAGGGAAGGGAACAAGGAAAGGGAATGAAAAAAGGAATTAAGATGTGTTATGCACATGCATCAACACCACACAGAGATGTAAACATCATGTACAGCTAACATGGACTACTGTTACAAAAAAAAAAAAAAAAGGTTGGCTTTGGCTAATGTAATACACAGGTGAAGGTGCTCTTACTTAGACGGGGAAAAATAGCAAGAAGCACTTAGGGAAGGTAAGAGAATTCTGCTTAACATTTAGCTCTTATTTCTGCTCTCCAGACAACAGCTCTCTATGGGGGTCTTGTCTGCTCTTATTTCTGTATCTCCCAAAGTACCTAACATAACTGTGACTGTGTGAATCAATGGTAGACACAGTACTCCAGCAGTGCGCTTTAAAAACCAGACAACCTTCTTTAAAAGTGACAGCTTTTAAAGAAACATGGTATTACTTAATAGTTCAATAACAAAAAGAAAAAGACACTTTTGGTAAGCTCCCATGCAGCTTTTTCAGATTTTTAAGCACATAGAACTTTATATAATATACTAACTCATTCTAATTTTATGTTTTGTTTGTTTGTTTGTTTGTTTGTTTTGCAAGGCAGGCACTTATGCCTCTGAGCTAAATCCCCCAGCTCTGTTTGTTTGTTTTGGTTTTTTTTTTTTTTTGGTACCAGGGATCAAACTCGTGACCTCACGCTTGCCAGACAAGAGCTTATGCCGCTGAGCTAAATCCCCAGCCCCTAACTTTATGTTTTATGTAATTTTCCTAGATATAAAATATGCAATACTGTAAAGTATTATAAAGCAATTTATAATAAGGTTATTATATAGTACTTATATGTTGCTTTAGGCAGTGTTGGTAAAACTCCTTACTTGATCTACAAAACAACCTCAACACACAGTTGGGAAATTCTGTAATATTTAGTAACAGAATTGGAATTTACACCTAAAGCATTAGGTTTAAATAAATGATTTACCATTTCATTAGTAAAGAGATTGAAACTTAATGAAGTAAAGTAGTTTGGTCATGGATATGAAGTCAATAACTGTAAGTTAATTTTGCTGTCTTCAACACACTAATATTTTAAACTTGTAAAGATTATGAAAGTGACAAAATCTCAAATGTATCCAAAAGATATGTACTAATTTTTTTTTCTTTTGTCTTTTTGAGACAAGATCTTGCTATGCAGTTCAAGCTGGCTTTGAGTTTACTTCATAGCCCAGGCTGGTCTCAAACTTCTTGAACTTGCAATGATCCTCCTGCTTCAGCCTTCCAAGTGCTGGGATTACAGGCATATATCACCACATCTGGCTCCTTTGCCAATTTTTGAAATCAGAGCCTTATGATACACATTTTCCTACTAATGCTATATAACTACAACAGTGAGCGTAAAACCACGCATACGTTTAAAGAATCATTCGAGTAAATTCGTTTTCCCTGCTAAGATAGAGTTACCAAGTTTAGAAAAAATGAACTGTCTAAAAAGTAATAGCTGAGTATGTTATGATGGCATAAGTTTCAATTACTATTTTTATGCTGTCAAAACCAAAATAAATATATGCTAACTACTGCATTTTGGAAACTATACATTTTTAGTGAATCTTGATAACTGATTAAGCAGGAGGGCCACAGACAGTTTTCAGTCAGATAGATTTCTATGCTTTAACCAACCTCAGCTTCGATGCTTGGACTTTCCCTTCTCCATTTAACCCTCTGGCTTAGGTCATGGCTGTTGTATTAAAAAACAGTTCAGTAGCTGGGGATGGTAGCACATGCTTTGAATCACACCTACTCTATAGGCTGAGGCAGGCGGATTGTAAATTTGAGACAAGCCTGGGTTACATAACAAGATCTTGTCTCAAAATAAAAATTTTAAAAAGGGGGGAGACGTAGCTCAGTGGTAGAGAACCTGCCTAGCATGTATAAGTTCCTGTATTCAATATCCAGTACCATTAAAAAAAAAAAGTTCGGAATCCAACAAGGTATTCAAAACTATAAGTATAAATATGGTGAACAAATAAGATTATTATAAGATTAACTATATTTTAATTTTTTCCAATATTTTAGAAATGGCATTTTTAGTGTCAAAGACAAATTCCAAAAGGTCTCTTAGGAAAAATGTTAAAAATTTCGAATGGGAGAATAGAGCCATTTTAAAATAAATATGATCTTTTTTTTTTTCCTAGCAACTCCGAGTATGTTAACAGATTTAGAAAAGTTGGTATCAATTTTTTCCTTCCCTTCCCTATAGATCAACACTTCTTTGTTTTAATGATGCACCTAAATGGAAACAGAATTGGTTTCAAGGTCATTCTGTGTATACGCATGTCTTAGTTAATTTTCTTGCTGTTGAGACAAAATACCCCACACCTAAAGTTAAAGGGGAAAAGGTTTCTTTGGCTTCAGTCCATAATCAGCTGGCTCCAAGGCAGTGAGGCGTGGCAGACAAACCTCACAGAGAAACATTCATGGCGTTTCAAAGGTAGACAAAGCAACAAAGGGTTAAAACGAGCCTCCTTCAGTCCCTTACAATGTATGCAGGCTACCCTAGGGTGGGTAGCACTCACACCCTCAATCCCAGCCAGAACTTCGCCAAACCAATCAGTGGGTTGATTTACTAATCATACATCCTTAATCCCAGTATCACACACTCTAGATTCAACCACCTCTGAAAAAGTCCAAAGACAGCATGATGCTTTGGGAGGACCTCTAGACACGAACCATAACAGCTTATCTCCTAAATTCAATATTATGGTCTTTATTAGATTATAAACAAGGCAAAACCAATGAAGGTTATTGAAAGGAGATTATGAGAGAATGTTTTAGTAGATAACTTCAGCTGTAAGGCAAAGAATGAATAGTATCAGAACAGCTAGAGAAAGAGAATATTATAACAGCCTCTTCCTGATAAAGAGTTCAGATTCCAGGTCTCACATCTAGAGATTCTGAGTCAGCAGGTTTGGAGCAAGTTCTCATAATTCTAAATGAAGACCTTATACAGATGACTGGGAATGAGTTAAAGAAGCAAAAAGAAGGGTATGCTGCTACCTTCAGAAGAGTAATAATAACTCATGAATAGCAAACTGCTTGCTCATTTTTATCATGAATAAACACCAACTCACCTGGATCAGGGTCACATTTCAAGTCCAATGGCTGTACAACAGGGAGGTACTGCTTCTAAACCCAGTATAGATCAAAACAGAGTTAATCATTTAATGCCTCAATTTCTTTCACCTAATGTAAGCAAATATAAGCAGCCACTACCACAGTATAATTCTTTTAAGGAAATAACTGTTGTTTTAAGGTCCTGAAATATGAAGAGAAGGGAGAAAAAGTTTAGGCCAGGCCATCTGAATTATTCTTTTTAATGTAATGCCACTTACTGCAAACACTATGAAATAGCAGAAAAACCATTTTTGTTTTTTTTTTTAAAAATCAGCAGCGATTTAACTCAGTGGCATAAGCGCTTGCCTGGCAAGTGCGAGGTCATGGGTTCGATTCCTGATACCACCAAAAAAAATTAAAAAAAATAGCAGCAAATTACAAGTATAGACTAAATTCTGTGTTTAAAGTAAAGGATAGTCTCCAAGTTATGAACTATGTCTCAAGAGTTCATTTAGGACAAGTGTTTGAAACTCAATTCCTATTTCCACAGATACTCCATTCTAAACTAGTGGCTGCGCTGCACGCAGCACATGGAGCCCGTACATCCTGCAACGCACTGGGCCACTGCACAGCTCAGGAAAAAAGAAAGGGGAACATGTTTTTCCTTATCCTTGCCTAAATCCAACAGAAGCCACAGAGTTCAAAGAAATAAAAGACTGTGTTAGTGTCCTTAGCTTATGTTTCTGTTCACTTTTTAACTAGCACAGGGGTAACTCACGGAGGCCTGCCACCTGCATGCAACAGTAAGTAATTACTGCTTTGAGGGATTTTTCTGAGCAAAAAAGGAGACAGTGGAAAGTCAATATACTTTGTTCTTCCTGAAGAAACTTTAGAACAGGTTGTTTCTCTGAAGACTAACTACATTGGAAGGGAAAATTAAAGCATTCTGCTTATGAATTTTTTCATAGAATAACTAAAATATTTTAGATATAAGTATGAAACTTGGATGGTAATTCCCTAAAATAATTCCTGAAAGAGACACACCTGGAAGATATACATATATATATATATGCCAGTTTCGAAAACTAAAGTTGACTACTATAGAATAATCAAGAAGCAGCATGTTTGCTTCATGGTGGGGCAATATCATTGCCAGCGAACCTCGTCCACACCCTGCAAGGCAAGATATAGATTTGATTTGCTGTGCTTATTTCAGATTTACTATAGACAAAAGAAACCTGAAAGACTGGGGCATCCCATGGTTGGCCACTGATATCTGCAGTAATGTCAAGAAGCAAGGCTGTAGCTCTGCATCTCTCAAATGCTCAGGCTGAGGGCTGACTTCCTGGCCCTCTGACTGAGATGGCTGTGTTTTATAAGCAAAACACATTACACAATTCAGAGAGCAAACTTCAGTGTTATGAACAAATAAACAATTTCCTCAATCTACTGAGTCTTCCAAAGTATACAAACATATATAAATAATGTGCCAAAAATAATGACAAAATATTCACAAGATAAATTTTCTGGGGCTGGGGATGTAGGCCATGGGTTCAATCTCCAGCAGCAATAAATAAATAAATAAATAAATAAATAAATAAATAAATAAATAAAATTTCCTTTCTTTTCCTAGTCTGAGAATCTTAAAATTCACCATCAATCTTTCATCTCCAATTTTAGTATCAACTGAGTTCAAGACTTTGCTTATAGCACCTATCTGGCAAGCGCAAGGTCCTGAGTTTGATTTCCAGTACCAAGAAAAAAAAAAGTTCATATGACTTAGAACAGGCAAGTCTTACAAAATACAGTATTAATTGAGGCAGAAAAGAGAAAGACATAAAATGTTATCTATCTCCACATGGTTCTTTTACTGTAACATTTTTATTGTGGTAAAATATACACAAAAATTTAAAATTAAATCATCTTACCAGAATTTTGTGTTGCGCTTTTAGGGTTTGGATAACACATTCAACGATCTTTCTGGGATACTGCTTACGTTTTGTTGCTATATCTACTATGATTTCATCAAACTGATCTTCAAGGACTTTGATGTCAGAATCTATTTTAGAAAAAAATGGTAAAACTCATTGTTTTTGGATGGAAATGTGATGTTGATAAATCAAATTTATAAAACATGAAATAATTAAAGAAAACAAATACAGCAAGTTAATAGTTGCCCATTCTTTGGTGGTGATTAATTAGCATACTCACCGAACAATCAATTGCCTTGCACCTATGGGAAGCCAAGTCTAAAACAGAGAAATATAAAGATGAAGGTAACAGGATCCCAAGAAACGGTAATTACACCTCGACAGATGCACTGGAGGTCAGAGTAAAATGTTATCAGAACACAACAATGGACTACATAATCCCGAGGATTTTAAAACTTTAAAAACGAAGTTAAATTTGAGATTCAAACATAAATGCTAATCCACAGAGGGAAAAATGGTCAGAAAAAAGTTATAGGGAGAAGCCTTTTATGCAGAATAAATATTATTTGTAAGATCACAGAGTCTTTGGGAAACAAGAAAGTTTTACATGGCTGCAAGATAAACTAAAGAGGGATAAAAATACATACATAAGAACTAGACCATAAAAGGCATTTAATATCAGGGATACTACCAAGTTCTGGCTTTATTATGTGTCAAACCAAAGCCATAGCAGAAGCAGTGAGTGAAGCGCTAGATCAAAACTAGGACTCAGCTGGATAGACAACAGGAAAAGATGAAAGACTGGTGATGTTAGGGTTTGTTTCATTTAGTTAAAGTCAGACGTTTTCCTCTGTTTTTTTTTGTTTGTTTGTTTGTTTGTTTGGGGTTTTTTTTGCTTTCCTCTGTTTTAACACAGCTCTGTCAGGACCATAGTTCATGTCCTACTGCAAGGAAGCTTAAATCACTGGCAGTATGACTGCACCACCAGGCAGTTTTTAATTAATTTCATTAGTAGAAAGACTGATAAAAATGACGGGATTCATTTGTACCACCAGTGATACAAAATGCCTGATTAAAATTATGATCCTTAGCTGGACGTGGTGGCGCATGCTTGTAATCCCAGCACTCGGACGGATGGTTGTGAGTTGGAGACCAGCCTGGGCTATGAAGTGAGCTCAAGGCCAGCCTGAACTGTGTAGTGAGACCCTGTCTCAAAAAGACAATAAATAAATAAAAATAAAATAATAATTCTCAAACTTTAACAGACAAGCACCTAGGAAGAAGGTTAAAGAGTGCACAGGAGCTGGGGATATGGCTCAGGGGAAGAGCTCTTGCCTTGCATGTGCAAGGCCCTGAGTTTGATCTCTTGCATCACAAAAAAAAAAAAAAAAAACACGTAAATTTGATTCAATAGGTCTAAGACAGGGCACAGACATCAAATACTCCAAATGAATGAATGCAAGTGATCCATTCAATCTTATTTTGAAAATTATTCGAAAGAGTAAAACTATGAAGTAGTTACAAACACTGAAGAACTGGATCTTCAGCTTAACTGGTCTGCATCATGTACGTTCTGCTGCGTCAAAGGCTACATTAGAAATGAATCTATCTCATTGAGCAGAAGTTTGTTAAGTATGAAATCTGAAGCATTTTTTTGAAATATTTTGAGAAACTACTGATATAATCAGCATATACATATATAGCAAGTAAAGATTAATGAAGTATATCAGGTATGGTTTTTCAATCATATAACGAATATTCTTTGAATCCAACTAAATTACATCTTTTGTAGGTATTATGAGGCAATCATTTCTTACAAATACTTATTTAAATAAGCAGCTCTAAATTTTAATATATTTATTAAAAAATGAGATCACTAGCCTAAAAACAATAATGTACTATTTTAAAACCGTTTTTAAAAAATCTTCCAGCTCAATCTTTTATATAAGGAGGAAAAACAGTTTATCACCACCTAAGAATAAATTTACAAAAGTGAAATGTTTAAACAAATATGTGCAAAAAATCAACTCATTTAGTGACTATTTAATCAGTCCCTACTATATGTCAAACTGTGCTAAAAATGATGATGAGAAAAACATACACTCCCTGCTTTCACAGGACTTACAATTTTAAATCTTAAATTTGCCCGACAACCTTCCTTTCAGCAAATCCTTTCAGGGTAGTCATGGAGCAAAGAAGAGATTTGTTTTATTCATATAATTCATACATTTGTTCATTTTTTTTTTTTTTTTTTTTTTTGTGGTACCGGGGATCAAACTCATGACCTTGTGCTTGCCAGGCAGGCACTTATGCCACTGAGCTAAATCCCCAGCCCCATTTGTTCATTCTTATACATTCATCTGTTCATGCATTTATTCAATGTCAGGTCCCATGCACTTGGAAATCTCAGTAAACAAAATAGACAAAACCCGTCTACCTCGTGAATCTAACTGCCGCTGTGTACTGAGTCAGCAAACACATTCTATTTTCAGGTTCTCCTGAACCTCTTTCTGTCCTAATGTCTTAGCACAAGTCTTCATCTTTTGCTGTGCCATTAGAATAAACTCCCTAAGGTCCAACCACCTTGGGCTTCTCCCTTCTCCAGCCCAACCCTCACACAGCCAGCAGTTAGCTTCTTCAAATGTAAACCTCTAATTCTATTTCAAAATCCCTCCCAGGTACCACTCTGTCCATAGGATAAGGTACAGATTCCTCAGGTGCTTCATCACCTGGCCCCAATTTATCTTTCTGGCCTTACCTGCCATTAGTTTTCCCAATTCACTTCTCACATTTTCCAAACACACAGCTTCACTGTGCTTTGCACTGCTGTCTTCTTTCTTTCAAACACCCTTCCTAACTCCTTTCTCTCTAGCATACTTCCATTTATTAAATGCATTTAATTTCATCTGATTTGTTAAGTCTTCTCCCATTTTCCAGAGTGCTGGGATTCCTTGCTCATTTCCTCCCATGAACAAGCTCCTGAACATGTTTTCATCTATTTCCCAGCATTTGGCATAGGACCTTTCCCTTAACAGTAACCATGGCAGAAACTAAAAACACTGCAGCACGGTCAATTATTCCTCTTCATGGTCATAGGGGAAAGGGACAAAGTACAGCAACGAACCTATTAGTGTTTCCAACAAATCAACAAAATCAATAAATTTTTCTCCAGGCTACTGAACCTATTGTAAAACTCATCTATAACTTGATGAATTATGTCACTCTCAGCAATCTAGGACTGAGCAATAAATACGGCGATTTCAAAGCAGCTTCACAGAAAAGGAATCAGATAAATACACAATGAAAAGCCGTGTAGCTTGGGGCCAGGGATTTAGCTCAATAGCATAAACACCTGCACAGTTGCAAGTCCGATCCCCGGTACCAAAAAAAAAAAAAAGAAAAAGAAAAAGAAAAGCTGTATAGCTTGAAAGTATCCCTAGTTGATTTTGTTATACTCTTTCTCTCCTAATTGGAAATTATTCTTACTATTTGATAGAACCTTTTTTTTTTTTTTTTTTTTGGTATCAGGGATTAAACTCACGACCTTGCGCTTGCCAAGCAGGTACTTATGCCATCCCAGGCCTATTCTGTTAATATTTGACAAAACTAATGCTACTGTTTTAATATGTAAATCAAAGTGAATTTTGGCCACTTCAAAGAGACAAATATAATGATTCCAAAGACTGGACAGTAACACTTCTGGGCCGAGTACTATCTTAATGTTGAGAAAAAAAATTATAATTACAGAGGATTGCTTAGTGGTATTGGAATCAGCTCAAGAGCATTGCTGATAATCTGAAAGCATTTATAACCAGCTATGCTGGTCAGATCCAAGACAGACTAGACACCATGGCTCTTTTATCAAGGTGGCCCTTCTCTGGACATGGCTGCACGACCACTGGGGAATTCCACCCTCTTTCCACACTAATCCCCCATTCCCTTTCCTTTAAATTTTTTTTCCTTTCTACACTGACCATTCCCTTTTTACTAAAACTTTGATTTCTTTAGCTATGTTAATGTCATTAGTTATAATACTTTGGCCCAAGAAAATAGTCTGTCATTTTAAGATGACTTTGACAGTTATTTGATCTTACTCTTTGCATGGTACTTGTATACTCTTAACTTCACACTTCTAAAGGTACCTCCCCATTCACTAGAGGGCTAACTTGCAAAACCTGTAACTTGCCTTAGAAAGAATTTTCTGGACCTGTTTCATCTAAAGATAGTTCTATAGTATTTCCCACTGAATACTGACAAAGATAACTTTGAGAATCCAAATCCTGTTTAAAATGCCAGATTTGCACTTATACCAAGGTACCTACTGTGTTTCTCTCAGATCATGACTTTAACAGTGCACCAAATGTTAATCTTTTTATTTCCCCAATAAAGAATTTCTAAGATAAGTGATACTAACAATGGGAATTAAAAACGGCATTCAAAATAAAATTGCTTACAAAAAGTAACTCAGGAATTGGTGAGAGAAGGAAAAAGTTAAGTCACATACCCATAAGACAGTTATCTGAAGCTTCCTGCCAAGTTTGCCCATTAATGCTCACATTCTCTTGTACAGCTGATTCAAAAGTCTGTAATGAATTCAAAGTAGTCAAGTCACTAAAACAATTTTAAATACTAAATTCAAATGCTGACAGTAATTTCAAATTTGTGAGCTACAAAGAAGCATAGCAGACTAGCATAGCAGCATAGTTATTCCTTTCAATGGAAAGATTTCATTTTTATCATTGATTCTACCTACATTTTAGCTGTGATAGCCATTATATGACCCATGAGAGTTTGATGCACAAATTTAAAATATTCTTGTAAACAAATATTCACTCGTAGGACTATATCCTATTTTATTCTCATAAAAAATGTGAAGAGGATGGACTCTGGAATGAAGCACATTTAAGCAGTTTTAAATAATGAAAAATTGAGGAAAAAATAAAAATAAAATTCAAACTAAAAAAATCCATAGCTTGTGGTATTTAAAAAGAATAGTATACAAAACACTAATAAGTCATAGTCAAAAACATTTAGTTTTCTAAAAAATGCAAGTAAATAGCAATCGGCATGACACTATTAATGTTAAATAAGTACAGAGACAGAGTACTAAATAAATAGGCAAAGAGAGAGCCATAAAAAGGAATACAAAGTTTATTTGCTGGGTAACAAAATGCCGAAACAGTGACATCTCCACTAAGTTTGGAAGACGAGGAAGGGAAATTCAAAGATGACTCTTGCTTTATGCTATCATTTAATTTTTTTAAATGAGTATGTGTTCTGTTCCATTTGTATTATCAAAAATAAGCATAAATTAAATAACTGAATTATGACAAAATACATTTACTCTATATCCCACACATTCTACGCTTAGAGATTTTACATAAAGTAAAATATGTACTATATGTATGCCTTTCCATAGGTTATCTGACAATACAAATTGTCTCTGTAATATTTATAGCATAGTCTTAACAATACTATATTTAGGCTAAATTTTCAAATCTTTTATCTTGATTCACTTTAGGACCTCATTAAATAGGACACAATGGTTGAGTCACATTCTTTTTCTTATGGCTTAAGTACCAGTACCTAAAATCCAACAAATCCTAATATTGCATCCTTCCTCCAAAAAAACCTACTAAAAATATCCTGAGACATGCGTATACTCTTGCTTTGCCAAGAGGGATTGAAGTAAGTCATTGTATTCACAACTGGAACACAGAATTACAACCCAAAAAGTGTTTTTTCATTCTTCCTCTTCTTAACCTCAACTTTTTACTCTTTGCGTTGGTCAATCACAACAGAGCTACATTATAAGCCTTTAAACTTTTTTCCCTGCATACAGATTGTGTGCTTCCTTGGGTCCCTCAGTTTCTTGTGTCTTCCCCCTCAAAACTATCATTCAAACTATTTGAGAAAGGAAGAGGAAACGTTTTATAAACGTCAACATGTGGGACTGGGGGTTTAGCTCCGCGGCGTAAGTGCCTGCTCTGCAAACCCAAAGCCGTGAGTTCGATCCCGGGTACCAAAAAAAAAAAAAAAAAAAAGGTTAACGTGTGACCTTAGGTAATGAAGTTTATAGTCACAGCTTTTTCACCTATTTTCGACTAGCACGTATTTTAGACTACGAGATATTCTAAAACTGGCCGATGGAAAGTCCAAAAGCTGCCGGGTGACTGACTTTTAGGATTATCCATTCCAGAATCCCTCATAAAGTCTATTTGCCCATTGCTGTCCAACTCAGCAGCCACTAGCCACTTAGCGAAGGTTTAAAATACGGCTTCACTGGAAAGGAGATGTGCCGTAACCACGACGCCAGGTTTGAAAAGCTTGGTATGAAGAAGGAATGTAAAAATAGCTCATTCATTTATACATTATTCTTCAGGTCAAAATGGATATATAGGATTAAAGAAAAACATTTCATTTCTGCTAATTTCGCCTCTCTTGCTTTTGATGTCATGCGCGTAGAACTTCCGCGGCATTAGTCTAAGTAAATGGGCGCGCACAGACATCTATCTCCTTCTCTCCCCTTAGCGATTCTCCGGCTGCTTCTGCAGCAGCCCGGCACACCGCTAACTGCCCAGGCCCGGTCTCGGGCTGGTGGGTAAGGGAGGTGACAGATAAAGAGGCGGCTCACTCGGCCCGTACCCACTGCACATCCCGCAGCACGGCCTCCCGAATCTCCTCTGGCAACGCGTCTCCGAGGTTTCGCACGAAGCTTCCGCACCGACCTAGAATCTCCGTCACCGCCCGCTTCGAGGTACAGCGCACTCGGAAATCCTCTCGGGGAGTGGTGGGGTCGGAGGCCTGGCTGTTTGTCCCTGGTGCTGAAGCTTCATCCAGCGGAGGGGTGATGACCACTGGCTCAGAAGATCCCGCCATTTTCCGGCCCCCTGTTTAAAGTGAAGGCGGGGACTCTGGAACGGAAGGGCGTGTCCCTGGGAGCGGAAGGGTGCGTTCTCGCTGGTGCAGCGAGCTATGCTTCCGGTGGGAAACTCCGGGCGCCGCCGAGGAAGCGTTCCAGGATCCCATGGGGGCGGCGGGCGCCGGGCTGGTAGATTGTCACTGCCACCTCTCAGACCCGGACTTTGACAGCGTACGTGAGCGCGAGGCGGAGTTAGGGGAGTGGGGAGATCCCCCTCTTTTCCCTACAGATTTGCTTTTCTCCTTTAGCACGAAGCCCCACATTCCTCTCAGGCCTGGTCCATGGCCCTTTGCGCCCCTCCAGATTTCTTATTTAACCTCAGCCACGTGGCGTTTTCTCCCTGACCCGGTAAAGCGTCGTCTCCGCGGAGCTTCTGTTGGCCGCTCCTGGCTCTTGCAGTCCTTCCTTCACTGCCCCGGGGTCGGGCTCCCCAGTCCTGCTGGGGAGACGGGCGGGCGGAAAGAACGCGCGCGCGCACACGCACCGGTTACAGAATGTTTTTGCACGCTTGATTGGAAACTAAACGCTAAAATAGAAAAGGCAGAGTAGACGTGTAGTTTCAGGGGAAAACTTTCTTAAGAGGTGAATGTAAGGCTGGGAAGACAGAGGCAGCCAAGCAAGGAGGTGAATTACGGTGATGAGGGAAGCAGGCCCATTCCTGTTACCCAAAAGCTGGTGGAGCCAGCCGGGCTGGGGGGAGGAGGGAAGCAAGACTGGCGACCTTTTCAGGAGAGCCGGGCTGAGGGGACGTCAGTGAGTTAGGTCAGCAAGGAATTTAGATTGCATAAGAAACAGTTTTGATCCATTCACGCTGACGCTTTTAAATAGGCAAGATCGGATACCCATATGGATACCCGTATGAAGACTGATTAACGGCTCTGTAGCAAATAAATGGAGGAGAGTGGAAGCTAAACCAGTTAGAAGTGTTGCGGTATATAGATAAGAGAGAGCCAGGCGTGATGTCCCACGTCTGTATTCCCAGCACTTAAAGGCTGAGGCAGGAGGATGTTGTGACTTCGAGATCAGCTTGAGATACAAAGTGAGCTCAAGGCCAGCCTGAACTGCACAGTGAGACCTTGTCTCAAAAATACAAAAAAAAAAAAAGGTCAAAAATGGAAAGTATTTAAACAAGAGTAAACAAACGAGTTCCATCTACACTACCGAGGGGTAGAATGAGAGAAGGGCAGGAAAAAGTCGTTTATATTTTATAATAGAAGTTTCTGTTTTAGTGCAGTCGGAAAAGAAGCCAGCCCTTACTGAAATGAAACTAAGAGGACATAGGAAATGGCTCATTTCAGGCTTTTGCTTCCCACCACCCCATGCCTTGCTAACACTGTCATTCTTGGTATCTCAGCTGCATTGATGTATGTATCCAAAGAGCAATTACTTACTCATCTAAAATAGTGGTGATTGGGGCCGGAAGTATAGCTTAGCAGCACAAGCACCTGCCTGGCAAGCGTGAGGTCATGAGTTCAATCCCCAGTACCAAGAGAAAAAAAAAAATAATGGTGATTACTTTTGCTTACTTTAGGATCTGGATGATGTGTTGGAGAAAGCCAAGAAGGTAAATCAGTACCTATAATGGCCCCTTTTTTTGTTTTTCCTACTAGCATCAAGTCATCTTAGTTTGGCATACTGTGTTGTTTAGATGTGCAGTGTTTATATATTCTATGGTAATGTCACTTCGGTAGTTAATAATAAGTAACACTGGCCAGAGTTTAGTTCAGCAGCTCAAGTACTTACCTGGTAAGTGTGAGGTTGTGAGTTCAATCCCCAGTACAAAAAAAAAAAGTAGCATTTAGTAAGTGTTTACCATGTGCTAAGTGCTGAGCTAAACCCTTTCTAAACTACTTTGTTTAGTATTTATTTCAGTCTTCTGAGGTAGTCACTGGTTGTAGCCAGCCATTCCCCCATTCGATAATTGAGGAAGCTGAGGCCTAAAGGTTAGTGACTGGTCTGAAGACACACACTAGGGAACTGAATGCATTCCTGAGGCCAACCTGGTTGTCAGCACTGTGGTACAAATTGGTCCATCTGTTAGTCCTTAAATTCATAGTATTCTGAAGATATGGTACATACTATTAAAGCCTTCTGAAACATTTGATTCATTAAGAAAAATTACTAATTTTTGGAAGTGCTTATGAAATTTATTGCAGCTAGCATTTTGTAATCTTTTCATAAATTGATGTATAGAGCCAGAAATGGTTGTGAATACATTTTTACATAGAGCAACTTTTAGGTTAATTAGACATATGGACTTGGGAATCACAAGCCTACCATTCTTGGGGAAGTTGTCTGATTACATTCTAAACCTAACTCATGGGTTTGTTTAGATTAAGTGTAGTAATATTAACTGTGTATTATTTGAGACTCTTAACTATGTGTGTTTTTATTTTCAGGCCAATATTGTGGCCCTTGTGGCAGTTGCTGAACATTCAGGAGAATTTGAAAAGATTATTCAACTCTCAGAAAGGTGCTGCTTTTAGTTGAATTTTTAAAGGGTTGCTAATAAGAACATGGTTATGATGTTAGATTTATAATATCAGAACCTATTTTAAAGACAATGAGATCTATTAACATGGCCCTAGAAAGAGATTATTTTTGCTTGTTCTCCAGAATGACATCATAGTCTCCTCATTGGTTATTCCTCTTAATTTTTTTCTCCACTTTTAGGTACAGTGGCTTCATCCTCCCCTGCTTAGGTGTTCACCCGGTACAAGGGCTTTCAGTAGAAGACCAAAGAAGTGTCACATTGAAGGTAACAGATAAAGCAAAAACCATTAAAAAAATGATAACTTTTGGCCTAATAATCCTCCTGTTTCTCACTTATAATCTAAGAAAATCACCCCAAAAAATCACTACCTTCGTTTACAATTTGTTCATTGCAGCATCATCTGTAATAGAGAAAAATGGAAACAACCTAGGACTTCAGAAATAATCACTAGCTAACTTGTAGTGTTAAATAGAAAGCATTTATAGAAAATTTTTATCATAATAGGGATAAAAGTATGTAAAAAACATAGTTTATAAAAGGAAAGACTAGAAAGAAAAAACAGAAATGATCATAATTATAATGATCTATAGGTGACTTTTTCCACAGTTTTTTTCCTGTGGTCTTATTGCTTTTGCAAAAAAAAAAAAAAAAAGATGAATTAAGAAAAGAAAGGTATGGATTCACAGGAGCTCTACAATAAGAGGACAGGTGAGTTCACATTAGTGGTCTCTTCTCTGAAGGTGGGGAATCCCTGCAGGAGAGCTCTGGATCTACCAAATGACACTGCATTTATGCACTCTACAAACAGGATCTATAAACACGTCTCACTGACTCACAGCCATTCATGAGGCTTATGTTTCACACTCTTCCTGACTTAGCACCACAAGGACACTCAATTTCTTGGGTGCTTTATTACATAATGTTACGGGAATTGATAGTCCCATTCTAAAGATGTAATTACTGTCTGTTACCTATAAATAAATTGAGATACAGGCCATTTTTTTATAATAATTATTTCTGTCCTCCCCTGAAGATAGGTGTGACTGCTCTGTATTTACTTGTTTGCTTGTTTGATTTTTTGTTACGGTACTAGGGGTTGAATCTGGGGCCTTCTCAATGAGCTACATCCCTGGCCCTTTTTTATTTTTATTTTTATTTATTTTTTTGATTAATTCATTTTTTTTATTTAAAGAGAAACAAAAGCATGTAAAGGGTAGAGATAATACAGAATTTCAAAAAAAAATAAACAATAAGAAATCACTAGTTGATAAATTACATATTGTCCTCTTAGAAATAGTTGTTCAAGTTACAAAATTAAAGCATACAAAGTAGATATTCAAACAGTGAGACTGTAAACAGCTATGCATGCATAAGTCTCTACATGTATTTCTATTCTTTCTGTATTAGAGGGGAAAGCAAAACATAGCAAGACAAAACAAAACAAATTCCTATAAAACCATGAAACCAAAAAGTCATATAAAACCACAGTACAAGGTGATCTACAATGATTACTGTGTTGTTTCTTATTATCTTCAATAGAATTGTCTATATCATCAGGCGTAATTGAATATAGCAGTATAATTGAATATAGCAGTACATAACAATATTAGTAAAAATAAAACATTGTAGACAGTATAAAACTTCAAAGGCAGGTAATAATCAAACCATAGTGGATATTCTAGTGGATCTTGTCATCTTAAGTGCAGTTGCCTATACTCTCAGACTTGATACTATCAATCATAACAGCTTTGAATAAAATCTATCAATACAAAACAGCAATCTAACAAACCAGATTTGATTACAATCAGTCATGGCAAAACAGGTTTTACAGAGCTTTAGATTAAGTTAATAGGAAATTAAGGATGATTACCGTACTATATCCTGTTATTTTTGGGATTACTGTCTATGCCATCAAATCTAGTATAGGTAGAATGACTGGAACAGAATATAATACATCTAAACAGAGTAGTGTGAGTAATGTGGGTTTTAAATCCTGGTATACTATTAACAATATAGTGTATCAAGGCCATCTATGTTAGAGATTTTAGCCAACCTTCTCTGCCTCGTTTCTGCTATGCTATTTTTCTGCCTTTGTTTGTCTAGTTTTCTCTTTCATTCTACTGCCAGCCCCACTCATTGAGGCCTTTCTGCCACTGTTCCTAAAATCCTGGTATTTTTTTCTCTCTCTCTAGAATGTCCTTCATTATTCTCTGTAGGGTTGGATTGGTGGTCACAAACTCCCTCAGTTCCTCTTTGTCATGGAAGCATCTTGTTTCTCCATTAATTTCTAGTGACAGTTTTGCAGGGTACATCAATCTGGGTTGGAGGTTATTTTCTTTGAGGGCTTGGAAGACTTCACTCCAAGCTCTTCTTGATCTGATGGTCTGTGTCGAGAAGTCAGCCGTGATCCTGATGGGCTTACCTTTATAGGTAATGTTTCTTTTCTCTGACAGCTTTTAATATTCTGTTTTTATATTGAATTTCTGGTATCTTGATTATTGTATGTCTGGGTGTAGCTCTGTTTTGGTTGTAGGTGGCTAGAGTTCTGTATGCCTCACATAACTGAATGTCATTTTCTTTTCCCATGCTTGGGAAGTTTTCCTTAATTATTTCTATGAATAGCCTTTGTAATTTGCCTGTTTGTATTCCTGCTTCTTCGTTCACATTTCTTATTCTTAAATTGTAGATTCTCTTGTCATCTTCTAGGCTTTGTATTGTTACTGCCTGTTCCCTTGTTATTTTTAAGAGATCTTTCCTTTCATGATCACACATTGCAAACTTGTCTTCAAGTTTTGATGATAGTCTATCCTTAGTTTCTTTTAAGGAGTTTTGCCAGCTTTCAATGGAGTTTTTAATTTCCTGATAGTCTGTTTGAATCTGCTTCATGTTTTCTGTATTTTCTTTATATTCTTTATTGAATGTTTCTCTCCTTTTTCTGTGTTCCTCCCTTCTTCCATCTGTATCTTCCTGAGAGATGCTTCCTGAGAGCATTTCTTTTATTGCTCTACTCATATCTTGCTTTACCTGATTTAATATTTCAGTTTTGGCTCGTCTACAAGGTCCCAAAGATATCTCTTAATGTCCATTGAAGCCATGTCTGATGTTGCGTGTTTGCCACCCTCAGTCTCCCTTGTTTTTCCTCTCCTGGATCAGTGCTCTCAGGGTTCTGGGCTGGGGGCCTCCTCTAGCCTTTCTCTCCTGTCACGGCCCCAGCTTACTCCACATAGGTATACAGTGCAGGTCCCAGCCCCCTTCCCTGTTGGCCCCGGTTCCTCTGAAGCATGCTGGCGAGGGACCTCCGCTCTCTCCTGTCTGCCCCTCCCCACTGGGCCAGCCAAACTTCAGGGGCCTTCACCTGGTTAGTGTGTGCTAGGCACAGGGAATCGATTTGGGATGCTCATTGGGTCCCGGCCAGGGACACGGCCCAGTCCAAGCAAATCCCACAAATCTGCTCTAGGGAGGGAGCAACCAACTGAAGTCACTGTCGCTCCCAATTCAGTTTCCTCCTGCCCAATTCCAACATGTCAGCCATTTGATCACGCCCTTCCCATGTGTGGGGGGGTCTCATTCCCAGCACTGACTGTGGATTAATGAAGGTTCTTTTGCCAGCTCTGCTCTCCGTTGTGCTCACCAACACCTGACTTCAGCGCTGCTGTGGCTCCTGTGAATGGCGGCGGGAATGAGTTTCTCTGCCGGCTGGCGCAGATTCAAGCCAGCGCATACTTGGCGGGTCTCAGTGAAAATGCTGTGTCCCGTAATTTTTAGCTGTTTCAGTTGTAGTCCTGACATGTTTGACGAGCTTTTTTACATTTTAATTTAGAGGATCTATCTCCCTCTGTCTGGATCTCTCCAGGATGTTTTATTCTGGCAAATAAGTTGTTTCCCAGGAGGTTTTGTATTTTGTTGCTCACTGATCGGCCATCTTGACTTCTTCTCTCCCTTTTTTATTTTTTATTTTGATATATGGGCTCATTACTTGCTGAATTGCCCAAGCTGGGCTTGAGTTTGTAATCCTGCATCAGCCTTCCAAAGTGCTGGGATTCCAGGCATATGTCATATCTGGCTAGTTCTGCTTTTTTCAAAACAAAATTAGTTATAATCACTTCAGGGAAAAACCCTTATCCTATTCTGAGTTGTTGAGTGCAATACAATTAGTGGTATTGCTGCAGAGTTACTACCGTTCCCGAAGTACTGAGAATCAGCAGGAGCACCCTAGGTGCTCTGTAGTATCTGTACCGTTGATGTGGAGGTTTATGCCATAGGCATTCATTATTTAGTCAGCTGGTGTTTACTGAGCATGTACTCTGTGCCAGCCACTGTTCACAGCACTGGAGAGAGCCCTCTCTGGGAATCAAGAATCTAGATGGGGCTGGGCGTAGTGGCACACACCTGTAATCTCAGCACTTGGGAGGCTGAGGCAGGAGAATTGTTGCAAGTTCAAGACCAGCCTGAGCTACAAAGTGAGTTTAAGGCCAACCTGAACTGCATAGAGAGACCCTGTCTCAAAAAGACCAAAAAAAAAAAAAATCTAGATGGGGCAGACAACCCATACTTACACAAAAAGGAAACTTCGAGATAGTGCTATTGGGAAGCTGGGTCCTAGCATGGTGAGATCCCAAAATTGCAAAGAACCGACCAGACACCTTGATTCTTTGTGTCTAATGAATGATTTTAAGTAAGACACATAGACCGTCATGTGGAGAGTAGAGGTAGAGTTTATTGCACAGTGATAGATTTTGAGAGAATGAGAAAGAGCACACCTTCGAGCATGAAGGTAGGCAAGTGCCCAAAAGACAGTTGCACTGACCATGCATTTAGGTGACATTTATTTGAACTGGATCTTTCAAGGAATGTGCTCTCCTTCCTTAGAAGTCATCGTTTCTGCGCAGATGAAATGGGCCATGTTGGCCTCCTGTGCAGATCAGAAGGTCCCTGTCTACTCCCAAGGTGGACATTTCCATTTAGTTTGTGTTGAAGCCTTCGGGTTTTTCTTACCCTTTACCTGTGGTCTGGACTTTGCAGGGGCAGTGGACTTTATCAGGACACTTGGAGCATTTTACATTCTCTTAAGATTTGAAACCACAAGTGTGCATAGATTGTGTCTATAGCTAATAATTAGAATGCCTAGGGGAAAAAAGACAGCAGGTCTCGGTTGCTGTGTCCTGAACTCTCACCCAGTCAGTAGCTGTTATTCCCTGCCCAGTGCAGGCAGCAGATTCTGTGGCCCACCTCAGTTCACTGGTCACAGTCACTGCTTTCCACAGGTGGGGCCTGTGTGCTCCAGTGTGTTGGTTACTTTTCTCTCATTACTGAGAAAAAAATACCCAATGCCCAAAATGAAGGAGGGAAAGGTTTGTTTAGCTCAAAGTTTGTGGAGGTTTCAGTCTGTAATCAACTGGCTCCAAGGCAGGGTGGCCTGGCACAGGGGCAAAAGTTCAAGGTGGCAGAAGACAGCAAAAGCAGCTAGAGCAAAGAAGAGCAAGCCTCTTTTCCTTTATGTTGTATGCAGGCTACCCTCACCTAGGGTGGGTCCTTGCCACCCTCACTGTCTCCCTGCCCTCCTCTTACACAGGCTGAGATTTACAAAGTGAGGACCCTGGGCCCCTGCTGAATCACTGAGTTAAGCTTCTAAACTTCTCAAGTTAACACAATGTATCAACTGTACATCATTCACTGCTACACTGGTCACACCCCACTTGCTCCTGTTAAATGCATGACCCCTGTACCAAAGCTGAAAAGATTTGTAATTATCTCTTTCCTCCTTCCCTTTTGTCTTCTTTCCTTCTCATTCTTCCTTTTTTTTTTCAACTCCTTTTCATTCAAGGATAAAAAGAAGAAGGAAAAAAAAACTACAACAAAATTTCAAAGCACGTCAGTCAGGCCACAGCAATGGTACACTGTGCACTGTCATCCCCAGAGCACAAGACATCCGCGTTCAATTATCCGAACAATACCTGCACAACTCTTTCTCTTCAGTGAACTCAGAGTTTTTCTTCCTTCTTGACTACCCTTTCTTCTCCTTCCCTCCTTTCAGCAGCATGGACTTTGAAGCCAGAGAGACCTGGCTAACTAGCTTCAGTGACTGTGGCACTTACTTAACCTTGCAAGGTCTCAATTTCCTTATTTATAAATCTGTAGTGATTACATAGTTTTATTACTCTCCAAGCATAGAATATGGGGAAAGGAATGTTGTTTTAAAAAGCTGTAATAGAACCACTATCTGTTAAGGAACTTGAGACCATATGGGAATAGGGAAATTTCTGAGGTCAGACATAGGCCTATGTGGGTAGGTGGGATGACACATGCCTGTAACTCTAGCACTAGGAAGGCTGAGGCAGGACCATCACTGCAGGTTCAAGGCCAACCTGGGCTACACAGTGAATTCAAGACTACATGCAAGACCCTGTCTCAGACAAACAAATGGATATGAGTAACCTTATTAGTATTTTTACAGCTACTAAAATAATTGATAAAGACTAGATGCACTTCTCCAGATCTGAGAGATAGAGAGCAGTTTGGATATTTGATTTGGAAAAGCCTTGTCTGAGATGATTCTACATATCCAGCTTGTGGTCTGATATCTACAGTTACACACCTGTTGCTTGTGACAGTGTTAATTTGTTTTTCTTTTCTTTTCTCTTTTCCTTTTCTTTCCCTTTGGTACCAGGAATCAAACCCACAGCTTTGCACTGGCCAGGCAGATGCTGTGCTGCTGAGCCATATCTCCAGTACAACAATGTTAGCTCTTCATCAAGTCCACTAGAATATATTTCTAAGGTCTCTCCCCCTCCAACTTCCTCCCCTCCCCTCCCCACCTATCCCACCCTCCCTCCCTCCTGTCCTCCCTCTATTATGTTTTATTTCCCTCCCCTTTCTTAATTCTCTTTTATTCTGATTATCATCAGAAGTACTTTGCAATTTATGAATCCCAAACTAAAAGCCACAAGGCAGTTTAAAAGCTATCTGGAAAGTTTTCCCTCACTTAGAAGGGAGCCCCACCACCACCATGGCACTTTCTCTTAAATGGAAAAGGTAGTATCATTGAAACCCAGGTGACACTGCCACTTTGGTAGCTAACAGGCAAGCTGATATTGTTGAACTTTTAGGACAGATAGGATAAGCAAGACTATAAAGACAAAAGAAAACAAAAGACAGCAAAGGAAGTACTGTGTAGGATTATCATATTAGAAATTCATAAACCAACAGTACCCTAAGGAGAGAATATAATACAATATAATCCCAGAAGTTCGCATACAGAGATGACCACCTTGTGGGTCACTTTTCTCTACTATTCCAGGAAACCCACAGCAGCTTACTCTTTCTCAGCTATTCCAGGAAATCCAGGGCAGGCCTCCTAACTGCCAGGAAATGCCTCCTAAACAGGAGGCAATGTGTAAATGGGAATCTTCATAAAAACTCATATTCTTGTAACCTGAGTATAGAGCTTGGCACATTATAGATACTTGAGAAATTTTAATTGCTTTCTTCCATTGTAACGAATTTACTTTTTTTCTTTAGGATCTGGATGCAGCTTTGCCTATTATTGAAAATTACAAGGATCAGTTGTTGGCAATTGGAGAGGTAAAGACCCATTAGCAGACCAAACAACCAGATATGTATATATATGATCCTTAGTTCAGTATTGGTGATTATAACTGGCTTGGGTAATTACAATTATGCTGTGCAACAGAGTAATAATTTGTTGATACTTCCTCAGTAAACAGGAGTGTGTGGAGATAAAACAATGGAAAGTCTTCTAGATAAGCTTATCTTCCTGGGAAAAAACTATGCTAGTTGTATTGCTAAATAATGCCTTTTTTCTGTTTAATTATTGCTTAAATATTGTTGCTTAAATATCTGGTGAATTAAAATAGTATGTGTAACACTTTTATAAATAATTTAAAAGCATAGTTTGAATAGCATATTAAATAATTTGTAATGGTAATGTATCACCCTGTAATAAATTTCATTTCTTTTTAACATAAAAGATAAGGGAGCCTAGCATGGTGGTTCATGCCAATAATCCCAGCCCTTGGGAGGCAGAGGTAGGAGGGCTGCTGCAGGTTCAGAGCAAGCCTGGACTACATAGCGAGTTCAAAGCCAGCCCAATTGATACAGTGAAACCCTGTCTCAAAAAACTAAACCAACCCCTCCCCCCAAAAAACCACACAAACTAAGCTTTAGTACAAAACAAAAAAATCTGCATATGTTTATGTGAATACACATGCATAAATAACTCATTTTTTACATCGATTATATGTTAATGTTTTTAATCTATTGGGTTAAAATATATTATTAATTTCACCTATTTTTGTTAATATTTTTTGTGTGGCTATAGCACTGATTTATAGTATTTCTTTTGGGCCTCATTAAACCGTAAGTATGTAATTGTTTTGTTTTCCTGCTATAGGTTGGACTAGATTTCTCTCCCAGATTTGCTGGCACTGATGAACAAAAGGAAGAGCAAAGACAAGTCCTAATCAGACAGATCCAGTTAGCCAAAAGACTAAATTTGCCTTTGTAAGTTAATTAATAATCTTTTATGCTAATAGCTGCAGACCAAGTTAAATAACATTCTAAGTCCTGAAATGGAACTGTACATCATTTTTTGTCTAAATTATTTTATAGAACAAAAAATAAGACTTAAAGCTTTAAAAACATTAAAAGGAATTTTCTTCTTAAACAGAAATGTTCACTCACGCTCTGCTGGAAGACCGACCATCAACCTCCTACGTGAGCAAGGTATGTAGGCTCCTGAAGGAAATGAGCCTGTGTTTAAGTTTGACAGTGCCAGTGTGTTCTCATGGAGCAAGCCATGTTTTTGGTTTTTTTGGGTACTGGGAATTGAACTTACAACGTCATGCTTGCCAGGCAGGTACTTGTGCTCTGAGCTAAATCCCCAGCCCCAGAAAACCATGTTTTAATTTGATTACTTAAAGGCAAAGGAATGGGGCCAGAGTTGAGGTGGAGATAACTGAGGTGGTTTTACAAATCAGGCTATTTTCACAAGGTCCTCAACACAATTACAGTCTTTATCAGTTGAGGCCAGTGCAAGTAAAATGAACCAGTTTATAGTCCTTAATGTGGGAGACAATTGTTGCCACTCCCCTTGAATGCAGAACAATTGCTGCAACATTGATTATATGAAGGCTTATTTCCATGTACTGATATGCACAGAGTGACTGTGGTATTTCCTTCTCTCTTCAATTGGCTCTAAGCATTGCACATAAGGCTAGCCGGGTACTGCAATGTCTAAAGCCATCAGACAGACTCTTGTTTCCTGCATAGTGCTCTCTATAAAAGATATGAGCAGAGCTCATGGTAGAGCCAGTCAGCTCTAGGAATGACAACTGTGTATGAGCCTCAAGGTAAAGAGGCTATAAGTCCCCAGGGCACTAAAGTTTACATTTCAGAAACTGAAGCAACAGCCTCCTAAAGCAATTCAAATGCTACCCCAACTGACTTATGCAGATTGATCTTTCTGCGTGTCATTCTCCCTGCATTTTGCAAAGATGTTTTTTTCCCTACCTGGCTGGTCAGCTCAAGTTACTCATGTAATTCCCTGCCATCCTCACTGCACTCATCCTCCAACCACTCCCTTCTTCACAAGGTAATAAATTCTGGAAGAGGCCTTGCATCAGGGTCTCTGTCCACACATCTTCACGAGGATAGGGCTTAGGACCCCTTGGCTGCCCTTCACTTTGAATGGGTCTTAGTGTCTTTACTCTTGCCATGGGTTGCACTGGAGATGGTAGATTGGAATTCACCTGCCAGGATTCCAATAACATCTCATTGTATTACAAATACAACTTTTTGGATTGTGAGGAAGTCTGGAAAAGGGATTACACCACTCAATATTTGGAATTACAATACTTAAAAATTAGCAGCTCTTATTTCTTAATCACCTTGATTAAAGAAAAAGAAAAAAATGTGGCAGCAAAGGGCAGTCACAGTGGGCCACTGTTTTGCCTGTTTCCTGGTTGTTCCTCAGAAAATGGCACTGGACAGATTGTGGCCGTCACATGGAAAACATACTGCCATCTTCACCAGTTGTTCCTAAAGTACTAATATGTCTTGCAGCATCATTCATCCACAGTAGAAATACATTTTGAGACACACACACACACATAAATAAAACTGAGTGGAGTTTTATGCAGCGTTTAGTTGTGTATCTATGTGTAGATGTATGTGTAAATAAAAGCACACATTGGTTGGTTATGACCTCTTAAGTTGGTTTCCTAACTCAGTATCATAATCCACTCATTGTCATACTTACTATTTGAAAAAACACTGTAAAATAATGAAGTAAAAGTAATTACCTGCAGCTAGAAAGCACTGTATTTCTTCTCTTCTCTTTTTTTTTTTTTTTTTTTTTAGCACTGTATTTCTTAGTGATGAATACTGAACCCTTCCGGAATTATTGGAAGTGTAGTTTCTGTGCAGACGAGCAACCATTCTTTCAGAACTGCTGTTGGTTCTGTGAACCCAACTCTGGCTTCTTAATTCATGAGTCGTTTAGTCTTCCATTTCTCCTTCCACTAGCATTTTTGTTGGGAAAATCAATTTGCCTAAAAATCTCTTAGTAGAAACAATGATGACAGTTCACAGATTTCTAGAAAAGATCTAATGGTATAGGAAGTTTAAGCAATGGTTTCAAAATTTGTGTTTGAATTTTTATTTGATAATTTTATTTTAAAGATTAAGAATTTATTTTTAGGGGCTAAGGATTTAGCTCAGCAGTGCAGCCCTGCCTGGCAAGCATGAGGTTCTGAGTTTGATTCCTGGTACCCCACTCCCCAAAAAAGAATTTATTTTTATTCTATGTTTTGAACAGTATATCTATCTGTGCAATGCTTATCATAGAATCTCATCTTTATCATCATGTCCAACATTTACTTAAAATGTCAGATCTCTGCTTGTTCAGTTTGAGTGATTGGAAAGCCTCTTGTTAAGGAAATGAAATGAACTCTGATTTCTTTTGAATTTTTGGAGGTGCTGACAAGGTCCTGCTGCATGCATTTGACGGTCGGCCATCTGTAGCCATGGAGGGTGTAAGAGCTGGGTACTTCTTCTCAATCCCACCATCTGTCATAAGGAGTGGGCAGGTAGGTACTTTGTTCCAAAATATGTCTTACCATTTCATTAAAACGGTAGCTAAGACTTTGAGAAATACAGTTTAAAAATAAGCTTTGCTGACATACTTGTGATACTATTCTAGTTTCATTTGAACAGTTAATCTTAGGTCACTGTCCCACACATATTAATTGAAAAATGTACCTAAGACCTAAATATAAGAACTGAAATTAAAAAACTCTCAGAACAAAACAGGTCTACATTTTTTTTATCTTTGATTAGGCAGTAGTTTCCTAAATACGACACTAAAGCCTAAGCAGCCAAAGAAAAACATGGTAAGTTGGGTGTCATCTAAATTTAATAATAGAAAAGATTTCCACTTAAGTACACTCTGTCAGTAATGTGAAAAGCCAAGCTACAGAAAGAGAAAAAAAGTATTTGCAAATCATGTACTCAGTAAGGGTCAAGTATCCAGAATACATAAAGCACCATTAGAACTCAACTATAAGAAAACAAAGACATATGCTTGATTAAAATGGCAAAGGATTTTTTTTAAAGATAGTAAAATACAACAACAAAAGAATGCAGAACATAGCCCATCAAGAAACGCAGTGAAATTGGTACAGAACTTCACAGCAGGATACCAGGAAAACAATAATAACGACCATAGTATATCTTGTTATCTTCACAATAGTTGTCCATTCCATCAGGTATAGCAAAATCAAACCAAAAACAGAACACTATAAAACCAGTCAAAACAAAATATTGAATTGAGCAAAACAACTAATCAGAACAAAGCAAAACAATATTTGCCTTCAAAGAGAAGATAGAAGGAAATCAACCCCACCCCCCATATTTGCTATATTGCATAGGATCATCCTCCCGAGAGATGCTCAGACCTCTGCCCCAGGTCAGCATAATCAACCCAACAATACAAGCACTTAGTTGCTTTATGTGACTTAGTTGCTGTCAACTCCAGCTGACCTCTAGAAACCATCTAGTTGCTAAGGTGGGGTTGGGGGGGATGGGATGTTTGATTCTCAGCTTGCCTGCCAGTAGGTTCATGGGAGACACTAATTTATTCTCTCCCTGGTGCACCCAGACTTGATTCACTTTCAGAAGGGCTAGCTCACTGATTTCTTGGTTGGTCCCTAAAGTTCTGGCATGGCTGGTTCTCGGGAGACGCTGACTTGTTTTCTCCCTGGCGCACCCATGGCTCGCATGCGCTGCTTACTACAAAGGATGGCTCCTTGCTTTCTTCTAAAATGGGCAGAGGGCCAGGGAATTAGCTCAGTGGCTCAAGCACTTACTTGCTAAGTGTGAGGTCATGAGTTTGATCCCTAGAACAAAAAAAAAAAAAAAATTAACCATTTGGTTGGGGATTTAGCTCAGTGGCGTAAGTGCCTGCCTGGCAAATGTGAGGTTGTGAGTTCAACCCCCGGTGCCACCACAAAAAAAAAAAAAAAAGATTGAATAAAACGGGCAAAAGATTTAAGTAGGTATTTTAAGAAAACAGTCTGGGAATCGTGGGCACGCCTGTACTCTCGGCACTTTAAAATATAATCTTAAATCTTTTATCAATGTTCTGTGTCATGTGTCCCCTTCCCATTTCTTCAAATGCAGTGTCAGCAGAACAGTTGTGTTCTCAGCATAAAACTTACTGACTTCCCCACAGTCCTTACAACCCATACTTTAAGAATTATAAAACAAGAAGGGCTGGGCATTTAGCTCAGTGGTATGAGCACCTGCCTGGCAAGCGCAAGGTCATGAGTTCAATCCTTGGTACCAAAAAAAAAAAGAATTATAAAACAAGACGTAGCAGCATCTACTACCCGGTCTAAAACTGAGATGTGCAAAACAACTTTAGGTTTAGATTCATAAAATTATATATTATACCCTAATGACTTAAAGAGAAAGGTAGAAAGAAATTGAGTGAAGCAGAGGTAGGGAAATGACAGAACTCTTCCATGGATCTTTTGGTGGGCGTCTGATACCAGATGTTTGGATTTCTTGCTGGGTGTACTTCATTTTTGCTGTGGTTACTATTTTTTGGCTCCATGGAAGCTGTGGATAAGTTTTGGCAATGAGTGTTTATATTTTAATGTAACTGTTAATACTGGAATGATGGAAATACAGTAGGCACCTGGTATCGTTGGTCAAGTGAACATGAAACATGAATGTTAAGAGTCTGGTTTAATAAAATGCATTAGCATATAAGTTCTTTTTTTGTTTTTTGGTACTGAAGATTAAATATAGGTTCTTGTGTTCTCATATTTTAAACTTACCAGATTTCTCTTTGCCCCAAGAAGCAGAAACTTGTGAAACAGTTACCTTTGACATCTATCTGCTTAGAAACAGATTCACCTGCACTAGGACCAGAAAAACAGGTACATTATTTTTCTGATATCTACGTTATTTCGACTGTATCTGTTATTTGAGCTGTTTTCAGTTATCTGGGTTTGCTTGCATAGTGTAATGTAAATACAGTGGAATCATAAAGCTGGGTTGAGGGTTAATACGAGTTTCTTCTCTTAAATATAGCTATTGTGCTGCAGAGAATATAATTTGATATTTGGTAAGGAACATGTCCCAATTTAGGTAATAGTAAGAATCTAGTAAAAAGTACAGTGTCTGAAATCAGAGAGATTTAGACTCTTTCTTACCCACAAGTTGATTTTAACTAAATTCTCTCTGAGACTGTTCTTTCTTTTATAAAATATGGGTTAAATAATAAAATGCTTTAAAGATTACATGATGTAATTATTAGTATATGAAAGTGTGTAGCAGTGGCTGGTATATAGTAGGTGATCAATAAATGCTCATTTTAACTAACATGTTACAATGAAATTTTCTTTCAGTACGAGTATTGATATAATCATATATTGATGTTATCTTTGCTGTAACATTTCATTTTGTTATTATAAGTCATAAAGTATTACAGATGAAGTTTCTATACTCTTTCATATTGCTACTGTTTTAAATTACAGCATTTTGAAGAGAAACCTCAGTATCTGTAGTATTTCAGATAGTGTCTATTGCAGTTACCTCCTTTAGTAATTCCCAGAGTCTCCATATCTGCCAAATTCAGACAGCTGGCCCTCAAAATTCAGAGGTTTAGAAGCAGTAGAGGTTATTATGTGATTATTAACAAACTATGATTATTTGTGATTTCAATGTGATAATAATGTACAAATAATTATACCTTTTTAAAATCAGCTGTTATAAGAATATAAAGAGAGCTGAGTGTAGTGGCACATGCCTGTAATCCCAACACTTGGGAGGCTGAGGCAGGAGGATCACCACAAGTGTAAGTCCAGCATGGGCTACAAAGTGAGCTCGAGACCAGCCTGAACTGTATAGTGAGACCCTGTCTCAAAAAAAAAAAAAGGAATGTAAAAGAAGAATGAGAAAGGATCATAACTCCACTGTTTTCTGTTTGAGCACAGACTGGCATAGAATTATCTTGACTAGTGTGAAACAGAACAAAAGGGACCTACTGTTCTCTTAAACAAGAGTAACCTGAATGCTGCTGTAACTCTGGCTTTCAGTCTGTGTCTAGCTGTTAGAAAGAACTGTGAGCTTGTGGCATGGTGCCTTATACAAAGTAGGTAATAAACCTATGTTGAATAAATGAATTTTTAACACTTCTCAGATGAAGAAATACAAACAGCAAATAAATACATGGAAAAATGTTCAGTATCACTGGTCATTCAAGAGATGCAAATTAAAACAACGCTTAGATTCCATCTCACCCTGGAAGAATGACTCATCAAGAAATTAACCAACAACAAATGCAGCAGGGACTGTGGGGAAAAAGGAAAACCTTTTCCTCTGTTGTTGGCAGGGTAGACGGGTGCGACCACTGTGGAAATCAGTGTGGAGATTCCTCAAAAAACTAGGATTAGTGGTTCCATTCAACCTAGCTATTCTCCTCCTGAGTATCTTCCCAAAAGAAATAAAAACATACCACAATGATATATGTACACCCATGTTTACAGCAGCATAATTTGTAAATGCCCATCGACTGAGGAATGCATAAAAAAGATACAGTACTTTTATACAATGAAGTACTACTCAGTCATAAAGAAGAGTAAACTGGAGACTTTTATAGTAAGTGGATGCAACTTGAGACTATACTCATAAGTGAAATAAATCAGACACGTGTGAACATCATATTGTCTTACTAGTGTGAGAAGCTGAAAGAAAACATGTATATGTGTATATAAAAAATAGTTAAGACTGTTATACTACTGATTTCTCTCAGTTTGCTGACGAGAAAGATCTGTGCTGGCATTGTTGAGACAGCTGAGTGCAGATGTCCTGTGCTCTGAGAGAGTGACTTGGGGATGACAGTGCACAGGGTAGGTATCATTGTGGCCTCCTGATTGAGGTGTCTTGGAATTTTGTTTTTCTTTTTTCCTCTTTGAAATAAAATGGATTTGGAAAAATAAAAAGAATAAATGAATTTTCAGCCAGATCTGCTTTTTACCAAATTAGATACATCCTAAAAAGTAACACAGTTTACAGTTTACATAAATAAAAAAAAAAAACTATCTGCCACTTCGGGGTTAGCACCAGTAACTAGATAAACTGTCACCAGATTGCTTGCATTTAAACCCCTGTCAGGCTACTTTACCAGCTGTGTAGGATCCCTTACTAGTGAAAGAGTGATACTAATAGTAATAATTCCTGCCTCATAGAGTTGTTTTGAGGGGTAAATAAGGTATTCCATATAAATCTTAGAACAAAGCCTCACCTACAAAAACAAAAGCACTAAATAAATATATATTCTTATGTCCTTTCAGTCTGTTTTATATCTATATGTCATATACATGTATATTTCATAAAAATAAAATTAGCTTGGACACATTATTTATAACTTGTTTTCATATGATGTCTGCATATATAATAATCATATTTAATAGCTAGATAATATCCTCATGTTAAAACTTGATATTGGTGATTTAGATTACATTATAAACAATATTATACACATCCCTGAACATAAACTTTTGTGCACACTTTTCATTGTGTTGTTATATGAAGGAGTTTTGTTTTTCCTTTTTAGCCTCAATATTGGGTTCTGCCCTAGATCCCCAATCTCCCAAATGAGTGTATGGTGAAGGCTTAAATAAATGAGACGAGTGGTGTGATTTTAGGGCTCCAGGAGGGTCAAAACCCTCTGCGGCTATCATGAGGGCTAAGACAAAGAGCTTCTCTGGGCTGCCCACATGTCCAAACAAAGAGCTGGGATACTGAGAGAAGTGCAGCACAGGAGCAGGACCTTGGGAGCCACTTCAAAGACTTCTCCAAGTAGTAAATTATGCCAGTTTAGGAGAACCATCTTCTCTCCATGAGGACATTTATGGTAGGAGTGAGACTACAGGAGTGAGATTCCTGCAGCTGCAGTCTCTGTTTACTTAATTGGTGTTGGAGCCAAGGTGTCCTCAGCTGTGACCTTGTCTTACCCTTTGAGGTATTTCTAGCCTCACAGGCCTCAGCTAGGACCAGTGAGTTACAGAAGTTCACGAACTACCAATCAGCTCCCATCGCCAGGCAAGGGACCTGGGCCTAGGACAGACTCACAGATAAACACAGAAAGCCAATTAGTTAATTTTAAATCCTGCTCAGAGCCGCTTTGTAGTGGTCTCCAGCACCTCAACAGTAATTTTATTGCTCCAAATACTTCTTTGTAGTAATAATTTATTTCATCAAATTTAAATGCTACTGGTTGCAGATATACCATTAATTTATGATCATTAAAAAAGAAAAATTCCTATCGGTTATAATTCCTGTCGGTTATAAAGATATCCTACCAGGTGTGAGTGGAATGTATATCAGTTTCAGAGATACTGAAATGGAGGGTGTGGTAGAGTCAGTGAAATACATCATCTAGTGTTTTCTCCACCTGTTGGCATTTTGGAATCAAACTGTCGCATAGCCTGTAAGGTGAGGTACCAAGGATCTTGCAGTAACCTTTCTGAGCTTTCAGTTAGGCAACAAACCAAGGGACAGTTTATCCATCAAACAACTGATCTCCAAGCCTGGGCTTCAGCTGTTGATACCCTGAGTTCTTTTCAGGGGCAGCATAGACTGTAGACTTCAGATCAACTTCGCAGCCCTACTTTTCCCCCAGCTTTTATCCTCCCTTTTTAAAAGGACATTACTAAAAACGTAAATTAATTTTAAAAGAAAAGAAACCCAGGAGTTTGTCAGGGACCACAAATTATAAACTGAGTTCAGGGCCACCCTTTTCCTGCCCTGTGAGCTACATTGGAACCAGAAACTGTTCTTTTCCTGTCACTGCCGTAAGGCGCTCACCAGGCAAGATAAGGCCTGCTGCAGATGACGAGGCACCTGGGAAGGTCCAGTTTCCTTGCTGTGTCCTGTCTCGTCCTTGCAGGAATGCTCTGCTCTTGCTTCCCCCGTAGCTGCCGTGAATGTTTCCAGAAACTGCCCTTCACCCACGGTCTTCCATGTCATCAGTCAATGTCGAGGTTCTGGCTGCCTCCTGGCCTTTTGTTTCCCAAGAGCAACTAGCCATCCCAGATCCCTGCTCTACCACTGTTTTGTTCGTTGCTCTTCATTCTCACCATGTGCCTTCATTCTCACACTTGGCAGGAGATTGGGAACTTACTGCCCAGATCCCTGATAATGGGTGCCGTGAAAGGCTCGTTTGCATCTGCGCCATCCATGGTCTCCGAAGATCCTTTCCCTTGAGCGTCACATTTGAATTAGTGTCTGCTGTGTTCTGTTTCAGGTACGAAATGAACCCTGCAACATTTCCATTTCTGCAGAATACATTGCTCAGGTGAAAGGGGTCTCAGTGGAAGAAGTCATCCGAGTGACCACACAGAATGCACTGAAACTGTTTCCCAAGCTGCAGCATCTACTCCGGGAAGAGCTGCAAAGCCAGGAGTCGCAGAGCCAAGTCACCTGCGGGGAGGGCAGCGTTTGAGAGAAAGAAAGGTTCTGATTAATAACCTGAACTGTACACGTGGATAGCAAAGTGTTTGAGAGCTAAAGATAAGGGGGAGTAACACTGGGCTTGGGTCCTGAAAGTCAGCTAGGTTCTGATTCTGTCCATCTGCTGCTTTTCTGTTAGCCAAGCCCTGGCGGGAGATGAGAAAGGTAATACTTGATGCTTCTTGCCTTTCCCTGCAGTTCCTGGGGGCCAGGAACTATAAATTGATACAGTTTCTGTCCTAGGCTTTCCTTGCCCTTCCTGCCTTGTGAGCTGGGTTTTGGAATGCTGGAATCTCCTTTCTGTAGTCAGTGAGGTGAGCACCCAGGGATGGGGATGGATCTTGGCTTGTTTCCTTCGTGGTGTTAAACTTGCCCTTTGTCAGGGCTGGGGATTTCAGTGGCATAAGTGCCTGCCTTGCAAGCAGGCAGTCGTGAGTTAGATCCCCAGTACCAATTTAAAAAATAATTAATAAATAAATAAATAAAATAAATAAATAAACTTGCCCTTTGTGCCACAGCCTCTAGGCTGTTCCAGGAAAAGCATCCTATGCTTTTCCCTACACTGGTTAATAACTAACTAGTGGACAGCTCAGCCTGTCTGGGTCTCTGCCTGTTCTGAGGCTGTGACCTCCCAGCCCTACATGTCATGCATTACTAAAAATGTCTCTGTTTCTATTTCATCCCTTGGCAGTACTCATGCAGGCACTTGAGGGTCTTGGCCATGTCCTCAATACCCCACTAAAGAGAGCCACCATCTGGACTGAAGCCATTGCCTCTAGGAACAGGGGAACTCACATGCTGGGCCGCACTGCTTCCTGAGGCAAGAGCTCGGTCCTCCACCCTGTGTTTTCTTGCCATGGGGTTTAACTGGTCTGTGTCGTGCATGGACAGTGTTCCCTCAGTTCACGAACACTTTTGTTTGCAAACAGTTTGGTTCACAAACAAGTGTCTGGCGGAATTTTGTTTTTGTTTGCAAACTGAACATAGGGTGGCAAACATGACCAAGGCCATCTTTCCAGGCCAGACAGAGCCATCTTTTCCAGAATTCTGGAACAAATTAAATTCATGAACCAAGGTATCAGTGTAGTTATACTATCCAGAATCTCTTCTGAGCTGGTAAAACTGAATTTTTGATACTTTCAGTTATTTCTCTTTAAGGAAAAAATATACAAGATTTTCACTGTGATCTTAGATTTTGAACTAGGAAGCCACTCTTTATAATCATTATAACTACCAGGCCAAAAAATTTAGTTACTAAACTGCTTCTTAAATTCTATCCTGAATATTGTCACATATTTAAAATATAAATGGCTTTATGGAAAATAATTTGACTTTTCTGGTGTGCAGTAGTACTTTAAGTTTTTCCAACAGTAAAATCTGTTTTACAGGTTGATGGTGGTATTGTTGTTCAGCCATATGAATGTACTCAAAGTCACTGAGATGTGCACTTACAAATGGTCAAGATGGTGAATTTTATTTATTGTGGTCTTTTAACTTTTTTAATACTTACTGTTTAGTCCTCATTCACATTGAGATTTTCAGAAGCACTAAGAGGAACATGGATGACCAGAGCACAGAGCTGGTGTGGGGCGTCTTTGTCCTCACTGCAGTAGCTTGTGGCCACCACGTGGGCCACTCCTTCCTGTGTCCAGCAGCCTTGGAGCCTGACGCTGATGTGTGTCTGAAGCTTCCGTACCCTTCGTGGCAGATCTCCAGGTCTCTCTGAGTGCCTCGGGCATGCTCATGATGGAAGCCTGCTCCATGGATGAATGTGTCTCTGGGTGATGATACAGTCTTGGATCACAACCTCCTTGATGGCAGAAAGAATTCCTCTAGCCACCCTTCTTTGGGGCCATTCTTCCAGGCCCAGGCTGGAAAGGACAAGGTGGTGGATCATATATATGCAGTTTCCTGGGTGTTGTGTTGATACAAACACTTGGGTATTTAACACTGGGACCAAAACCTGACGTTCAGGCTTGAAGGAGGATATGGTTTATTTGGGTTACTTTTTCGAAGGTTTTAGTCCATATCTGATCGGCTTCAAGCCAGGGACATCACAGCCGAAGGGTCTGGTGGAACAAGTCTGCTCCCTTCATGGTGGCCATAAAGCAGCACAGCATAAGAGCATCAGTCACTAACAGCACAGTCAGCCGTGAACACCTCTGGGTTAATCCACCAAGGATCCAGCCAGCTCTCCAATGAACAACAATATAGGAATCCAAGCACCAAATTGATAAATTTGAAATTTAACTAACTGAGCTCAGGACCACTTGTATACAAACCCCCCTGCCCCTTTCAGGGCCCAAACAAGTGGCACCAAACTGGAGAGCTTGTAAAAGAATCACAAAAAGACATCCTTTTGGAAACAGGTAGAATCTTACATTTTCGGTTGACCTGTATCCTACTTCTTTTGTTGAGCAGGTTAATCTTTCTCCTATGGGTACAGCTCATTCTGCTTTTGTCATGGGACTTATACCCTGAGTAATTTTCCATTTTCCTGGGTCAAATGCAGAACACTAGTTAAATGCAGGGTTCAAGATGGCATCAGTTATACCAAGCTACAGCATCCAGGAGTCTCACAATCTAGTCAACTTGATAATAATGGCACAAGCAGCAAATGCTGGAAAACATTCTTAGAGAAAAAAATCAGCTTCCTAAGAAAGCAATTTTATGTAAGATCTTCAGTAGACATTTCAAAATAAATTGATTTACAGAAGAATCAAAACTAGTTAGGGTACATTGTCCAAAGCAACTAAGAAACAATAGGGTACTACGTGAGTATATTATATAGCTTTCTGTTACTGTAACAAAATACCTGAGACAATCAGCATTTTAAAGAGCAGGTTTATTTTGCCTCAGAGTTTCAGAAGTCCAGTTCCAGATGTCGGGTGTGGTGAGGGAGCACATCGTGCTGAGGAACATGGGGAGCAGTGAAGTCACTGATAGACGGAACAGAGAGGAAGAGACTGACTTAAAGTCTCCCTCTGCTCCCCACCTAATGTCTGCCAGCATCACAGGCTGGGGACCAGGACTTCCACATTAGGGCCCTGGAGAGACATTTGAGACCCAAACCACAGCAGTGAGGTGACACGACTGCCCATGAGCATTGCCATAGGAATTACAAAGTTCCTGTGGCTTCCACGAGGTTATATGAAAATCAATCTTGTGGGCACTCTTTCAGTTCTTTTTTCCTTTCCTCTATTTCCTACCACCTTGCTGCTCACATTTCCTGTGTCAGGAATCTGCAAGGTCCAATTTAAATGGCTTCCCTTGTGCGATCACCCCAGGCAGACAGGCTTCGGGCCCTCAGAAGTGTCCCTGCCACCTCCCTCTTCCCCACCCACTGCTTGTTTCACCTGTTTCCTAAACAGTTACTTTATTAGCTTCTATGTCTCAGGGATACAATACCCAATCCAGCTGGAAGAAGAGGTATAGGAGATGCAGTGGTGAATTATTTAAACAAAACTTGTATTACAGTAAAAGACACACTGCCATTCATTCCTCTCAAAATCTTCCCCCTCGCTCCAAACTTGACCCATCACTCCTGCCACTTTCTAAAGCAGTCCTCAAGTCTTCCTCTTATGCATTTCTGACTACACCTTGGTGTTTGCCTCAGTGTCCCAAAGAAATTCAAAATCTTTGCTATTCGTAGTCATTTTGACTTAGGGACAGAGCCAGAAGTCCTGGTGTGGTGTCATATTTTGTGAATAAAGTGGATGAGGACACAGTAATGTTTTTATTTGACTGAAATTGATGTAAATGTTTTAAATCAACTCAGGACATTGGGGTAGCCATGAAAAGACAGAAAAGAGGATTTTCAGAACATGGCAGGGATGATCAGATAAGTGTGTTTAAAGCAAGGGGGAACATCCTGAGGGAGATTAATAGCAATGTGACTTTTACTATAAAATTATTTTAAGTACACACTGTCTTTTCAGATCATCCCTTATGTTTGGCTCGTGGTTTGAGGGGGTTCAGTCCATGATGGCAGGGTCATCACAGTGTTAGTGTATGGTGGAGAAAAGATGCTCCCTTTATGGCAGCAGGGAAGCAGAGCAGGGAAACAGTGCCAGAGAGGAAGGGGTCAGGGACCAGCAACAGACCCCAAGGCCATGCCTCTGGGATCCTCCAAGACACATTCAGAAGTGTGTTTTACTAATCCCCGGGCAGATCCTAAAGCCTATCAAGTTGATACTCCCAGCAGCTGGTGACCCTGACATCAGTTTAGTCTTTTCTGGATAAACCAAATCCAAACAATCCAGCCAGTAGCCAGTCAGCCAGGTTTATCAGTAAAGCAAATGAGAATCTGAGAAAAGCGTTTCAGCCAATGCTGAACAGTGCTGGGATGACTGATAATAGACAACAGTCTCAGTCTTTTTCATCATTGTTGTGTAGAATTCACAAGTAGAAAAGGTTAAAAATTTTAAGTGCCATTAGTTTTAAGGTTTTGGGGAAACAGAAGAAAAGAAAGAAAGATCCTTCATCGGAAACTACAAAAGTTTTGGATCTTGGTTACTGTACTTGACTGCCCTACTTTTTAATTCCTCAAATTTTTAAATTGAAAAGCATTTAAAAGTTTTATAGGAATATTATATGTAAAACTTAAATTACCTAAGACTTCATGTAAATACATGTAAAAATGTTAAAATATGTGTGACATACATATTTCAGTGCAAGAGACCTTGTCACTTATTTTTTCTGTCATTTTTTTATTTTAAAGGGAATAAAACAAAACAGTAAAATGGAACCAAACAATACACTTAGGACAGTATTGGATTTCAAAAACAAGACAGAAGTAAATCCCCCATAGTTGCTATATTGCATGTGGTTACCCTCTCAATAGATGCTCAGACTACCAGCTTTAGGCCTGCAAAGTCAATCAAACAACACAGGGATTAAGTCGTTATTTTTCCTTCAGTGGCTATCATCTCAGCCTGTGTTTGTCCGAATCAGCTGGTGGCTTACCGGAGGTGGGGGAGCTCAGCCTTCCTTGCCTCCTAAACCTGTGTGCCAGCGGGCTCACAGGAAGGGGTCGGCTTCTTGGTTCTCCTCCAGGCCCACCTGTCACTTATTTCTTACCTGTGGAGAGCTCATTAATATGTCTAGCTCTCATCAATTGATGGTTTCATTTCTTTTTTTTTTTTTTTTTGGTACTGGGAATTGAACTCATGACCTCATGCTTGCCAGGCAGGCATTGTGCTGCTGAGCTATATCCCTGGCCTAGTGGTTTCATTTCTAGTTTAAAGAGAGCATGTTTCTATGTTATCAAGAAAGTCTTCCAAATTTGATTCTAAACACCAATTATAATCTCCAACTTTATTTTCAATGTACCTGTATTAGTTGCCATTGAGCAATTGTGGACATAACTGAGTTGATTCTGTCCAACTCTATACAAAGCTGCGTGTTACAGATTCTTCGTGCGTTATTACTATTAAACTGTACCTTTTGCAATTTCACATTGGCACCTCTACCATGAACAGAGAACTGATGCAGCCCATTCTGCCGCTTGGCAGCACTTTAAAAGGCTTTTGGTTAACAACGAAAGTAAAGCCATAAACATCTACCAAAAATTCATGTCCCAGAGTTAGCAATGAATTGATCACACTGGGCTGAGCAAGGCAGATGTTTAGAAGGAATCGTAGTGTAATTTGAATATTTGAAAACTACTGTTAATACAATTATACATGTTATATTCTAAGAAAAATGCTAATTCCAGGGCCTGCTGAGATGATTTCTCTTGTGGGAATTTTTAAAAATCTCTTTAAATTGTTTAAAACTAGTCTTGCATCTTACTTTACTGGATAAATTTAAAACAATACTGTATTGTAGAAAGCTAATACAAACTATCTTGTGCCTTCAAATGGGATGGAAAATGGAAAACATAGAAGTAAATTCTGTTGAACCAGGGAGAGAGAGAGAGAGAAATAGACAGACAGACAGACTCAAGCCTCCACTTTAGTCTTCTTAGTTATTGAGCTCCTCTGTAAACTGCCCACTAATCTAGGACCATGGATCACAAGAGGAATAGGACACAGTTTTCCCTCAGTTTACACTCAATAAATAAGACAGCCGAATGGCCAAATCATTTCAACTCAGTGTGGAAAATGCTATAGCAATGAAGAACAGAGTGTTATCAAGTAGTCTGGTAACGCTTATATTCCTTTTTAGTGAAATCACTGTGTATGTGCTTTTCACCTCTAAAATTGCAGGCCTTTTGAGAAAAAAGCATTTTTTGTTATTTGTTTTTACAGCTTCTACATGAACCGAAAGAGGTCTATAATATAATCTGCTCTCAGGGTCTCACAGTGTACTACAGGCTGGCTTTGAACTTGCTAAAAGCCCAGGCTGGCCTTGAACTCACAGGGATCCTCCTTCCTCAGCCTCCCGAGTACTGGGATTATAAGCATCACTCCCAGCTGCTCTCACATATTTTTAAAATAAGAGCATGAAGGCAATAAACCTGACTACAGTTGAAAAAGTCAAGCATTTCACCTTTCAATCTAGTTGGAGAACAAATTAGATATTATGTACCCCTCTGTTGGAGGCCACTATGAAGTGGCTCTGAGCAGGATTTAAAATTAATGAATTGGCTTTCTGTGTTTATCTGTGAGTCTTTCCTAGGCCTGGGCCTCTTGCCTGGCAATGGGAGCTGATTCACGGTAAGTGAATCTCTATGAATCACTGGTCCTGGCTGACACCTGTATTGGCCTGTGAGGCCAGAGATACCTTAAAGGGCAAGATAAGGCCACAGCTGCGGACAGTTGGCTCAAACATCATTTAAGTAGACAGAGACTGCAGCTGCAGGAATCTCACTCCTGCAGTCTCACTCCTACCATAAAGGTCATCATGAAGATAAGACAGTTCTCCTAAATTGGCATGATTTCTTACTTGGAGAAGCCTTTGAAGTGACTCCCAAGGTCCTGCTCATTGCCTGTGCTTTCCTGAGTTTCCCTGCCCTCTTTTGTGGACCTAATAAATATGGGCGGTCCAGAGAAGTCTTTGTCTTAGCACTCAGAGTCTCAAACTCAGCTAAACGGCTTTGACCCTCCTGGAGCCCTAAAGTCATGCCACTTGTCTCGTTTATTTGTCTTCGCCGTACACTCATATGGGAGATTGGGGATCTAGGTCAGGACCCGATACGTCTCACCATTTTTTGAGATACATAATTTTCTCCTTTTGTCTGTAAATGTACTGAATACCATTCAGATATTTTCTCTCACTGAGCATAGGAATAAACTCTCTTGGCTTGTAGGGCAACTTGTTCTGTACAGCCTCCCTGCTCAGCTGAAAGTCACAGTCCAGTCTGTGCTGCATAACCTATGGTGATCTTCCTTACTGAAGGAAATGGTTCGCAATTATTCATGTCAAAAGAAAAATCATCTCTTGGTTATTTATCATGCAACTAAGAGTTCATTTTATCGCTTTGCCATTAATGTAGGCACTGGGATATTTGGAAATGACTACTGGAAGTCAGGGGATTATAATTCTGAATGCATCACATATTAGCTCTGAGAACTTATATGATTTACTTAAATTGCTTGAGCCTCAGAAATACTGCACAAAAAATCCCTGTGCACACAACTTAGTCTCAACACTGTTTGCTCTTATATGCTATGCACAGTTCTCGATATTTACTATAGTAAAATGCCCAACTGGTAAATAAATTATTTGCAATTTTCCTTTCCTTTCCTTTCCTTTCCTATTTTTTCCCTCTTCTCTTGCAACAGGGCCTCCCTGTAGTTCAAGTTCTCCTGAATTTACTGTGTAACCCAGCGAGTTCCAAGCTGAACTCAGTCACAGCAATCCTCCTGCCTCAGCCTCTTGAGCACTGGAATTACAGGTGGGTGCCACCACATCCAGCTGCAATGTTTTTAAGAACTAAAATTATGTGCCTATAATCCCAGTTACTTGGAAGGTTGAAACAAAAGAACTGTGTGCTAGAGGCAAGCCTGGGCAACACAGGAAGATCCTATCTCAAAAAGTAAAAACAGGGCTGGGGATTTAGCTCAGCAGCACAGGCGCCTGCCTGGCAAGCATGAGGTCATGAGTTCGATCCCTGGAACCAAAAAAGAAAAGAATGGAAAAAGGAAATGTCAAAAAGACTCACTTATGTCACAAAGGATGCGTGTGGATAGGGGCAGCCCAAAGAGTGTAGCTCAATGAACGTGTGTCAGTGTTCGGTTTCCTTGTCCTGTGTTTGAGGATTTTCTTGCTGTCAACAGCTCATCTTCCACTCTGGAAATGGAAACTACCAAACACCCGCTTTCTCAGCTTTATTACAAACACACCACGTATATGCCTGACCTTGGGCCAGTCAGAGGCCCCCATTCCAGACGTGGAGTAAGAAGCCAGGAGCGTAAAGAAACCGCTGTGCAGGTTCCTGCTGACACAGTGTCCCGGGCTGTCAGTGACCACTGGCCCCAAGGCCCAATTGTGGGCACTATTTTCTAACTCCAGACTCAACAAACCTTGTTTTCTGGCCTTTGGGGGAAGGTAATAAATTGTATCTAGTAAATTCTGCTGTGCTGGAATTAGACAAAGCTGGTTTCTATTCTTGAAACTAAAAAGTCTTCAACTGTGATAGTCAGTAAATGGTTCACCAAACACGGAATCCAACTGATTCTCTTCTTTCACTCCTCCCTGTTGTAGTTCTTCTGTGACGTCTCTCCCTCTTTGTCCCTTTGTAGTTCTCTGAGGCTAATTCTCTGATCCTGACAATGTGGGGATGAGGAAGAAACATATTGAGTTCGCCAGGATTTGCTTCACCTCAGTCCCCGAAACCCTCTTGGGCCAGAGCCCTGAGGGGTAATTAGGCCTTTCCACTCTTTAGGAGCCATAGTTCCTTGCCTACTTAGTAGTCCATTCATTCAGAAAGATCTCTTGTTGGAGACTCACAAGAAAAATCATTAATTAATTGGCTAGAAAGAACACAGCTTTGGGGCTGGGGATTTAGCTCAGTGGCTTAAATGCCTGCCTGGCAAGCGCGAGGTCATGAGTGTGATCCCAGGTACAAAACAAAGCAAACAAACAAAAAAAACCACAGCTTTGGAATCTGATGAAATAGCGAGCCTGTGAAATTGTATCCCACAAACTCATACAAAGTGGGAATCCTTTCCCTAGTCCCCCCAGCTCATAAGAGCTCTGCATTCACCCCATTCCCCAAAGTCCCTCTTCAGACATGGAGTGGCACCCCACTACCACCACCACCACCACCACCACCACCACAAAGCTCGTCATTGCAGGGCTGTCACCAAAGAAACACTTGCCAGACTGGTGAAAATGCACTGTCAGAGAAAGTCACTGCAAGGGGGAAAAGTCATTGTTATGGCTTATGTCTAGAGGTCCCCCAAAGCCTCATTCACTCATAGGTGGGGCTTTTCAGAGGTGATTGAATGTAGTGTGTGACACTGGGACTGATCCATGGTGCAATGCTAGAATCAAGGACATGAGGACCAAAGGTGTGAGTGCCACCTGCCCTAAGCAGCCTGAATAAGATATAAGGGAGAGAAAGAACTGTGGTCTCCCCTTGTTGCTTTGCTACCTTCAATCTGTAGTACTGAAAAAAAAATTCTATCTTTAGGCAGGAAAGACATGAATAGAGAGATGGTTTGTCTTTGTGAATCCCTGTCCCCCTGAGAAATGAGGTTCAGAATTAATGAGTCTCAAGATTTCATTTTCATCAGACAAAAAACTTCCAGCAAAAAGAGCTCTAGAAAGACCAGTGAGAAAAGCTATACACCTCTTCCTGGAGCAGCCTGGAGCTCTCTTCCTGAGGTGAACTTCTGAGAGTGGGTAGGGGCACTGGAACTGCCAGGCAGGCCCAGGTCATTCCCACCCCAAAGAGAAACTCCGTGATCTACCATTCTTCTTACTCTCTGCAGCAGGCATTGTCTTCTTTGTATATTTGAATTTCGGAAGGGGTACAGATTGGTCAGTCACTTTAATTCAATCTGTAACACCTATTCTTTCAACAAACATTTACTCTTGCAGTGTAAAGTGTCGCAGGCCTGTATTCCCAGCTTCTTGGGAGGCTGAGACAGCCTCAGAGATGAGCACGTGGATCCTGCAAAGGAAAGGGGCACAGTACTAAAATTGCCACAGGAACTCTGAGCATTCTCTGATCTTTGATCCTCCTGGGACCACTTCACCCATCCACCATTCTGGGGACAGGACAGAAAAGGGCAGGTCTGGGTAAGTGTGTCTTCCCCATGCCCATCCAAGCCTTTCATTCTGGGTGTCACAATCCAGTCTTCCTATTACATCAGGCTCTTCTTGTTCTAAAGACAAAGTGTGACAGTGCATACCTGTAATTCTAGCATTCTGGGAGGCTGAGACAGGAATTTCAAGTTTGAGCACAACTTGGGCTACTTAGGGATTTAGCAAGACCCTGTCTCAAAATAGAACAGGGCAAAAGATGTAGCTTAGTGCAAAGGTCATGGGTTCAGTCCCCAGTACCAAAATAAAAATCAAACAAAAACCCAGGAGGCCTTCTGTAGATGGCCACAGGCAGAAGGGCGCTGCTTGGCTTCTGACTCTGTCAGATAGTGACAGGAAAGGGGCCTGCAGGAACCTCTCGGGGAGCAGGCTGTGACTGTAGCAACAATAGAGGAGGAGGGGGCTGCTGCCTTTCCTGGGGACCCAGGTTCCTCAGGAAGCCTCCAGGGCCAGCATTAGCCTGACCGGAAGCCAGACAGAAAAGGAGGAAAGCAGGTGACCCCGTGTTTACCGAGGGAACCCGTGCCCTGACAGATACCAAACATTCCGGGTAGGTGGAGAGGGTGGCTGGACTTCCTGCCTTTGCAGGTGGGATCAAAGCCCACATCTTGTTTTGTGACTTGTGAGTTTCTGGTCTTGGCCTGAGTCTGTTGCAGGGTATACAAGGGACAGGGCAGAAATGTGCAGTGGTGGGATTGGGGGGCACCAGGGAGAGAGTCTCCCCAAAGGGGCTTCTCTTTCAGTCAAATCTTGCCAAGGGTCAAGTCAGGTAAAGGAGATGTAAGAGGAAAAAGACAAGTTCGGAGACCACAGGTGGTTCCAGAAAGCCAGAGATGCTGGGGAGGAAACAGGCTGGGCTGATAGGAGAGGAGGTGAGGGAGGGGTCCCTGTGTGTAACCTCACACTCACTCATCGCCTGGGATTCGGACGGATTGAGACCAAAAGTTAGATCACATTAGATCGGCTGAGGAAAGCTGCATTGGCGTGGAGATACTTCTCCATTGCCCCTCCCATTTCTGCCTGTTTAGGGAACACAGGCACTGGGGCTTCCTTCCAAACCTTCTGCATGCAGTAAGGCGAGGGAGTCCCCTCTGGGTCGTGGGCAGTGTACCCTCTGGCTGGGTAGTAAAGATGTCGTCTTCCAGGCGAAAGCTGGGTTTCATCAGCCCAGGGATGCTTAGCTGTGGGGCAAAGCCTGTGTGTGTGGCTTTATCTGGAAGTGGTGGGGACCAAGGAGGACTCCTGCTGCTGGTCACGAGACCAGGAGTCTCATCGCCATCACTGCCTATGAAACGGTGGCAGCCCACCTCCTTCACTGTCCTTCAAATTAGACATTTGTCTTTTGGAAAGTCAAAGATCAGTTCTAGGTCTGGGTATTTCTGTGCTTATCCAAGGACACCGTGGGACAAAGGTGGCTGAGGCAGAGTCACAGGCCAGATCCCTTCCCACGTCAGAATGTGCTGACTCTCTGTGGAGCACAGCTTTCTACAGGGGCAGAGAGTATCTAAATAAAGGTTAATATTTTATTGATGTAAAAACAAATCCCAAGAAGCCACTGGGTTCCAGGCCAGGCAGTACTCTACTTACCCTATAGAATATCTATGTTATTAACTCCCAAGAGGAACCCAAACCGAGCCAAGATGTGAAATTCTGCTATCCAAGAAGCAACAAGGCCAAGACAATGACAACCAGATGGGATTTGGCCACAAGAAGATTCTAAGCTCACTTTAGGGAAGGGCAATGAAATATAACCAATGGTCTATCAAGTATGCAGTCATTTAAATCATCAAAATTGTAGATCTGACAAATAAAGTAATGCAGTTAAACAATTGGAGGTATTAATGAGCACTTAGCCTGCAACCTCACTGGTGTGACTGGTGAAACAAAAGTAAATTAACACTAAAACATTTAGATCAGTAAAGAAGAGATTCCCATCAACTTTAGGTAATTCACCTTTGAAAGTGTCTCTAATGATCCAGAGCCTCTCAAATACCCAAAACGAAGTCTAAAGGATGGAATGGGATGAATGAAGGTGTATGAGTAATAGGACTCAAACATTTTATGGCCTAATTTGATTAGCTTCTTTTGTGATTAATATTTCTAAATAATTTTCACAGGCATCAAAGGATCAAAGAATATATTTGTGTGTCTCTGGAGATGCACTTTATCCGAATATAGCATTATCTGAAAAATAAAAAATAAAAAGATATGTTATATGATGTATAATACCATTTTGTAGCTTCCAGAGTAACAGGGAGGGGCCAGGGATTTAGCTCAGCGGCACAAGCGCCTGCCTGGCAAGCATAAGGTCATGATTTCAATCCCTAGCACCAAAAAAACCAAAACGAAAATAAAAACAAAACATGGAGGGCAGATGGGATAAATGCTCATTTATAGATACAAAAACTAAGGTGAAGCATAGAGTGTTCTGTTTTGTTTTCGGTGTTAGAGCACTAACCCAGCGCCCCACGCTTGCTGAGCAAGTGTTCTATCATGGACCACCATCCCTTGAAACCGAGGTTTAGAGACACTAACTAATGAAATGCATCAGTCTAGTTGGTGGCACGGGCAGAATGTGGACCCCATTTTCTGCTCTTAAGGGTTTCTGTCTAAGCAACACCATTTCCTTTGGCCTCCAAATCTCCTTGTAGAAGACTCAAAGAAAGAGCTTGGAGATCTCTGACCAAGAAAACTCTACCCCTAGTCTTGACATCACCACAGACAGAAGCAAAGGGAGTCAGGGGGTGCTGAGTGCTCTTAGCACATCCCCAGCCTCCCTCCCCCTTCAACACTCAGGGCTTCTTGCTGTGGTTTCGGTGGGGAGTTTCCCCAGGGGCCCTCGTGTTACATACAGGTTTGATCCCGCCCCTCTCCTTGGCACTACTGGGAGGTGGTGGAACCGTGAAGGGGGGGCCCAGGCAGAAGTCTTGAGGTCATTTCAAGTGTGTCCTTCCACAGGGTGTGGAGCCCTGACCTCTTTCTCTTGCTCTTTGACCATGAAGTGAGCAGCTTTGCTCCACCACATGCTCTGCTCCATTCCTGTCTGGCAGCCCTACCAGAGGCCCAAAAGCAATGCATTTGCCTGATTGCAACTGCCATTAGCTAGCCTGATACTTTTAGTTACTTGGTGCTTCTGAATCTCATTTTCATGCTGTGGGTATGGCTCCATGATAGAACCCGAGCTTAGCATGCACAAGGCCCTGAGTTAGATTTCCAGCACCAAAACTATGAGTCAAAATAGCCTTTTCTCTTTATAAGTTTATTGTCTCAGCTATTTGTTATAGTAACAGAAAGCTGACCCACAATTGCTTATTCACATCATCCTTCCTTCCCAGGGCCTGGCGCTGAACACCCAGTACTTACTGAATACATGGATGGGTGGGTGAGTGAGTAATTTGTTGCAGCAAATGACACATTTGAGCTGCCTACTGCAGAATGTATTATGTGAGAAGCTCAAGTTAAGCTCCACACACCTCCTCATCAGTTTAGAACACCACTGGGTTAGACCATTACTTCTTATGCCTTGGGTACTAACTCTTATCTATCTGGTTCTTTGGGCAGTGATGAATTTCCATGCAACCTTTTCTTTTTTTTCAATCAACATTTCCTGAGCTCCTACTTCTGCTTCCGTAACCACTTATCACTATCTGACATAACTATCTATTTTTTAGAATCGTTTATCTTGATCTACCCAATAACATCAAAACTTTTTGAGGCAAGGATTTTATTAATTCTTATGCTGCCAGACATAAAGAAGCACTCATGAATAATGTTGAATGACCACATAAAGAATACAGAAAGGTGTTTCCTCCTCACACAGGTGGACCATGAGGCTCAGGGTCAGGAGTGAGGATTTAATTCTAGGTGTGGTGTGAAACCATAGGCTAGCTGGGAGCATCAAATGAGCTGTCTACTGCATGCTTTTAAAAGGTCACTCAGGGTGTCACTTGAAGCAATGAGTATGGGGGAAGCTGAGGACAGAAGGGAGGCCCCTGCTACACCTCTGGAGAGATAATCGTGGACTGCATTAGGGTGGTGGCTGTTATCAAATTCAGGAGGCTGATTTTGGAGGAAGCATTGACAGGATTTGCTAACTGGTTGGATGTGGGATGTGAAGGAAGGAGAAGACTCAAAGGTTCTTTTAGGTCTTTTGCCATTTTCTGAGATGAGACAGGTGAAGTTAAGTGGTTACATGGGTGTGTTTGGGGGTGTTATGGTTTGTGTCTAGATGTCCTCCAAGCATCATGCAGTTTTAGATGGGGCTTTTTCAAGGTGGCTGAATCTAGAGAGTGTGATTGACTCACAGTACAATGCTAGGATTAAGGGTGCTGGGATTAAGGGCAGGTGATTGCTGGATCAGCCCACTGATAGACTGGCACCATTCTTAGTCCCAGTAGCCTGGATACAAGAGACAAAAAGTGGCTTGTCTCCCCTCCTTTGTTTGCTTTGCTACCTCCTGGATGCCATGACCTCTGCGATGCCAACATGCCTCGGAGCCAGCTGATTATGGACTGAAACCTCTACAGACTGTGACCCAAATAAACCTTTCTCCTTTCACTTTAGTGTCTAGTATTTTGTCTCAGCAATGAGAGAAAAGTCACTAAGACCTGCAGTGAGGAATAAGAACTGTTGTTACGTCAATGAGAATCTGCAGATGCTCTCAAGTAAAAGGACAGTCTGATATGCACATCTGATTGCCTGCCTGGAAGTTGGAAGAGAGAGTTCAGAGCTGAAAATAGAAAGGGTAGAGATCTATTTTTAGTGCTCTGATAGGTTAAGTCCTCACAGAGTACAGGGCCAGTACTGAGCTTTGATGTTCTTCAACATTCAAAGGTTAAAGGAGGGTAATCTACTCTGTGTGTTGGGGGGGGGGCTATTTCATACTGAATGATGGTTATCATTTAAGACAATTTGTTGGAGTCCACCAAACTAATAAGTTCATCAAATTTTACAAACAAGAGCCCTCTATGCATCAGCCAGTTACCTGGAAAGTGTGCTTTATCTCTCAGAGTCTCGTACTATGGGTTTGAAATTTGGATTTGGGATGGGGCAAATTCTCTCTAGGGATGAACTGGTCATTAGTCTATTCCTCCAATATAGACTTGTTTTTTCAATAATGGAAGCCAACATTTTTACCTCAACCTATCTCTCAATTGCTCTGAACTCAGATTAGGAACAAAACATGTCATTGATTTTCTCAAACCTTAATTCAGAATGAAGTAGGCACTGAAAAATAAAATAAGCATTGGAAAAAAGAAGTGAAACAAGAACCATGGCCCTTCTCTGTTCTCAGGTACTTTCCACTGTGGCAACAGGGAAATAAAACCCCAATATCTCTTTTTTTATTCTTCATGAGAATTAAGAGTTGAAACAGTGCTATAAGTTTCAAGTATTGAGAAAAATCATGGAGAAATTTTTAACAGGATTTTGTGAATACACAGTACTGAGCCAATCATTGTATTTTATTTAAATCAACAATTCTCAAAACCTTTTAGTTTTAGGATCTTTTATGCTCCTAAATATCACTGAGTAGTCTAGCAAGCTTTTGTCCAATATTTCTAGATATTTACCATATTAGAAATTAAAACAGGAAAGGATGGAACCCAGAGTTTCACATGCACTAGGCAAGTACTCCACCACTGAGCTACATTCCAGAAACCCCTAAAATTTGGAAGTTCTTAATACTCAAGTTCAGCCCACATTCCACTAGTGGTCGGAGTGATGATATCCTCACACTGCTACTCTCAGGCAAGCAAGGGAGTGGAAAAGACAGTATCTCAACATGATTGTGAAAGTAGCTTTGACCTCATGGACCTGAAAAATGTGAATACCCAAGGATCCCCAAGTCACACTTTGAGAAGCATTAGTTTATTTACATACTAATTACTAAAACATTTAAATCAGTCCTTTGCTTATTGTGTATGTTGTCATCATAAACTTGAATTATTGTTGGAAGTCTTAAAAGAGGCAAAGAGTTTTTCTAAAATACTGAAAAATCTGTTTTACAATCCTTATACTGTTGTCTGATAACCTTGATACCATGAATGTTGGTTGTGGGGTAACATGTGTCAGACTCTGTACTTCAGACCATTACATGTCTTCCTGTAAAGATGCGTACCATGTTTGTCCTAGCAAGAAAAAATTTTCCCTCTACCATCAAATTTAGGAGAATTAACATACCAGTGATGATTGCACTTTAGTTTCAAATAATTTAACAGAATAAAAGATTATGCCTTTTTTCCTCTTAGAATTAGGAATGTGAAAGGCATTCTTCTTTTTAGAATTATGACTGTTATTTTTGTTATTATTATTAGTTTAACAATGATTGTTACAGGTTAACCCTAAAACACAGTGGAGCATTTTGGCTTCCCGTGTCACATCACATCACCACCCTACACCACTTTCTAAGAGCATTGGTTAGAGTCAGAGTCACAGACACATTGAAAAAGTTAACTCTCAAATGTGGGCCATTTTTTATTTCTGAATAAATCACAAATGCATTTGTTGCATGGAATGCGATTTGTTGTGTTGAATATAATTTTGTTTTGTTTTGTTTTGTTTGAGAGAGAGAGAGGCTCACTAATGTATTCCAGGATATCCTTGAGCTCACATATAGCTCAGGCTGGCCTTGAACTGTGGCAATCTTCCTTCCACCTGGGTGCTAGGATTACTGCTGGGCCCCACAGCACACAACTACACATACTGTTTTGTTTGTTTGTTTGTTTTTGGTACCAGGAATCAAACTCACAACCTCACACTTTTCAGGCAGGTGCTATGCCACTGAGCTATATCCCAGGCCCCACATACTGTTTTCAAATAAATGTATTATTGGTTACCTGCCTTGACCCAGAAACAAGTATCCATAATCAATATTTAAACAATATCAAAATAACTGGAACTTACCAGTTCTTCTTCTCTCTCTGAAAAATACTACCACCCCACGCCATTCCTCTCCAACCCACCTCCCTATACATTTTCATCCTTGCTTCTTAGGTTTTCTGTTTGTCATCACAGCTATCTCCATTTTATCTCAGCTGTGCACAGGAGATGTTTCCAAAGGTAGCAGAAATCAGTAGTTTCAGGGTCTATCACAATTGCATAATAGCTTTCCTCAAAGGTGGGTCCTCAAAGGTGGGTCCTGGATTCAATATCAGAATCACCTTGGTCTGCTAAGGATGCAGCTTGTGGACCCCAAATGAGAGCCAATTAAATGGACCAGCCCAAAGTTGAGGCCTGGAATTCTTCAGACTAAAGAAAGTGAATCTCTCATCTGTAGTAGAGCCAAGAGAAACTAGTTTACTGAGGTTTTGCCTACAGATGGATTGCCTCTTTGGTTGGTTTGTTTCTTTGTTTGTCTGCTTGTTTGATGTTGGAGACAAGGTCTCATTATGTAGTTCAGGCTGGGCTTGAACTCATTATATAGCCCAAACTGGCCACAAACTCATAATGATCTTCCTGTTTCAGCTTCTTGAGTGCTAGCATTACAGGTGTGTGTCACTGAACCCAGCTTCCAGATTCTGACTACCCCAGGGTCATACCTAAGTACCTCTTAGGAAATTCTTCCTAAATTCTTATAAATCTCTCCTATTGGTTGAGTAGGAATCTTACTATGAAATCTTACTTTTTGGTGAAAAGTGCTTTCTCTCTGTGTGAACAACGTGACTCAGTTGGACCCAAGAGCTCCTGCTGCTGTCAGGAACAGGTTCTTTATCCTGGGTACAGGTAAGGGGCTGATAGGCGTTTATGAAATGCCTCTTTTGAACCCTCAGTAAGCTGACTTGATTGCTTCTTTCTACTAAACAGTTGGAGTCACGCTTTTCATTTATCTCCTTCAGGAGACACTGTCTCCTTCCTCTGGGTTTTTTCATTTTTTCATTGGTTCTGTTTGTGGTTGCCATTATGCTAACAAACCAGTTCTTGCTGCCCTGGAAACAAACAAAAAATACTACATATTAGAAGCTAGTATTCACTATGATACTAACCAGACTCTCTTTCTCCTTCTGCAAAATAACCCTACCACCCCACCACCATGGCCTCTGCTCTGTGCTGTCATGTCTGGCCTGAGACAAACCTTCTCAGCAAATATGCCACCCTCCACAAACAACAGAAAACCACTGAAAGGCCATGCTACCCTCAGCCAACAGAACAGACAACCATAAAGAAAGTTGAGGAATAGGACATACAATCTCCGTGGCATCAGAAAACATCTGGGCTCCTTCTCTTCCAATCCCACCCAATATATATACAACAATTGCAGTACTTGGCCCAATCGTAACATCTCACCTGGGCAGATTTAAATGTTATATTTAACTCTGCTCTCTCCCTAGTTGAATGTGGTAACTTCCCTGGCCCAGCCTTATGGGAAGGAATGCAAATGCCTTTAGCATAACCTTTCTCAGGGCACTGATATTCCCCAGGAGGACACAAACTGGAACTATCAGGCAGGAGCCCAAAATATAGCCAACTGAGATCACATGGTTTCCTTGCAACAGAGGGACTTCACATGGCAACCCATAAGACAGTAAATTTTGAGAAACTGAAAGAAACCACTCAGAATAGGTATGAAAATCTGGCCCAGTTCATGGCTTGCCTGGCAGCTGCCCTCAAATAATTCACACTTTTGGACCTAGAACAGCCAGAGAGACATCTTATCCTAAAGATGCATTTTATTGCCCAATCAGTGCCAGACATTTGTACAAACTATGAAGAGTGGGACAGACATTGACTCGGCAAAGAGAGCCTGGACCAAGTAAATAGAAAAAGAGGGTGAGAGCAAAGATAAAAGAACACACTGCATCTGGGAAACACTGCATGGGCCATCACAGAAAGTTATGATAGCCTAACCCTTCAAGGTATGGGTGGGTCCCTTTATGCTGTCTAAACCTGCAGGAAATCCTCCAGAACTTGTACATATGGGTCCTGAGAAGTGCTGGGACCACATTCTGCAGGCTAATGTTAGGTCTAAGCCATTCTATTCAAAGCCTGCTTGAATTTCTTGAGAAGTCCATGCACAGGGCATTGGGAACTGTTCTGCATATGTGTTAGTTCACAGGCCACACCCACTTCCCCAGCCAGTTTTGCCACACCCTAATCTCCTATCTCAGCTGGGCTCACTTCCTGCCTGTGGGCTGACTTTGGTTTTGCTCCCAAGATCAGTTTGGGACTAGGAGAAAGAAGAAAAACTCTTTTTCTCTAATCTAGTATTTCAAGCAGAACTAACCTCTTCTCTATTCATTTTGTTCCTGGGAATTTGAACAAATTAAGAGAAACTTTGACAATGCCATAAGAGAAGAAAGAATTTTTTAAAAAAACTATTGAACCATGCAGGAAATTTTTCCATCTGTAGCATGTTAAGCTTTCCAGGTTTATATTTTCATCTTCCTTGGGAAACCCTTGAGCACAGAGCCGTATCTTTCTCACCTTTTAGAGTTTGAACCCAGTAGAATGGTGGACCCCAATAAGAGGCAGCTGATGAACTAACTTTCTTAAGGATATAAATAAGTTCATATTTCTGCATAAATAAAAAAGATAAACTTCAAACCACCTGAAAAGACCTTCTTGGTATTCAAATGATTTAACTAAACATCTTTAGATGTCAATCACAGAAATGAAAAGACTCCTTTTTAACACTGGATCTAACAAGTTTAAATCAAAGATGACAAAATGTTTCAGATGTTCAATCAATGCTAAAGAATTATGTTGGCTTCAACAAAGCTCATTGTTCCAATCACCAATTAATGATCTGGTATAATGAAACCAAGACTAGTAAGGATGGAATAAATCTATGGTTAGTCCAAATGTCTCATTTTTGTCACTAAACTTTCTTTTACTAAAAATACTAATTCATCAGAAGTCAAACTTGAATATTTTTGGTTTCTGCTCTGGAGAGGCTATGCATGAAAAACAAGCAGGGATATAACTAAAGGGAAGGAAAAGGAATGCATGGTAATTATCTTTCATGTATTTGTTAGCTCACTTATATTTTTCTAAAAATCCATTTGACCTGGGTGTGGTGGCACACGCCTTTAATCCCATCAACTCTGGAAGCTAAGGCAGGAGAATTACAAATTCCAGTCCAGTCTGGGCTACTCGGTAAGACTGTCAGATGGAGCTTTGTGGTAGAGAGCTTGCCTAGAACACAGGAGACCCTATTCTCAGATCTGGAGATCTGAAGATCAGGAAATTTAAACTTATTGCAAGTAACTTGAAAACTGGAGCCAAAATTACTCATAGGATCTAGTGGTAAAATAATGGGTCTTGGAGTCATTTGCTTCAACTACTAGTTATGCTACCTACTCTCACTTTGTTTGAGTTACCTACCTTCTTTGAGTCTCAGTTTTTTTCTATTCAGTGGAATTATGTCCAATTCAGAGTATCTATGGGCTAGATGGTAGTATACACACTGAGAACCTTCTACCTTCAATCTCAGTAAATGGTCATTTTATATTATTATTTAGGCCTTTTGAAAAAGGAATTTGTTCAATTTGATAGGCATTTTGTCTTCCAGGTTACTAATCTTTTCACTTACTGTGTGATGAGATGTGGTGGCATAATTCATGGGCCCAGTGAAAATGAAATGATGGATCTTTTTTAGAAAACAGTTGAAACTTCCAGCCAGGCATGGGGGGACATGCCTTTATTCCCAGCACTTGGAAGGCTGAGATAGGAGGACTGCTGCAAGTTCAAGACCACTTGCTTTGAAATCCTGTGTCACTTACATTGTTTTCTTCTGATCTGCTTTGTTCTATTTTGTTTCTCCCTCTTAAAAAAAAAAAGTTCAAGGCCAGCTTGGGCTACATATGAGTTCAAGGCCAGCCTGAACTATGTAGTGAGATCCTACCTCAAAAAACCAAACCAAACCAAACCAGAAAGAAAGGAAGGGAGGTGTGGAGACTTCCAGAAGGTGCTAGCAGAGCTACATCTAGTGTGAGGCCTTCTGCCCACGGGCCCTGTGTACATACACAGGCTGCAGCCTAGGAAGTTGGCCCTGAGTGACACAGGAACAACTCAGTGTCCCAGCAACTTCACCCTGCTTACTGTCTCTCATGAGGAGACAAACTGTATACATAACCTATGGCTGTGGAAAAGAATCTGGAAATAGTAAGCATACTTATCATATTTGTGAGCTTACCTACTGCTATGGCTTAAATCTAACATGTCGCCCCAAATCCTTGGTGTGTGGAAGGTGACTGGTTCATGGGGGACACTGTACTCACCAGGGGACTCCTCCCACCATGCTCTGTTAGCAGGAGGCAGCGCACTGGGGGCGGGACCAGGAAGTGTGGTGGATCCTTCCGCCTGGCTCCTCCCTTCTCTCATGATCCCTGGCTGCTATGGGTCAAGCACCTTTTCCTACGCCAGGCCTTTCTGCTGTCTTGTTTCTGCCTTGGAGCCAGCCGAGCATGGAGTGAAACTCTGAACCAGAATAAAACTCTCCTCCCTTAAATTGCAGGTATTTTGCGTTGGGGATATGAAATAATATCTTACTATGCTAGGGACCAGGCTACATGACTGGGATCCCATGGTCTGGTGGCTGCTGTGACCTTGCTTTAGGAACAGAGAAGTATGCGGAAGGCCCATGCTTCCTGGCTGCTCAGAGAAAGCTCCTAACCACAGCAGCCCTGGGGCAAGATAACATCTGCTGAGGGCAATCTAAAGATAGGAGAGGGACAGTTCTCCATTAACTAGCTCCATTTACTACAGTGGCTGTTCCAGGAAAAGTCACCCCCCCTCCCCCCACCAAGAGCTCCTTGCTTGCTAATAAGAGTGCCTGAACCACAGAGCTCAGTGTGGCCGTCCACTAGAGGCAGGTTCCTCCTGGTTCCTTGTACCTTAAATTTGTCTCTTGTCTTTCTTTATACCCTGCCATCACCCCTACAGGTATCTGATGGTTCTCATCAGCTCTCAGCAATTGTGTCCCAGGCATGGGAAAGCACCTAAGACTTAAGCACTTCCTAAAATTTATTACGTGAAATTAATGTCCGTGGCGCCTTCAGCTAGTGGAGACCAAGTTCCAAGCAGCAAGGGCGGTGCATCATTCCCAGCTCAGGCTGACAGAGCTCCTTCTGCCCTCTTGTCCCAACTCTTGGGCTTTACACATGTGTACTTTCATGGCATGAATTTTTCGCCTTTTTGTGCGGTTTTTGCTGTTTAAAACAGCTCCAAAGGTTAGGGCCGACGTGCTCACAACTGTTCATGAGCACAAGAAAGCTGTGACATCCGTGGGAGAAACATGTAAGCTCTGTGCAGGCACTAGCTATTGCGCTACTGACCTCGGGCTCAATTAATCAATAATTTAATGAATTAACAGCACAGATTAGATAAAGTGTGTTTAACAGAACATAAGGCAGGCATGGTAGTGCATACCTGTTATCCCAGATATTCAGGAGGGTGAGGCAGGAGGAACTCTTGAGCATAGGAATTCTGAGCTAGCCTGGGGTACACAGTGACACTTCTCAAAACAAAAATTAAAAAATAAAATAAATAAAATAAAACAGCACCCTAGAAGCTTATATGAAACAAAATTACATATTGGTTGGTTAACAAAAATTTTGTGACCAGAGGCTTGCAGGAACCTAACCTCCCCAAGAAACAATGATTGTTTGTTAATTCAGTGTTTGCGGTGGTGGTGGTGGTGGTTTTGTGGAATGTAACTGAGCAAATGTGTTAATTTTCCTGCAGGAACATTATCATTACTCACCTTTCACATCCAGCTACCTGAAGCCTGTATGAGGTATGCCTGTTGATTTGCCTCAGGGCGGTCGCCATGGTGATGGAACATTTTGACCGGCCTGGCAGCTTTGTTCTGGCAGGGAACCCTGGGTAACAGAAGGCATCTTGGAATCAGAGTCCTCTGGTAAATGATTTGAATTCTCTTAATATTAGTTTCTTCATTTCCTGAAGTGGTATGTTTGCGTATGTTGTCAGTCGTAGAGGGACCTGGAATTGCTTGCCACCACATACGTATTTCTTGCAGGACTCATCCTCTGCCTGTTGTGAATGCATGCCATAAACAGTACTTGCCCTCAAGGGAAGGAATTGTAACCTTTTTTTTTTTTTGGTATTATTCTTTTTTACCCTTTTCATTATATATGTTTACAGTATATATTAAATATGTTCCTTAGTACATATACAGGTTATGTCTTGATCTTTTAATATAAGGGCTTGTTGTAGCTTCTCAGTAAATGATAGTTAGTTTTATTAATTTTATTAAAACCTCAGGCAAGGTTGGTGCACCTGTAAGTCCCAACTACTTGGGAGGCCTAGGTGGGAATATCGCTTGAGTTGAGTTGGAGGCCAGCCTGATAGCAGCAAGATTCCATCACAAAAATGAAAAAAAGAAAAACTTCCTGTTTTACACAGAGAAGTTTTTCATTAGTATATCTATTTTCTCAGGAGAGGATTATAGCTTTTATTTTATTTTCTTGAGACAGGGTCTACTATGCAGTTCAGGCAGGCCTCATGGAGATCCTCCTGTCTCAGCCTCCTTAATGCTGGGATTATAGGTTTGCACCACCATGCCCAGCAAGATTATAGCTTTTTAAAAAATCTTTGGAAATAATTTTTTTGTTTTGTACCAGGATTGAACTCAAAACCTTGTGCTTGCCAAGCAGGCACTTATACCACTGAGTTAAATCCCCGGCCAAAATAAATTTTAGAAATACAAAAGTCATAATTTCTTTCCAGGAACTAGTAGTAGGGGAAAGAAGGCTGGCATTGAAGAGAGCACTTCACAAGGCCAGAGAAATCAATTCTTTTTTTTTTTTTTTTTTTTTATCGGTACTGGGGATCGAACTCACGACTGCGTGCTTGCAAGGCAGGCACTTATGCTGCTGAGCTAAATCCCCAGCCCTGAGAGAAATCAATTCTATAAAACACGACAGACCTGCCACAGTGCAGGAGGCCACCCAACCCTGCTAAGTGGGCCATGCTGGGCTCTTGCTAAAGACAGGGGGGTTCTGTCCTGGTTTTTTGTTTTTTTTTTCAAGGAAGTGCTCCAGATAATGCAGAAGCATTACCAAGAGGCCTAATTCTTTGGGCACAACTCTAGCACCTTCAGGGCTGGCACTATATCCAGCTTTTCAGTTACAAAGGATGTGTACCCAGTGTGTGTGCGCTGTGATCTAAAAACACAGCAAATGATTATATCTTTAAAAATGTATTACTGTGAAAGACACATTTCCCTGAATCTTCCTCAGAATCTTCCTGACTTTGAGCACACTTATCTCATTGTTCTTGCCACTTTCTGAAGCAGTTTTGGAAGTCCTCTTTCGTGTCTTTGGTTGTACTGTTGTGGCTGCCCTTATGTCCTGAGTCAATTACAAATGTTTCACTCTTGTGGTCATTTTGACTTTGGGGAAGAGCCAGGAGTCCTGCTGTGCCAGACCCAGTGAAAGAGGTGGAAGAGGACACATCATAATGCTTTTGAGTCTGTCTGACTGTTGGATGGCATTGAACAGCAGCTTTCGCTATAATTTTTATTACACCTTGTAAACCACTCACTCAAAAGAGGACTTCCAGAACTGCTTCTGAAAGTAGTAATAACAATCAGATAAGTGTGTCTTTAAAGCGAGCTATATTTGTAAACTCTTGTTTCCAAAATAACTATTGGGGGGGGGATTAATGGCAATGTCTTTTACTGTAATAATTTTTAATGTAAACACCTATTGTGTATTTTGAGCATACTGTGTTATGGTTTGCATCTAGATGTCCCCCAAAGTCTCATGCACTCATGGTGAGGCCTTGGGAAGGAGACTGCAACATTTCATGATGGCGTGATGCTCATCTATGGCGTCATACTCCACTGAAGAGTTTATAGCTATATGTGATGTTGGGTGAGAAGCCTAGATAGAGAGGTGGGTCACTGGGGAGTGTGGCCTGGAAGGATCTATCTCCCTGCTCCTTTCTTGATTTCTCTCTGCTTTCTGCCAGCCCTGCCATGAGCTGTTTCTCTTTTGCGATGTCCCTTTGCCATGTCAACTTGGCTTGGGTCAGGCAAGTATGAATGAAACCTTTACAAGCTGTGAGCCAAAATAAACCTTTCCTCTTGAGCTGTGGGTGTAGGGTATGTGTCTCACCAATGAGACAGTAATTAGGACACACCGTGTGTGTCTGTGCATGCCCTGGAGTTACCACTGCTCACACGTCAGCTCAGTGCTACCCAGTCTACTCCCTGTCCACTCTTTATTTCAAATGTGCTGCCCCATGTCGCTGCTCTCTGGGCTTTGGTCTTGTTTTCTCCTTCTTTGTCAAGACCGCTTGGGATTAGGAGCTTGACTTCAGCATGGTCTGGTTCCACCTGACCTTTGCTCCAAACATTTGGGAGATTAGAGAACTGTTTTTGTTGGCCCAGGCCAACATTATGGTTTCAGGAAATGAATTTCAAAGTAGTGAGTCAGTGCAGGTAATACATAAAGAGGTTGCACAATCTTTTTAGCATAATTCTTCCAATGAAGATTTAATGGCTTTAGAGGTCTGCAGAGGGAGATTTATTGTAATGTTAATATGACTTAAGCTTCAAAGTGTCTTTGAAGGTCTTATATGTCATTTGTATTTTAATTTTGAGGTCAGTTGCTTAACTCCTTTGCCCCAAGATAATTTAAAAACCTGGACCAAACCCAGGGCATAGGGAGCTTGAGAAGAAAACAAATTTCAGTTTAAGTTAGGTAATTAAATATAGTGTGAGAACACTATAGAGAAAATGTGGGTTTTAAAAGTGCTGCTAGAATTTTAAGAAAGGAATTTTTTTTTATTTTAAAGAGAATAAAACAAAACAACAAAACAGCTCAGAACAAAACAATGCAAGCAACACAGGATTTCAAAACAAGGCAACAAGAAATCAATAGTGGTTACCATAATGTCTCTTGTTTTCTTCAAAATAGTTGTCCACAGTAAATTCACACAAAACAAAATAGTATAAAACTGATCAAAACAAAAGAATGAAAGCATTACAGGCCTTCGAAACCAGACAATAGGAAAATCAACAATAGCTATCATAATGTCTCTTTTCTCTTCAAAATAGCTGTCCAGAAATTTTTCTTAAAGTACCATGTCTTGGGAGGAATCTACTTGGAACTTAAGGCTCAGGTTCTAAATTCCTGCCTGGGGCCTTTGGTCACAAACTCTCGCGGTGGGAAGTCTGTTCCCTTACTTGAATCAATGACTCTATAAGAAACTGAAGGAGGCAAAGGGAGGGGAGAGGGTAAAGTGGATCAAAAGTGATCAAGATATGATATATATGTACTAATTCTCCAAAATGAGTGTAATCACTGCATTGCAGACATATACTAATAAAACAAAGAAATGGATGAAAAATCAAACTTATAATACTTTTGGTAACACTTTTATATCATAATAACTGGTGTGTATTTTGTTATCTGAGATGTTTAAACATTTTAGAAGCGCTGGTATATTAGAGAATCTAATTCATTAGACTTGTCACTTTATATTTAATTCCACCTGTATTTTTATTCAAAAGCTCTGAAGAGGTTGCTTATGAAAAGTATTTTGCTGCTAAGGAGAATCAGTTTCCCTCTAAAAGTTCTGACTTAGGAAATTTGTAAGTAGCCATTCAGATGTTTTGGATGCTGTGTTAGTTTTCTGTCACTGTGACAAAATAAATTAACAGGGGAAAGGTTTGTTTTGGCTCATGGTTTCAGAAGTTTCGGTCCATGATTCCTTGGCCCTGTTGCTAGGCAGAACCTCATAGTGGGGAGCATACGATGGGGCAAAACTGCTCATTTCATGGTGGCTATGAAGTACAGAGACAGAGGAAAGAACAGGGTCCAGTGTCCCTCTTAAGATGCCCCAGTGACCTTAACTTCCTCCTGGTAGGCCCCATCTCTGAAATTTCACCATCTCCCGACAGTGTCATCAGCTGGGGATCAAGCCTGGGGAACAAGCCTCTGGGGGACAGTCAGGATCTAAGCCATAAGAAATGACTGGTTTTGTTAGATTTTCCACAGTATTGCATTGGTAAATGTAGCACTTGCAAACTTCCACTATGTAAATAACACTCTCATCACGGACAATTTTAAGCTACCAATGGTGATGTCACTGAAGATGAATTTGGGAACAAATAGTCCCAACCAGCTCCTCCAAACCTGGGCAAGCTGGAGCCAGTGCACTACTGCTTGTATGTGTGCCTTTATTATAAACTGGATGATATATTTCCAAATCAGCAGGGAACAGGACTATATGAATTTCAGCTAGAACAGTATTGGAATGTTTAAAGGCATTTGGAAGTCATCAATGAACCTAAAGTCTGAAACTTTTTATGAACCTCACAGGCAGGTTACATGACATGGAGTAATGGGATGTTGAACTCAGAGACGTAGAAAAATGGCTGAATAATCTGCTCTTGTTCATCAGCTTGGTCTCCCCATGTTAACAACCTCCAATGGAATCACAGACTAAAAGGAAGAAAAACAAAAACATGCAGAAGGGAAAACCCTGGATCTATATTCCCCTAAGAATGTAATAAATGAAAACAAATGAAACGCCTCTATTCGGGGAAAGTACACATGGGGCATTGTGATTTCCAGCCTTCTCCTCCACCCCCCCACTCCTGACTCGATCTTCTGCAAATCAGGACAGGACAGCCTCTGCTGCCTGGGTATACAAAGCATGGTGACAGTCGTGCAAAGTGAAGGTAGGTGGCCCAGACCCACCTCTCTCCCTGCAAAGGATCTTATTTTCTGAAGCTCTTAGGTGCAGGAAACCTTTGCTCAGGGACAGCCACATCACTCCTAGTGGCATCTTGGACTTGGTTCATATATGCTGTTCCGATCTCCTACCTTTGAGTTGTGACTTACTTAAATCTGACTTGGCATTCTACACTCATCCTGTAGTACAATTTTAACTCTTCTCCAAGTGATCTTCCTAGCAGTGTCTGACAGAGATCAAGGCTTAGGATAAATTATACCTCCAAGCACATCATACAAAGAAGGACTCAAACTGGTTAATAAGTTCCTGAAAGCGAAGAGACAAGGTTAGGAATTAGCATCAAACTGTGAGGTGCTGCTGAGTAGTCCACCTTTTTGGGTTCCATTCCTTTTTTATTTTTTATTGATTTTGTGAATCGGGGTCTTGCTGTGTAGTTCAGGCTGGCCTTGAACTCACAGAGATCCTCCTGCTTCAATCTCCGGAGTGCTGGAATTACAGGCATGCACCACCACATCCAATTTCTATGCCCCACTATTTCAACTAGGCACATGAATTTTGTCTAGTCTTTCCATTAGATACATTTTTTAGATACATTTTTAAAGACACAGTTATAAAGCCAGAAACAATCTTAGATCTCATGCACCTCAATTTTCCATTAAATTTAGGAATCCTACCCACAAAATACCTGCTTTGACACATCTGTTGCAACATTTAAGGGGGATGGCATAGACGATCATCTAATTGTCTAGCTATGTTACCTGGCAGTCCACTCAAGTGTTGATCACCTCTGATAAGAAAATTACCCCGTCTGATGCAATGGTAACCAGAAACACCAAAATGACACCCAGGATGTGGAGGCAGATTTATTTATATCAACAGGCACTGATTGGGATCATTCCCAGAATATCAGGCCCCAATCTCTGGTGGTCTAGTCTAGGACCTTCATATGATGCAAATGCAGGAGGTACAAAGGAGATACAAAGGTGAGACAGAACAGCCTGGCAGTTCTTGTTAGCTAGCAAAGAGCTCATTGGTTATAGGCAAAGATTAATGATCATCAGTTTATGAAGCTTGGTACAATGGTACAATCAAGCATCCTGTGTGTTCAGTTATGCTCTCATGGTTACAGCAGTCAAGAAAGAAATCAGAGCCATGATGCAGTTACAGAGTAAGCAGTTTCAAAAGAACTGTTTTTTAAAAAAGATTTCTCTTGTACAGTTTTTCTCTTTCATTTAGACCAGCAGTAATTTAAATAAGCCACCATGTGCTGTCCTTTTTGATTGCCATTGGAACATCCTCCAGGGATGGGGCATTATAATCATAAATTCAATCTGAAAGATTGGAGTAAACAACTGCATAAGTAAATAGACAAGATGGGGTCAAGCCCAAGTTCACACAATGAGGAGAGAGAACTTTATGAAGCATAAAAATCTGAGCTGATAACGAATCAGGCATAGTGAAACACACCTGTAACCATGGCATCCTGGGAGCCTGAGGCAAGAGAATCACAAGCAAGACCCTCTCTCAAAAAAAAAAAAAGATAGGACATAGCTCAGTGCAAGGTCTTAGGTTCAAATCCCTTGTACATCTCACTTCCTTTAACATACAAAAAGCTGATAACAGCACTAGTGAATAATATTTGCTGAGTATTCATATAGATAAAAAGGTCAGGTCTGCTTAAGTGCTTTATCTTTACTAGCCATTCATTTCTCCTAACAATCTCACAAAGAACACTGCCACCATTTTAGAATTGCATACGTGATTCTAAGTCCTTTGGCTCCCATGTTTGTCATTTTGTTCAGAGAACATTGCTCAGTAATTTCCAATCATGTTTAGAAAGTCATATTGGGGGTGGGATTCATAAGATTTTATTTTTAAAAAGAGATTCACTTACAAAATAATTATTTAAAATATTCAACAGTAATGCCTGTTCATTAGCTAAATTGATTCAGTAAATAAATGGAACACTTACTGTTCACTCAGTCTTGTCACAGGTTCTCAGAAAATAGAAGCAGAGAGCCATAAAACATTCCAAACTTACACTTTAGTGGAAAAAGAAAATAACCGCAGGCGGAGGCGGGGGCGGGGTGTGGGTGGGGGTGAGGGTGAGAATATAAGGCATTTTAGGTGGTGGTAAAACACCAAAAATAAAAAGTAACCAGAGAAAAGGGACGGGGGAGAGCATGTGGCAATTTTGATAGGGTGGCTAAAGAAGACATCGTAATGTATCTGTCCCTTAGAGTTTAAGACCTTAGCATCGAGTCTGTCCTGAGAGATGCCTGGTACATTTTTATATACGACTAAAATAATGCCGTTAGAGGCAATAAAAGCGTGCATGTTCCAAGGTTCTAGATAGCAGCATTTTTGGAGATCAGATCTGTAATACGAATCCTGCATCTACTTTCAACTTTGCTTTAATAATTTTGTTTTTCAGTATAGTTTCCCAAAGAGAAGCAGAGCTTTTTCTCTAGACCACGAGTACCCCAGAGCTCTGTGTTCTAGCTCTGGAGTAAAGTACTTGGTTTCACTTTTATTCTTTTAGTTCCCCAGCTCATATAAACATCTGGCACTTGTGTGGTAAACAAGTTTGGTGCCCAGAACTCCCTGGATCCGCGTTCACTTACTACGACTACAGATGCTGGTCTAGGGGAGCAGGGGCCACAGGCACGGCTGCGGCACATAGGTCCCAGCCGGCGCAGCCAGCGGGGAGCCAGGGGTGGGGCGGGAGGGGGAGTCCACTTGCACGCGCTCTTTCTCTGGCGGCCCTCCATGCTCTCTGGCGTGTTTCCTACTGACAGCACGGAGTGCTGAAAGGTGGCGCGTCTGGAATCAGTGCCCTTCACTCTTTGAGTAGAATGCCCCGCACCGCTACCTCAGCAGCTCCCAGCAGGTTCATTCCTGCAGCCCTCGGATTGGCTCGCTCCTGAAGCCGGCTCACTCCTGCAGCCCTCGGATTGGCTCGCTCCCGAAGCCCTCAGAGTGGCTCACTCCTGCAGCCTTCGGATTGGCTCTCTCCTGAATCCGGCTCACTCCTGCAGCCCTCGGATTGGCTCGCGCCTGAAGCCCTCAGAGTGGCTCACTCTTGCAGCCTTCGGATTGGCTCACACTTGCAGCCCTCGGATTGGCTCCCGCCTGTGATGCGCGCCATGGGGGACAGGGCCTCTGAGTGGCCCGTGGCCCGGGTAGCTCTGGCTCGGGGCCTTGCGCGCGGGTGGCGGGCGGAGTGGAACCTGGGGTGCGGGCGAGAGGGCAGGAGCGCGAGGCGGCGGTGGCGGGCAGCCCAGGGATATGCCGCGGTCGGACCATGAGGAGGGGCCCGCGGTGGCGCCCGGGCACCCGCCCGCGAAGGGCTACCTGCTGGTACCCGCGGGAGCCCCCGACCCGGAGGGGCACGGCGAGCCGAACGGGCCCAAGGCCCGCTGCCTGGCGCTGAACGGGGTGTCCCAGCAGGCCGCCGCCGCCGCCGCCGCGGGAGCGCAGACCCCGCGGGCCCCGGAAGAGGAGGCGGAGACGCAGGCGCGGCTGCTGCCCAAGGGCGCCGGCGCGGGGACCCCGGGGGGCGAGGGAGCGGAGCCGGCCCGCACGGCGCTGTCTCCGCGGCGCTTCGCGGTGCTGCTCACCTTCTGCCTCTACTCGCTGGTGAACGCCTTCCAGTGGATCCAGTACAGCATCATCAGCAACGTGTTCGAGGGCTTCTACGGCGTGTCCCTGCTGCACATCGACTGGCTGTCCATGGTGTACATGCTGGCCTATGTGCCGCTCATCTTCCCGGCCACCTGGCTGCTGGACACGCGGGGCCTGCGCCTCACCGCCCTCCTGGGCTCCGGTCTCAACTGCCTGGGCGCCTGGGTCAAGTGTGGCAGCGTGCAGCAGCACCTCTTCTGGGTCACCATGCTGGGCCAGTGCCTGTGCTCCGTGGCCCAGGTCTTCATCCTGGGCTTGCCCTCCCGCATCGCCTCGGTGTGGTTTGGGCCCAAGGAGGTGTCCACAGCCTGTGCCACCGCCGTGCTGGGCAATCAGGTGAGGCGTGGAGGTAGGGTGGGGAGTAGCGTGCTTAAAAAGACCGGAAGGCGACTTAGGCTAGGCATATGAATGGATCCCAGGGGACTTTTACATGAAGACATGAGTAATTGTAAGATAAGAGGATTTTTTTTCTTTATTTTTTCTTTTTTGAGACAGGGTTAGTCCAGGCTGACCTTGAATTTATTACCTAGCCCAGGCTGGTCTGGAACTCCTGCCCTCCTCCTGCCTCAGCCTCTCCCGAGTGCTGGTGTTATAGGCATGCACCACCACGTATGCTGAAAGGCAGTCTTAAAGATGGCTTTTGATTTTTTGTAAGGACAGAACTTTCCAAACTAGTTTAAAGTGACCATGTTGTCATCTTGCTTTGAAAATTACCTATAAAATAATTAACTGTATTGACCTGTGCATACAAATGCCGGAGAAAACCTGGCAGTATAACAGTGAGCTAGGCTTGCACGGGAATTACTGCTGTCCGCAGTGAGTGCTTTGCAAAACAAAGATATATGAGATTCTGGGAAATTTGTTGCCATCTTGAGTGGTCACTGTGAATAAACCCTGTTTAATTTTATATATTAGCAGTCAGTGCAAAGCCTGCACATAGTGGACATGTGTAAAAGCACAGTAAATTAATGTTCCATCTTTACCAGGTCCAGTTACTGATTTTTGAGTAGGACAGTGCGCAACAATCAGTCACAGAGTATGTTGTACAGGGGCAGCTAAGTTTGTCAAGTCTCTTAAGAAATGACCTAGTCTTTCCCAACACCAAGATTCAAATGCCATTAGTGTTTCAGAAGCATTACTAGGTAGAATGTTTTTTGTGTGTTCTTTTTTGCAGACTGATTCCCTTATTGTAATTTAAATTCTGCATATGGGGTCTTATGACACTTTATGTAAGTTATATTGAATGTTCATTCATTAAGCTTTAAGGGATACCAGTTAAAAATGTGTGCACCAAGAGCTGGGGATTTAACTCAGTGGCATAAGCACCTGCCTTGCAAGCACGTGGTTGTGAGTTTGATCCCTGGTACTGATTAAAAAAAAAAAAATGTATGCACCAAGCCAGGCAGTAGTGCACATCTGTAATCCCAGCACTTGGGAACTGAAGTAAGAGAATCACCATGAGTATGAGGCCAGCCTGGGCTACAAAGTGAGTTCAAGGCCAGCCTGAAGTGCATAGCAAAAGTCTTGCAAAAAAGACCAAAAAAAAAAAAAATACATATACATATATATATATATATATATATATATATATATATATCAAACGCTGCATTACACTCTACATATATTACTACAACATGTAGCTGTGTAACAGAAGAATATTGCTTTTTTACTTTACATCTCACACTTCTTTCAAGATCACAGATTTATTTAAAATACTTAAAAAGAGTATATACTTATTGCTTATATTTATTTATCTTTCTCTTAAAGCATACGGAAAAAGGGTAGCTTGAACCATAGTTGCTGTACACTTCAAATAATTTATGACTGCATCTTTAGTTGGTTGCTTTGGATTCAAGATTAATATTTCATGGGGCTTCTTATTATCAACTGCATTATCTGTGGATTGTTGGTTTTACGAATAGTAAGTAGAAACATGTACTGTACTGTATAGGCAGACTTCCCTCCAGCTGCATGCTTTGGATCTTTCTGTATTCTCTCTCTTTAGGTAGTCTCACCTCTTCCTTGGCTGTAAGAATTGTGCAGTTGCTCAGTACTCCCAAGGTACTCCCCCCCTTGAGGGTTGAACCCATGGCTTTTACACTAGCTACATCTCCAGGCCTTTTTTTTTTTTGAGAAAGGTCTCACTGAGTTCCCCAGGCTGACCTTGAGCTCCTGCCTTAGCCTCCCAGGTGCTGGGATCACAGGCATGTAGCACTCTGCCTAGTTCCAAGTATGCATTTTGTTTTGTTTCATTTTTTTGTTACCAGGCATTGACCTCACGACCTCACACTTGCCAAGTAGGCAATTTTATGCTGCTGAGCTAAATCCCTGACCCCAAGTGAGTATTTTGAGCCTAGTTTACAGAGGATAATTCAGAATAGTGTGCAGTCTTACTGAGTGCTCACTAAGGACCTGGGAATGGTCATTTACTTTAATCTATAAATTAGTCTCCCCATTTGATAGATAGGGCAACTGAAGCTTGAAGGAGTTGAAGTATTTTCCAAAGGTAACGCAGCATAGTGTTGACATTCACACTTAAATCTGCCTGGTTTTGGAGTGTAGGTTTTAACTTCATATCTATACTTTCAGTCTCTATGCAGAAAGAACCTTTTAAAACTTAAATCAGACCATGTCTTTGCCCTGCATTGAGCTTGCTACTGGTTTCCCATAATGTTCAAAGTGTAGACTCTTTTTTTTTTTTTTTTTTTTCACTATGCAATTCAGGCTGTTCTTGAGCTCACTTTGTAACCCATCTGGTCTTGAACTCACAACAGTCCTCCTGCCCCAGCCTCCTGAGTGCTGGGGTTAAGGCATAAGACACCATGCCCAGCTCTTCAGAGAAAGTTCTTTACTCAGAGTTACAAATCTTACTGAAAGGCCTACTAAGCTTGCGCTTGCTTGAGAACCCCTCTCGAATGTTCTTCATAGAATCTCATGCCTACATTCTTAGTGTCAATTCTCTGAATTACTTTTAAACATCCAGTGGCATTTCCTGATTCCATTTAGCATTGTCCAGTCCGCTCTTAATAGTCCTGCATTCTAATTCTCCAAGTGGCATTTGTTATTGTCTCACATTTATTGTTTACATGTTTATGTCCAGTGTTGTTCAGTACTCGTCTTCGTTTCCCTCCGTTAGGTTGTGAGTTTCAAGGCAATAGGCAGTGGGTTGACTGCACACACCATGTCACCAGCACTTATTACAGTGTCTGGCACTTCACAGGCCTCTAAAGACAACAGTGAGTGAGCGCTTCAGACCTGTGTAGACATCAGCTGGCCTAGCATTTCTGCCGCAGGGTCTCAGCACCACCCAAGTTAGCCTTGTCTCCTGGCTCTTTCCTGTGTACCTGTCTAGTTGCAGTCTTAGCTTGGCCACCTGCAGCTCAGCTGATCTCCCCACCTGCCTCTCCCTGCCTCTTCTTTTCTGTGTAGTCCTCCAGTGGGGTCTTTCTGGTGCACAGATCTGTTCCGAGCTCTCCTTGCCTCCTGCAGTGGCTTCCATTATCCTTAGGATGGAATCCAGGCTCTCTAAAGTGCCTCGAGGAACCTCCAAATTTGCCTGCCATGATGCCTTGGCTGCTAACCCCTCAGCTTCTGCATGCACGTCTCTGCTGCATACTGGCAGCTTCTCGCAAGGCCGTGTCTGTCCCTTACAGCCTTTGCACACACCGCCCTCTTGGCTTGGAACTCTGCTTCACTTAGTGAACTCGTCTGCTCTGCTTTGAAGAAGCTCTTGCCTACTTTTTTTTTTTTTCCTTTCTCTTCAGTATTGGGGATTAAACCCAGGGCCTTCACACTGACCTGCCAGCACAGCTCTTTTCTGTATTTTTTATTTTGAGACAGGGTCTCCCTAAGTTGTTAATTGCCTGAACTGGGCTTGAATTTGCCATCCTCCTGCCTCAGCTTCCCAGAGTGCTGGGATTATAGGTGACCTGGGAATCCCTTTCACTCCAGCATTCTAGTTTGGATGATAAACTACATGATTTCCCCAGCCTTAGAACTCTCTACTTCTCTATCACCACATTCTCTTGTAATTGCCTGTTTGTCTCTGTCCAGTTTTTTTTTGTAAAAGAGCAAAAAGATATTTGGTAAATGGTATTATTTCTACCCCGGCCTCCTTGGAACCTTTCCATGTCTCACAATGTCATACTTACCAACACTGAATGTCTTATTATTTTGATTTTATTTCTCATGTTGTGATTATTATAGCCTTATTTTCTTAGTTGAGATTAAGTTTTACATAACATAAAACTAACAATTTTAAAGTGTTCATTTCACCATCATTTAGTACATTCTCAGTGTTGGCAAACATCATCTTTTTTTTTTTTTAATTTTAAAAAGAAAAAACAGAAAAATCAAGAGGCAAACAAACAAAAATAGCAAAATGATGAAGACAACAAAATCCATAGCAATACAGGATTTCAAACCATAGAAATTTAACAGTGGTCGGTATATTGCATAGTTAGCTTCAAAATAGCTGCACAGGTTACCAGATACAGGCATGCAAAATTGATCAAACAATATAATTTCCCTTTGAGCAGTTTCCCTTTTTACTATATCTGTTGTAACTTTCGAATCTTATTTACTGTCTCGGTTTCTTATACTAGAGAGACAATGCAGTGTTTGAACATGCAAGTCTGATTTATTTCACTTATGAGTATGGTTTCTAGTTGCATCCATTTACATATAAAGGCTTCAAGTTTATCGTTCTTTATGGCTGGGTAGTACTCCATTGTTTAAAAATACCACATCTTTTTTATCCACTCCTCAGTTGATGGGCATTTGGGTAGTTTCCCAGATCTGGCTGTTATGGATTGTGCAGCTGTAACATGGGTGCACAGATATCACTGTGCAACTGTCATCTTTTTGTAGTTCTGAAACCTTTTTATTTGCCCCTAAATTTATGCAATCACTTGTTCTTCTCTCCTTCATCTGTCCTCTAGTAATTACTAGTCTGCTTTCTCTATGTGGATTTACCTATATTACCTCTGAATATTTTTAGTAAGTGTAACTGTACAGTGTATGACCTTTTATGTCTGGCTTTCACTTCCATGTTTTTAAAGTTCGTGTTGTTCCACTGTATCAGTACTTCAGTCTGTTTTATGTATAACCATACGTACCACGTTTCCTTTATTCATTGATCCGCTAATAAGCATTTGTCACATAGTCATATCTGGACATTGTGAATAGGGCTGCTGTGAACATCCATCTATATTTATTTGAATACCTGTTTTCAGTTTTAGGTATATACCTAGTTGTGGAATTGCTAGGTCACGTGGTAATTATGCATTAAAACTCTTTGTGGAATTGGCAAACTGTTGTCCACAGAGGCTGCTGCCCATCTTACAGTCCTATAGCAGTGCTCAGGGGTTCCAGCTTTTCCATGTTCTTCCCAACAGCTGTCATTTTCTGTTGTTGCTATTATTATTATAACTGTGCTAGTGGGTGGGAGGTAGAATCACATTGTCATTTTGATGGGCTTTTCTCTGTTGACTAATGTTCATGCAGCAGTGCTTGGTGGCCATTTTTGTATTCTTTGGAAAAATGTCTTTAGCCATTTTTAAATTGGACTTTTTTGTCTTTTTGGTGTTGAGCTGTAAGAATTCTTCATTCTGGGTGTTAGTCCCTTGTCTGATACATGACTTGCAAGTATTTTTTCCCCGTTCTTTTTCTCAGCTCTATTTCATGCACTTTTTCCTCTTTTTGATTGTAAGCATCTAAAGGGCAAGACTACATCTACCACAGTGCTACCAGAAGCATTCAGATAGTACGAACTCAGTGTTTGTTAAATGGGAAAGGGATTTTTCAGCCGTTTTCTTTTAAGAATACACTAGTAGTAGAGACATTTGGACATAGCTCGTAAACACTAAACACCAGTTTGTCCTTATGTTCTGCGAAGTACCAGTATTTACTATTTTTCCTCTAATGATAATGGCTGTTAACAGGACTGTTTATTTTACAGCTTGGAACTGCAGTTGGCTTTTTGCTACCACCTGTTTTAGTGCCCAACACACAGAATGACACAGATCTCCTGGCTCATAATATCAGCACCATGTTTTACGGAACCTCGGGTGTTTCTTCATTTTTATTTATTTTAACTGCAATTGGTAAGTGAATTAATTTCCCTAATGCTTGTGTAAATGCATGGCAAACCGATAAGAGTAACTAATCCTGGAATTTTTTGCTGATAACATCAAATACCATTTGATTGTTTCATTCTTGCTGGGTTGCTGCTTAGGTGATGAATTGTACAACTGTTGAGTAAGTTCTGGTCCACTACATGATTTGAATATTGTAAAGAGTTTTAAGACTAATCCATTTCATTTATCTCCCTACTAACTGTTTTTCCTGATAAACATTGGTTTCAAACATACTTCCTGCCTCCTTTTCCCGTGTTCATCTACATGGGCTGGATCTTATGCCTGTCCAGCCAAGAACAAGTTCTCGTCATGCTTTGAAATGACTCAGCTAGGCACCCATCTTCCTTTTAGTAATAAATCCTCCTGAGAGTCCCCAATTTAAAATTAACTGGGCCTGAAAATGTTGACCAGCAATGATCCTAGGTAGCAGCAAGCTGTCCAGCAGAATTTCAAACTGTGGCAACTGTCTGCTTGTTAGGCCACTCCAGCAAGGCTCGGCTGCTGCCACCGGTCCCTGAGTCCTCTCGCCTGGGCCTGTCTCTTGAAGCAGTCAGTCAGAATCAGCTGCAAGCAGTCGTCACCAGTTTGGAAGAAGCTTTGGGAAGGTCTGCTCTTTTCAGTTTATTTTTAATGGGAAGCAGTTTTGATTTCAGGGATAAATGTTAGGTAAGGTGGATTTAAGTAATAGAGCTGCTAAGTTAACTATAATGATGTCCTTTAGGCACTCAGTATCCTAAATGAGTTTGAAGAGGAAATGAAGTTTAAAATTGAAAAACCACCTTTTCATTAAAATTTATAATTAAAGTGCTTCATAGTGGGAGATTTTAGGTATCTACATCAACTTTTACCATGGCTATCATAATAATGAAAAATTTGTATTTTGTGATTCTCATATGTGAAATCTTCAGTTTGGAGAGAAATGTATGCTGGGCTCTAGAGCAGTGGTGGCGAATCTGTGACATGCGTGCTGCAGTGGCTGTTTGTATCACTGAAAGCTCTGACAGGTTCGCCATCACTGCTCTAGAATATTTCGGTAGAGACTACGATGGTAGGTGAACTGCAGGACCAAGGTGTGGGAAGCTCAGCCCACATAACTTCCCTTAAGATGATGAACGGAATACTTCTGTGGTAGCAAGTAAAGTATTCTGAGTTGATCAATCTGCTTGTAATTGCTATTTATCCTTAGTCAGGAGTAGTATATTTGCAGTGTACAAACTGCTAAAAAAGGACTAATTATCCCTGTCCCATTTTAACAGTTTAATAGTTTTAAAAGAAGTCCGTACAGTGTGAGAGAAACCCTCTTGAATCTGTTTTTCTATATTTGACTTGCTGAATGAAAGAGGGATTATTGTTTATACAGTTGCATAAATGGACTGCCCACTAGGGATCTTTTTTATAGACAAGACCTTGCTGTGTTGCCCATGCTGGCTTCAAATTTGACATCTTTCTGTCTTAGCTTCTTGAGCAGCTGGGATTATAGGTTTGGGTCACTGTGTAATGCTGGTTTGAATGATTTTTAAAGTATGAAATTCTCTTGCCTTTGATTGTCTCTTTAGAAGAAAGAGTAATGAGCTATATGTCAGTTATGAAAAAGTATGAAATTAATACTATATATAAGTACATGTTTGTGTACAGTAGTACTAATATAAGATACTTATTTGCTGAAAGAACGGGCCAAAGAATGCTAATAATAGGTCTAGACAATAGCATATTACTCTATGTTGCTTGAGAGGTTAAAAGTGAGTGATTTTTATACTTAATTGGTTATTTACACATAACTTAGGAGAACAAAATGGAAATAGAAATGGAAAGAAAGTGGAAAACAGAATGAAAAGGGGTTTATTGTGGAATTTGTCTTACAACCTCTAATTTTAGTATCATACTAGGGAGCATAGTATAAAAACAAGGTAATATACAGTTGTGATATGAAAGTCTTACATTGAAAATTGTGACGTTTAAATGGAGTATCTACTTGTTTCCATCATACTTGCTGTTAAGGAAAATTTGTATTATTTTTAAGATCCTTATTTAAAATTCCTTAATTACTAAGGGATGCTCCACGTCCCTCTAAATTCTACTTCTAATTACTTTGGAAAGACAATCAAATGTTTATAAAATAATTTAATATAGCTGAAGTTTTCCCCTATATGACATGTACTGAACTGATACCCAGCATTCTCTGTGGAATCCTGGCTGTAGGTTCAAACCTCAGCCCCTTTTCCTCTCCCTTGGGGAGCGTGCACGTGAATATACCCCATCCAGCAGTTGTAGGAATTAACCCGGGCTCTCTGCTGCATGCCCTGTTCCTGCGGGGCGAGCTCGGTCGTGCCTCTCACATCTGGGCGGGTGATGTGCACCAAGTGTGGTTGGAGGCACAGATTGTGTCTCACTCATACCTCACAAGCGTTTGAGGAAGGTTTGGTTACTGTTTACATTTTACAGATGCAAAAACTCAGTCACACAAATTTAATCTGCTCAAAATCAACATTAATAAACACTCAAGATCAGATTTACACTTAGGCACTCTAGCCCCGTATAAAAAAAATAGATCATTTTAACTTTTCCTTGGCCTTGGTTTTCTGTTCCAGTTCACATTCCTCTTGTAAAGTTGTAATACTGTTATTTATAAAATCTGTCTTGTGCAGCAGAGCAGTGAGCTTATCATCTCACTCAGGTGTATCTATTAAAGTCCTTTCCTGTCGGTAAAGTACATGACTGGCAGAAACCAAAGGTAATGCCAGCAGAAACACTTAATACTACTGTACTTAAGCCCACGTGTATATAACTTATATGCACAGTTTAATTTTCAGTCTTCTGTTCAAAATGGTGACTGTGTATAAACTGTAAACTTTTAACAGAAATATATTTTATTTACTCGGTAAAAATTTTAAGCTTCTGAGTGAGGCAAAGTTTCTAATTTTTAAAAATAGTATTTCTCCAGAAAGGGAATGTATTTTGTGCATCATTTACATAATTACAAATTCTTTTACGTATTTCACGTCACGTAATTCCTCATGACAATGTGTTATGATTTCCAGTCTATGGATGAGAAAGCTAAAAGCCAAGGAAGAGGAGCTGACTCCCCACAGTCATGCAGTGGGATAGGGCAGACCCAGGGCTCAAACCTACATTCGTCCAGAAAAAAGTTAGCTTGTATAAATATTTAACCACACAAGGACCCAAAGTGAAATCAAAACGTAATGTTACAACGCAATTTCAGAAAGTACAACCAAGTGGCATGCTACGTATTCCTCTAGGAGGAGAAGTTCGTATGCGGTGCCCAAGAGGTGCTTGCCTCCTGCGTATGCCTGACGCCAGGTGTCCACTGGCACTTATTATGCCTTCTTTTCTTTTCTATTGTTTTTTTTTTTTGGTACTGGGGATCGAACTCATGACCGTGCGCTTGCCAGGCAGGTGCTTATGCCTGAGCTAAATCCTCAGCCCCCATAGGCACTTATTTTTGTGGCACAAATGTTTTAGCAGAAAGAATAGAAGGCTATCGTTTTCAATTTCGAGGAATCATTTTCATCATTGTTACTTACCATCAGCAAGGTCATAGATCAGTGACTTTTTGTTCATCTTTTTCTTCACACAGACTTAAATATGACTTTTCTAGTGTGTAGCTGCTAGGTAGACTTGATTTTGCCAAGAGGTCATCTGAAACTAAGAGATAATACTTGAGTTCAAAAAATAAAAGGTAATACTTGTATTCAGAAACTAAATCTAAGAGTTAAAGACTGGTAAGAATTATTTTCATTTTTGCAGGAAATTTTGAGGTAGATTTGACTTAACTTTACCACAGTAAATAAAAACCTAGGAAAGGGGCTAGACCATCAGGAAATACCCACGACTGTCTTGTGAGCGGTCTGACGCTTTGTGTACAGCTGTGAGAGTTCTGTATTACCAACATTAATAGAAAGAGAAGTCCCCTTTTAGGGTACAAAGAGACTTTCAGGAGAAGGCACCAGACATCCCAGCAGTACAGGGATCAGGCAGGGTGAGAGGATGAGGAAGAGGAAGAATTGGAACAGCTTAACGGTTTCACATCCACCAGTGCTTCAGTGTAAGGCTACTAAATAGCCTGTATTTATGAATTACAGCTCCTCTTGAATTAGTTGTAAGGTCTGTAAAAACAGAAGTATATTTTAATTTGGTAAGACATAGTTATATCATAATTAATGGCTTGGATCAGCACAGAATTTTCTTTTTTATTATCAGATAGAATTAGAGAATCACGTTATTTTGTGAAAATAATAAGGGTTACTTTTCTTAAGCCTGGTTGGCTAGATGGATAGCATGTGAACAATTTTGTGTTTAACATACAAGGTCTGATCAACATAGATGATGGATGTTTACAGATAATTATTACAATAAAAATGCATTGACATGAATCCTCCTCAGTATGCTCCCCTTCACCTTGAACACACTTATCGCAACATTTCTGCCACTTTCTAAAGCCTTTCTTGAAGTCTTCCTAAGTGTCTTTGCAAGCTGTGATCAAAAGTAGGGTCAGTGTTGCTGCTGAAAAGATTGGGTGAATGTTGCTGTTGCCATTCAAGAGAAAGGGCAGCCCCTTAAGAACATGATGGTTCAATGAGTAATTGATTTTAAAAAAAAAAAAAGAACACGATGGTGTGACCTGACCAGCTTCCCCCCGAATCTGGCACTGAGTGACTTTTGGCTCTTTCTCAAAATCAACATGACCATGAAGGGTAAACATTTTGAATAAATTCAGGACATTGAGGCAGCCAGGGCAATGCAACTAAAGACACAGAAGAAGGCTTCCAGAACTGCTTGAGAAAGGGACGAGAAGGATGGGATAAGTATGTTTAAAACAAGGGAGAATATTTGGAGGGGGATTAATGGCAGCATATCCTTTACCATAATAAAATTTTTTCAACATTCACTGTAGTTGTTGATCATCCTTTATCAATTTTCAAGTTACATACTAGAGGTTCTGATTATTGAACCTGGTGTACAATCTCAGAATCTGTATTTAAATTTCCAGACGCTTCCGTTCAAGAGCTAGGTTCATCAAACCTAGCCCACTTTCAGACTACAAGATGGGCCTCATTTGCTGGAAGGAAGAAAAAAATGTCATGAACAAAGGAGGAAAGCAGTAGAGAGGGAAAAAAAGCAGAAATGTACAGTTGCCAAAAAGAAAAAAACATTAGAGAGAATGAAAAACAGAAGTTCTAAATCTTCCCCCAAAATGATTAGCTTTTTCCCTTGGATGCTTATCTTGTTTTTTCTTTTTGAATGTATCCTATTTCGTTAATCCAAAGAGATATACTTGCTCTTGCAGTCTCTGAAAGCAAAATGCTTTTAGTGTCATCTAACATTTTTGGTACTAAGACTTGGTTATGTGGAAATCTGTTGCTACAAGATCAGTGAGTGCAGGCATCTCACACTCCATGGTACAGTATTTTCCTCCTATTGTAGTCAAAAATTTGGAGTGAATAGTTAGAATTTGGGGCTGTTACAAAGACCGGATTTCAATTCCTGATATACCTTCTCTTCTATCACTTCAGCTCTTCAGCTTTTCTGTCACTTATTCATGATTTTCAATCAGATAACTGTGTTAGCTTTCTGCCACTGTAACAAAATACCTGAGAGAATTAGCTTATGAAGAAAAAAAGTGTATTTTGACTCATAATTGTGGAGGCTCGTCTGTGGTCAGCCAGACCGGTTGCTTTGGGCTTCTGACTGGTGTGCTGGGCAGCGATGGCAGCAAGTCTGTGGTGCAGAGAGCTGCTCAGCTCATGAGTGGAAGCAAAAGAGACCATGAGAAAGGGGCTGGGGTCCTGCAGCTCCCTCCAAGGGCACACCCCATAACCAAAGGTCCCATTATGTCTCACTCGAAAAGGACCCCAGTCTGGGGAACATTTAGTCACCCTGAGGACCCAGCCTTTGACACTTGGACCCTTGGGGGACAGTTTTCCACAGCATAGCGTCGACCCTCCTGAAGTCTCCCTCTCGTGCTGTGTTGTGGGAGGTTGGCACACCCTTCCCCGCATACCTGAAGGGGGTCTCTAGGGCTGGGGGTGGGGACGGGAGTGCCACTTGCCTCACAGGGGCAAGGCCCTGGGTTCAATCTCCAGTTCTCTGACATAAATTAATAAGTAGGATTTTTTTAAAAAACTGGGGGAGGTCTCTTAGTGTCTGGCTGAGAATGCTGTGAAACCTCTAACCACAGAGTGCTGGAGTTTACAGCATCAGGCAACCCACGCTTTCATGTCTCTTAGTTTTACCCCCACATTTTCCATGTGCAGCTCTAAGGAGGCAGCAACAAGGACCTAGCCCTCCCCCCAGGGATCCACCTAAACCGTTTTAGCCCCAGTGGCGTCACTTTGTTAGATGATGAACTTTATACACATTTTAGAAGCAAATAATTACCAATTCAAGGTAGACTGCTAAAAGTTCAACAGTCTGTTTGCTTACTCTAATGTCTACTTCTAACTAAATTAACTGAATTTAAAAGCAGAATCCTCGATGTAGTAAAAGTTAATCTTAAGTAAAAGTGGAATAAAAAGTGGTTAAGCTGGTGACACATTACTGATGGTTTTGCAGCTCAGCTATGGGACTTGGCTAAATCTGTCTTAAGTTTTAGAGGGCTGAGATGATAATGCCAAACTAGTCTTCACTTGGAAATTAGTGAAAATGAAAAACCTCACCGTGAGAGCCTTTTATACCTCTTTAAACTTAAACTGAATTGTCTGCTCATTAAGAAATATACCTATAGTTATGTATGTTGCAATGTACTCAATTACTCATGTATAATTTTATGTCATTCTTTTTATTTTCATGCACATACTCAGCATTCAAAGAGAAACCTCCGTACCCACCAAGTCAGGCTCAAGCGGCTCTTCAAAACAATCCCCCTGAAGAGTACTCCTATAAGAAATCAATAAGAAACCTGTTTAAAAACATACCTTTTGTCCTTCTGCTGATCTCTTATGGTAAGTGGTCTTGCATTTTCTTTGAAGTCACTTTAAACCTTTGAGCACTGTAAATTCTTGTAACATGGTGGTTTTAAATCTTAATGAGATTGGTCTGTGAATTCCACAGCAGAATCATGAACTTATATTTTGCACAAAAAGCAAAAATGCTTAGATCTTTTTACGTATTTTAAAATACAAGGAGAAACAGATCTCAAACAGGGAAATGCTGGCTTTTGTGAGTTCTCGTAGTGTCCTTTTGCCCATTTGTGACTGAAGTTATGGCTGCTGTGAATGTGGGAAGTGTCAGCAGTTCCTTTCTTCCACCACGTACAGCTGCTGTTTTACTGCTACAACAAAACTAGATGTGACAGGACTCACCGTCACCAAGACGATGCTTATCCTCCTGGATGCTTCAGGTAGCTGACAGGTAGCCAGCCTCACTTCTAACTACAGCCCTGTACAGGGCTTGTTTGTTCAGCTACAGAACATACTCAGTCCTCCTCAGAGTTTGCTGACGGTTCGGGTTTTGTCTCTTGCATTAACACTGTTCGTGTTGTCCCCCAGGGCCCCATTTCTGTCCTGCTTGCCCTCAAGAGTCACTTGCTGCTGTCCCGCTGTTTTCAGGTGTGCACCATAGGACCTAACATTTTAAAATTGTAACAAATTGTGTCCAAACTTGAACTAAAAATTCCTTCCCCTGGATTAGCTTTTCTTGTGTGTGTGTGTGTGGGGGGGTCGTTGTCCGTCACAACAATAGAACCTTTAATGTCAGTGACTTCTCTGGATTCATCAAGTGTGTCCTCAGTCACCCAGCTCCAAGGGTCACCAGCTTTTTGCCATTCTTTTTTTTTTTTCTTTTTGGTCTTTTTGAGACAGGGTCTCTCTATGCAGTTCAGACCAGCCTTGAGCTCACTTTGTAATCCAGGCTGGTCTCAAACTCACAACAATCCTCCTGCCTCAGCCTCCTGAGTGCTGGAATTACAGGTGTGAGCCACCATGCCCAGCTTTCTTTTTGCTATTCTTGCTTTGTCTCTTTCCCCCTTTTTTTTTTTGAATATTTTAAAGTGAGTCTCAGATGTTGTATCATCTCATCCTTCAATACTTTCTTAATTTTGTTGGTAATCTTTCTGTCTTGGTTAAACCTAAAATTCAAAAATAAGAAGCAGAGAAAATACCTTGACTTGCTATTATCTGTGACACCAAATTAACTTTCTTTCTTTCTTGGAGATGGGGTCCTGCTGAGTAGGTGCAGGCTGGCTTTGAACTTGCTTATGTAGCCCAGGCTAGTGTCGAACTCACGGTGATCCTCCTGCCTCGGCATCCCAAGTGCTGGGAATACGGCTTGAGCCACCATGGCCAGCTCACTAAGTTTATTTCTTAAGGCTGTCACTGAAGATGACTTTTTGTATCCCTCTTTGACCCCTCACTGTTTTCCAACACAGAACTCAGCCAAGCTTGGCACCGGTCCCTGTCACGGTCATACTCCTGCAGTGACACCTCCACTGCAGATACCTTCATCCCACGCTCTGTGATTCTGTGCTGTGATCTGTTTTATCCTCTCTGCATGTTCACACAGAGGGTTCAGCTGTAGTTCCTTTGCCTCTTACTCTTCACTGACGGACGCAGAGCTTGAGAGCATGATGTTTGAAAGAAGGTCATACCGCATCTTTTGGGCAAATGCTTGTCCCCCTCTGTGCTTTGTATTGTTATATAAGGCTGCAGTAATCTTTTTTTTTTTCCCCTTTTGAGGCAGAGTCTCACTATGTGGTTCAGGCTGGCTTTGGGCTCACTTTGTAGCCCAGGCTGGTTTCGAACTCGCAACGATCCTCCTACCTAGTGCTAGGATTAAAGGAGTGCGCCATCATGCCTGGCTTGGCTGCAGTAATCTTACACATGGAATAATCTGGATTTGGAATAGCACTCCTAGGACAGCTTTTCAGAATTGTTTATGTAGAGTCTACAACTCAGGAATCAAACAGACTAAGACAAGTTTGTCTGTTTAGTTTTTGAGGTCAGGCTATCTATTTATTATTTATTTATTTACTTATTTATACTGGGAATTGAACTCAGGACCTTGTGCTTGCCAAGCAGGTGTTGTGCCACTGAACTATATCCGCAGCTTATTTTAGATTTTGAGACAGGGTGTCACTGTATAGTTCAGGTTGGTCTTTTTTTTTTTTTTGAAGGTAGTAAAATACAACAGAACAAGACAGAACAAAGCCAATTGAGAGAGTGCAGTGAAATTGGTACAGAACTTCACAGCAGGTTACTGGGATAACAGTAATAGGTACCATAGTATATCTCGTTATCTTCACAGTAGTTGTCCATTCAATCAGGTATAGCAAAATCAAACCAATTACAGAACATCATAAAACTTAGCAAAATAGAGTATTGAATAGAGCAGTACAATTAATCAAAACAAAGTAAAACAGTGATAACAATATTTGCCTTCAAAGATATGGTAGAAGGAAATCCCCCATATTTGCTATCTTGTATAGGGTCATTCTCCCAAGAGATGCTCAGACCTCTGGCCCCCTTTTGCTAATGGGGTTGGGAGGAGGAATTTTTGATTTTCAGCCTGCTCACTGGTAGGCTCACGGCTGCCTAGCAGGAAAGCGAGCGGGTTCCTTTGTTGCCCAGCGCCCTAAGTTCCAGCAAGGCACGGATTTCGGGAGACACTGGCTGCCTGGTTCTCTCCCTGGGTCGCCTGTTGCTCACTTGAGCCACCGCTGCTTCTCAGGTTGTTCTTGAGCCCTCTACATAGTCCAGTCTGGCTTTGAACTCACGGCTGTCCTCCTACCTCAGGCTGAGTGCTGGGATTAGAGGTGTGCGCCGCCATAGCTGGTGAGGTCAGACTAGAGAAAAATACTTCTCACCAGCTATTGCCATTTGCTATCTGAGGTGCAGATACTATCCTCGAAATTTAGACCACAAAGTCTGCCTTACTACAAGAGGCCTTTGTCCAAACTCCTGGTGTCTGGCTTACATTCCAGGTCCCGCAGCGTGTGGTGCAGGAGGGCGCGCTCAGCCCTGACCCCACACCTCATGCACCCTCAGCCTTCCCTGTGAGCCCATCTGTCCAGGTGCATCTGTGAGCTCCACGGAAGTGGAGTAGCTCACAAAGGCTAGTACCCATTTAAACCAGCTGCAGATTTTCTCCTGTGATCTTAGGCAGGGATTGTGATAGTACTTGACTGTTCTGAAATTCCTGTGAGAAAAGTAAGGGTCAAAACCAATGAAGAAAATTTGGATGAAGAACAGATGAGGGACTCATTTTCAGCTGTCAGGATTTATAATTGAGCTGGGATAATTGAGATGCCAAAAGCCGCGAGGGGTAGCAGTAGATCACTGGGACAGAGCAGAGAGCACGGGGTCTGCCTGTGCATCGCTTGTGATAGCCTAGTTATGCTGCAGCAGTGAAACCCTGCCAGAAACAGTCCAGCGGCCCAGCACATCACCACTGTGTTTTTTGCCGTGCTTCATATTCACTATCAGTTGGCAGCCTGGTTCTGCTCATGAGTCTGACCTCTCTACACAATTGCACAGTTACTGAGGTGGAAAATAGACAGTCTGACCTTGGTTACAGTTAAAGTCACACGGCTATGCCTGGAAAAGAAAAACTAGCATGTTTACAGACTGATCCAAGGACCAGCCCACTGTAGATACGTGAAAACTTTTGATGTTTGGCAGGAGAGAACTTAATTTAGTAAATTTTCATGGGGGAATTGACCATATGGAGAAAGTAAGGTAGAATTAGAAACGTCTGCTTCATATGTGTAAATATGAATTGCAGGGGATTAGAGATCTGAGAGTAAAACTCAGAGCTTTATTTAGTATTTTAGGAATAAATAAAGCAGCCTGTCTTTAATATTTTAAGGATTTCTTAATGCAATTAACATAAATCCCAAAGGAAAATATTGATAAATACAATTACATCAAATAATAGCCTTTTCTAAAAAGACAGCATTAAAAATGAAAAGGCAGAACAGTAGTAGATGAGAAAGTGCAGTGTATATAACTGACAGGATTAGTTAGTATCCTAGCGTAAGATAACTCTTGCAGATCAGTTAAAAAAGAAATCATTCTGAGAAAAGCAGAAGGTGTTCAGATTTATATGTGTGCTGTTCTGAACTCGTGCTCAGCCATGCTAGAATAAAGGACAGACACATCAGAGCCAAAGTAAGAGAGAGTATTCTGCATATTCAGGTTGCCAAAACACAAAAACAAAAGAATGGGAAAAATCTGATGAGACAAATTTGACTAAGAGGAAGCTATGGAAACTCTGCTAGTGGTACAAACGAATACAGTTATTGAAAAGTGATTTGATTGCATCAAAAAAGTAGTTCTAGGTATATTCTTGGAGGATCCCTTGTATGTAAGAACAAAAACATAAAGCTCATTGCAGTCTTGTTTCAAATAATGGAAAACTGGGAAAAGGACTTAGATGTCTTTTGAAAGGGTTAGAGATAACTAAATCTAAAGATGCTCACCCAGTGGAACGAACAGAAAAATAATGAACTAAAATGAAAAGTTTCAACATAGAGCTCAAAGCCATAATAGTTACATCATAAGAACAGGTTACAAATGGATTTAAATAAACCCTGTTTATATAAAGTTACTGTTTTAGTGCATGTACAGTAAGATGTAAAATTATATACACTAAGATCAAGCTGGGGTTACCTTTGGGAAAGAAGAGAAGAATGGGATTGGAAAAGGTCTAAAAATGAATCTGAAGAAAGATACTAGAATATTCATGTTTGACCAAGCTGGGTGGTGAGTACAGTTGCTTGTTATATTACTCTCTCTAGTGTTTGTGTGTCTGGAATATGAGAGAAGGAGAGGGAGAGGGAGAGAGATTGAGATTAAATCCTATAAAAATAGGTTAAATCTCAATTAAGTTAAGAAGCTTACCAGAATTCATATAGTATGCCAGATACATTAGGGTGTAAATCTGCTCAGTTGATTCCTGCCAACTGTTTTTATTTTTCTCTTTTAAAATATTCCATTAATATTGCGTTGTATAACGAATCCCCCTATAAATCTGATACAAGGGCAATTGCTCTGGAACAGGGATTCTGTTACACTTTAGGATTCACTGGCTGTGCATACTGTGGGTACTCAGTGACCCTTCGCTTGAGGGCTCCCGGTATAGTGGTGTATGTGGGCCTATGACTTATGCTCAGTATGTCTGAATCTAAGTAATAGCAGTCTTACGACAGAACTCTACTACTGTAGCATATTAGAGGAGTTTCTACTGCTATAACAAAAGATCTGAGGTTGGGAACTTTATAAAGAAAAATGGTCTGTTTAACTTCATCAGTTTTAGAGGCTGAAAGTCCAAGCAAGGGAGAGAAGTGAACAGGAAATGGCCACAAGCTTAGTTCAGGCAGGGCCAACGTGAGGGGCTCCGTGGCTATGTAACAGCTCCTGCCGGGCCACTGTCTGTTCCTTCCTTCTGAGGATGTCCCCTCCCACCTAATGACCTGGCTGTAGGCCCTGCTCTTCACTGGGGAAGGCTCCCCGCACATAGTCCTTGGGGGCACACTCAGCACCGCTGGCTGCTGAGCTTAGGGTGATCAGCACACACCTGAAAGAGCATGGCCGTCCTACTAATTTTGGCAGCTGCCTAAAAGATACATCATATTTTTCACAACTGTCACATAGTGCTCCAGGTCACCTGATGAACTGATAAACGATGCATATATAATTTCTTCTTTATTGTCATAGGTATCATGACTGGAGCATTTTATTCAGTCTCAACATTATTAAACCAAATAATACTGACATATTATAAGGTAAGCCTCTGCTTTTTTTTTTTTTTTTTTGGTACTGGGGATTGAACTCATGACCTTGAGCTTGCCAGGCAGATGCTTACACTGCTGGAGCTAAATCCCCAGCCCCCCCCCCTTTTTTTTTGAGACAGGGTCTCACTTTGCAGTTTGAGCTGGCCTTGAATCCACTTTGTAGCCTAGGCTAGTCTTGAACTCACAATGATCCTCCTGCCTCAGCCTCCCAAGTACTCGGGTTATAGTAAACTTCTGCTTTTATCATATTGCACACCCTGCCTAGGATTTTTCTTTACTCCATCTAAGTTCTGTTAGCATAATCATAAAATTTAGGGTTGTAGTCTTAGCGATGTAACAACAGGTTTGCATTTGTTTTAAATGAGAACACATTTGTGAAACAAAATCTCATCAAATTGAAAGGCTGGTGGGGTCAGGCAATGTCCCTCCTGACACGGAAGGCTCTGGACCCTGAGGAGAGGAGGGGCTCTGCAGGCAGAGACGAGGGCCCGGGTGAGCCGTCATCACTTACGAGCTGCTTCCTTACGAGCCAAGCACTGGCTCTCCTGGCCCATTCTCAAGGTCACGGTGACTCTGGCACCCAACACAGGTGATTCCATTCTGCATTGGTGTGGTCTCTTGGGCCCAGTGTGTGAGCTAAATCCCAAGCCATGAGCACCGTAATTTTTATTAAACACGTTTAGTTCAATTTATAAATCTTCGAAAGCAGAATTTTTTTCCTTTGGTGGTATAGGAGATTGATCCCAGGGCCTTTGTACTGAGCTACATCCCCAGACCTTTTTATGTTCTGAGACAGGAACTTGCTAAGTTGCTCAGGTGGGACTCCAGCTTGCAGTCCTCCTCCTGCAGCACTGGGGTCACAGACAGGCATTGTCACATCCGGCCGGAGGCAGGGTTATTACCACAGTGACAGTGCTATTTTGTTTTGAAGTAACTTTTTAATTATATGGAAAAAAGGAAACCACTTCACAGGGATCAGCATAAATATGAGGAAGCAGATACCCAGATCTGATTGGCCTTTCTGCACATAAAAGAAAACCCTTTTCAGACTCCTGTAAATTACTTAAGAATCCTAATAAAAATTGTACTTTTAACCATGGAAGACCAAAGAAATTTTTCCTTTTTTATTTCTTGCTTTGTCTTGTTTTGTTTCTTGTGGTTTTATTTGATTTTGACCTCCCGCTGCCTCCCAGCTCTAAGCCTTGTACTGATTCTACCTGATATGCTCCTCGTCTTACCTGATCGTTCCCCGCCACTCACAGGGATGGGGTGTTCAGGGTCTGCATCTGATCAGCCTCTCCTGCACGTGCTTTTCAGGATCAGGAAGTGAACGCCGGGAGGATCGGGCTCACGCTGGTACTGGCTGGGATGCTGGGCTCCATTCTGTGTGGCCTGTGGCTGGACTACACCAAGACGTACAAGTGAGTGACAGGGCGGCCGAAGGTTTGGACTGTAGGACTTTACTTTTTTATCTTAAGGGACTTAAAGTGTTACTAAATACTTGCAGGTTCCTTCTAGTCAGTGAATGTTTCAGTAATCTACATACCGCTTTGTTTTATTTTATTAGTCATGGTTATTTCAGCTTTGAGAACTTGGATGCCTTGTGAACCTTCTTCCTCTCTAGCAATACCCACATCTGTATTTTGGAAAAAGCTCTAAGAATCCTGTGACTTTTGACAGACCTAATCTTGTTTTTTTGTTTTTCCTGTGAACTTAAAAACAAACAAAATATTGTTCTTATTACAAAATTATTTAGCTGGGCGTGGTGGCTCACGCCTGTAATCCCTGCACTCAGAAGGCTGAGGCAGGAGGATGGTTGCAAGTTTAAGACCAGCCTGGGCTGCAAAGGGAGCTCAAGGCCAGCCTGAACTGCTTAGCAAGACCCTGTCTCAGAAAGACAAAAAATAAAACAAAGACTTCTGTTTTTGTAAAAAATTTTGAACAGTATGTAGGGCCCTAAACCTTAGTATCATTTAATTACAATACACTGCATAGTGTGAAAATGCTATTTTGATTGTGCTTGTATACAGTAAAATGTTAACATAAAAGAAGGAGGAAGTGATGCCAACCAGGAGACCAGAACAGGGTTTCAGTGGCCGCAGTCTTTCTTCTGATCTGGCCTTAGAAGAATAGCCACTTTCTCTTTTATTGTATTATTTTGTGGTACTAGGGCTAAACCCGACCACGTGGGCCCAGGGTGAGTGAAAGGCGGGTGGTTTCCCTCTGAACTACATTGACAGCCCCCCACCACTTCTCTTAAAGGGCCAGAACCTCCCATCTGCTTGGGAAAATTAGTGAATGGAAACATTTGTGAATAAAAGAATGGAGGGAAATAAATTCAGTGAGTGAAATATGGAACTCTGCCCTGTACACCTTTGAAGGTCTGGCTACATTTATACTACCGTATCCTAAATGCTTCCAGAAAATATCTCTGATCTTGAAATTCTCAGGATGGTTCTCTCATAATTTTGGGCCACAGTGTGGCTTCATTATAAATTGTAGCTTAGAGTGAAATCTATTCAATTTGTCGATGAGAGGAGCCGCGTGTACAGGGTTCGTTTCGCAACAGCCTCTGGCCTGGCCTGCGTGAGCAGACTTGGCAGGGGCAGCAGTGTTGGTCAGGTGCTTTGGTTCCCGGAGTGGCCGCCCTTGGCTCCTCCGTGTCCCGGCGTGCGCGTCCTCCTGTCTGGGGATATAGGCCATTTCTGTCCTTGAGGGACAATGAGGCTTCTGCAGAGGCAAGGTTACACGGCAGTGCAGCCGACTGAGCTCGACATCAGCCGTGCCAGCTGCGTAGCTGGAAGTGATAAGGGAGACGGCAAAGAACCTTGTGTGCTCCAGGGGTTAGGGAAGGCGTTCGAAAGAGGGGAAATGGATTTAATTCTTGGAATGTGATGCATGTTTAATAGGATTCTCACATATTCATGCGAGTAGCCTTCTCTGATTGAGCATTGGACATGTGTGAGTTTTGTTGCCTGCTGCTACTGAACCTTAAATTTAATCCTTAAAGTCTGTTTTGGTGAATATATTTTCTGTAGACAGGAAAGGGTGAATTTAAAAAATAGTATGGATAGAACAGTGGCAAGCTACATGATTTTTATATGCCTAGGAGAATCAGAAAAATTCCTAACAGTTTTGTTGTTTTCTTTTAGACAGACTACGCTGATAGTTTACATTTTATCTTTTATCGGAATGATTATATTTACTTTCACATTGGACCTTGACTACATTATCATTGTGTTTGTTACTGGAGGGATTCTTGGGTAAGTGTCAGATGTGTTTAGGAGAAATGATACTATTCTGTTATAATTCTGAAGTGTTATTACTTTGATTTACTAATTTTTTAAGCTCACCCAAAGGTTCTTTAGTATTTTAACTCTAAAAGATTCATTGGTGCATATAAATGTCTAAGTCATCAAAACTGTCAACAGCGGCTTAGCCGAGTGTGCTGTGCACACCTCGTCCCAGCCTTCTGGAGGTTGAGGCAGCAAGAGCGCACACCCAAGCCCTGCCTGGGAGACAATGACTTAGGCACCCCTGTCTCAAAATGTTTGTAAAAAATTTTTTAAGATGAGCTTGGGATGTAGCGTAGTGCAAAGGCACTGGATATAATCCCTAGTAAGAAAGAAACGCAAAAGGAAGAAAGGAGGGAAAAAGCAAAGGAAAGAAAGTTTAAAATTGGTTTTTGGTGCGCTATGGATGAAAAATGTATGAGTCATACTGAGCCCAAGTAACTTTATTGGTTATAAAGACAACTGACTTTAAAAAGTAGAGGTGATTTTCCCTCAGAAAAAAAGGAATTGTTTTGCTGCCCTGTTCTTGTGACTTTGGGCTGGTTGGTTACTAATAATAGTTCCTCACTCAAAATACTCTTTATTTAATCATTGGGATAGGCCTGAGACAGAGTGGTCCTGTCACTGTGTGAGTCTACCCTCCGACAGTTCTTTCTGTAATTCTCGCTTGGTTTTCCTAGCTTCTTCATGACTGGCTACCTCCCGCTGGGGTTTGAATTTGCTGTTGAAATCACGTACCCTGAGTCCGAGGGCACTTCGTCCGGTCTTCTGAATGCTGCTGCCCAGGTAAACCTCTCTCTGGCTTCTCTTAAGTCTTGAGGGCTTTTACCAAATGGTCTAATGAGTAATGAGTTTGACCATGGTTTTTGTCTTAACAATCTCACTTTTTTTGTCTTTTTGTCTGCAAGGTTTCACCATGCAGTTCAGGCTGATCTTGAGGTTACTTTGTAGCCCAGGCTGGCCTTGAACTCATGGAGATCTTCCTGCTTCAGTCTCCAGAGTGCTGGGATTACAGGCATGTACCACCATGCCCCATTTAACAATCTCACTTTTCAGTGAGTCTTACTAGAAGCCAAATCACTTAAAGAAAATTAGTTTTCAAAGGTTTTGGGAAAAAATGTAGATGTGTTTTAAAGAAGGAAAATTAATGAAAATTAATTTCTCTTATTTCAGGTTTTTGGTATTTTGTTCACATTGGCTCAAGGGAAGCTCATAACAGATTATGGTCCTAGGATAGGGAACATTTTCCTCTGCTTCTGGATGTTTGTGGGCACCATTTTAACCGGTGAGTTAGGGTGTTTGCCCTGCAAAGGTATATGCCTTGTGTTGTCTTATATATTTAATTTTCATGTGTATTGCTTCCTCATGGCTTGGCAGAACTTACAGTTTAAAAATGAGGTGAAAAGCAGCAGATCGTTTATTTTCTTTATAAAGCTATAAACTTGTTCATTCATTTTGGAGTAATTTTCAGAATCCAAACAGTGACTGTGTAGGAAACAAAACCATTGTAATAGAGTAATAAAGACCTAACGTGGGCAGACCCTGCTACAAATTCTGATTCTGTTACTCACTAGTGTGATTGTAGACTAGTTGCTTAACCTCTGAGAATCTAAAGGAAAACTCTGTCTTTCCTGCTGTGCATTCACAGTGCAGATCACCACCGTGACCCCAAGAGGTTTCCTCCCCACCCTGAGCAGGCGGCTCTGCTGTAGACCCGCTGGGCGTCCTCTGACAGCACTCAGTAGTTTATTCAAGCCCCAGGTTGCCCTCTGTTATTTTACTTTGTGAATTTCTTTCTGCATCTCTTTACCAATGTGAGAGACAGAATCCATGGATATTCAAAGAGGAAGTTTTACAAACTGGTACTAACTTAATTCGAGGACAGAGTCTGTAAGAGGGACGTGAATCAAAGCTTTAGGTTTGATTACTGGTGTTTTTTTTTTAAAGCCGCGTCGTGAAATCTTCCCTGTGATTTATTTTGGGTACACACAACCACCCAAAGGTATTGTTACTTACTCATCACGCTCAGACAGAATGGATGTGTCCTGTTCCCAGGGAGTAGTGTCCTGGCCCAAGAAAAGTTTTATCCCGTTATCTTTAGTCAACAAAGCAAAGCAAAACACAGAAAACTGTGAAATACAAATGCTGTCTGCTGTGTTATAAATATTTGTTGGTTCTTAATTTCCAGACAAGAACTATGTATCTATCAAATAGTGTTATTGTTGCACCAAAAGTAAAGAGAACAGTTTCAGATTTGGGGGTGGGGGTAAAGGGCAGGGATTGAACCCAGGGCTTTTTATTATTATTAACAGGAATAGTATTAATATTAGTATTTTGCCAAGTTGATAAGTTTTCAAAGGTAGGCTCGAACTTGCAACCCTCCTGCCTCGAAGTGCTGTGGTCACAGAAGTGGGTCTCCATGCCTGGCTCGTGTTATTTTTATATGAAATTCGTGAATATTAATTTAAACAAATCAAGTATGCAGAATTAATTTAAAAGTGATAAAAAGTCTAATACCAGTTTTACATCGATGCCTTTACCATCTACAAACGCTAATTAATTTAGATTAAGGGTTCTTCTAAAATTCTGATACCAGTAATGGGGTGGAATTATGAGGGGCAGTGTGGATTGGAGAGAAAACACTGGACCTCTTCTTGTCTGGCAAATAAATAAGAGGCCAGAACGCTGCCACTCTACACTAAAAACAAATGAAAAGTTGGTCAGGTTGAAAAGCCCAGCAACTTGCCTTTGATCTGAAGGGAAGGAAGTGAGAGCACAGTGCAGACCTCGCCGCTCAGTGTGGGGAGAGCAACGGACACTGGAGAATCAGGACGGAACCGGGAGGGGACCCAGTGGGGAGCAGCGCTGCTGGAGGAAGCTGGGCTTGTGCTGATGAGCTCCTGGAGGCTCAGTGCTCCAGAGGGAGCTGCACACGAGGCTCACACCTCAGGGATTTACTTCCCGTTGCCTGGGGAAAGGAACCTCTTTGGCATAGGCCAGAGTGGTCTGTTCTTAGCAAGCTGCGCATAGGAGAGACTACTTCACCAGCATCTGCCCCACCAGGATTTATCCGGGCCCGGTTGACCTAAGGAAAGGAAAAGCCCAAGCCCGGCACATCCCAGGCCCCCACATGGAGGAGGAAAGTGGGCCCCTCCTGTCCTGTCCCATTGGAGCGGGTGGCACATGTGCAGTTCACAGTCCAGAGACACAGTCCCAGCCCTATATGAGAGGGACAGGAGTGCACTGGAGTGGCAGCAGAGTGACAGGATCCGTAGGAGTTTGATAAAGGAGGACAGAGAGGTACCCTGCCTTTCCCACTCTCATCTGCCTGGAGGGGCTTGGAGGCAGGACAGACCCACACGATCCCACTGCCATGGCAGGCGACTGCACAGCAGCCTTCAGATGTCATAGACTCTGAGTAGAGTGTACAGAGCTGCCACAGTTTGTGTGCTGTGCATGCTACCATCCTGTGCTCTCAAGGCTCGTGACCTAAGCTGCTAGTCCTTGGCACCGTCTGGAAACCATGGCTGCTGCAAGAGTGTGTTCTGTTCTGGTGGCTGGTAGTCATAGCATGTCTCTGTTCCTGAGACCCCACTATCCTTCCACCACGCTCATAGGTGGCTGCAGTAATGCAACCCCAGCTGCTCAGAGCCAGAGTCCAAGACAAGCCCCTGTGGTCCCCACAAACCCACAGGCAGCTACACGTGGCCCGGCAGCCAGCCAGATGGCAGCCCCAACCAGTAGAGAGCCCTCTCATGGCACTAGCCTGCAGCACCTGTGAGTACCCACACACAACCTGACAGCCATCTGGGCATCAACCCCAGCCCCAGCAAAACCACGCCACGTCACCATGGTCACAAACACCTATAGCCCAGGCCACCAGCATAACCATAGATGTGGCTGCCAAAGGTTATAACTGAGAACTGTACAGAGATCACACTACAGAATCTTTGCAGAACCAAAGCTAACATAACCATACTCCACTAACAGCCGGGCACCCCACACAGGAAAGAGCTTTTCCTAAAAAAATTTCAGAATCCCATAAAACTAGAAAAGATGCCTGTTGCATAAGATGCACACATATAACCCTTTTGCTCTTGTTGCTTTTTATGTCTTCCACTGCCATGAGCCACCCTGCCTTGGGGACAGTTGATTATGAACTGAAATCTCCACAAACTGAGCTAAATGAACCTTTCCTCCTTTAAAAAAAAAAAAAAAAGATGTGCACATATAAAACAAAGACACAAGACACTTGAGAAAGCAAGGAGATACAAAACCTTCAAGAGTATGCAGTCATTCTCTATTAATAGGAAATTTAGAAAATGTCTGAAAAGGAAAAAGTAGTGATCTGAGGGAAGCTCAGTGAAACACAATAAAATATAAGCAAATCATAATGTGAAAGATAAATTCAGCAAAAAGCTACCACTGAAAAAACAGGCAATCTTCCCAGTGGTGGTGGAGCACACTTGTAATCCTAGCACTCTGGGAGGCTTGGCATATTTAACAAAATAAAGCTAAAAACTTCTCAAGTTTTGGGAGAAGTATGGGCATGCAGATCCATGAAATTTGACTCCAGTTAGTTTCAACTGGAAGAGTTCATCTCCAAGGCAAAGAGGAAGAATCGCAAATGTACTAAGAGAAAAATGTCAAATCACACATGAGGGAATCTCCCTTAGACTAATGGCAGGTGTTGAAGCAGAAAAGTTTTGCAAGCCAGCAAAGAACAGAATGGTATATTCAAGGATGTTGAAAGAAAACAAAGCAGAAAAAACTGCCAACCAATAATACTTTATCCAGAGCCAGCAGATCTGCCACTGGAAAGCCCTTTCCTAC